>JAJJWW010007109.1:0-15092 GCA_023531295.1 Papaver armeniacum
TCGACCTGAGTTAGATGGATTCGTGTTCCGCCTGGCCGATTCAACTTAGCCACAGCCAAGCTTACCGCACATGCCCAAAAACCGCGAGGCACCATCCTTGTGCATCATTACTCCACTTTGCCACTTGACCTTCTTGCCCGCACATTGCTTTCACTGCAAAGCAGAACCCAAGCATTTCAACCACGACTCCACCATCGGGCCGGCCCCTATTCCATTACTTGAACCAAGGCATAAGACCCGCAATGCTCAATGCCACCATTTATGTCTTCTCAAGCACCACCGATTCCCCGGCACTAAGTTCAATCGCGACACCATTATGCTTCTACTATTCTCTCCACTGGCAGGCAATCCTCACTGCAGCTCCATCTCCATCATTAAGTGCACTATAGTCCCCTGCACTGCAGCCTCATCACAGCACCAGCTGCTATTCAGCTCAGCCATTGCATCCTTGCAACATGGCTATGGACTGCAATGTAAACACCAGCATCTCAGGTCAAGCTCCATTCCCAGTCACCACCAAGCTGCAACCATCAGTCAGCTCCACCAATTTGTAACTCCCTTAAGTTCACTGCCAAAGCACTAACACTGCTCTTCCATTGAGCTCAAAAGCAACAGCCTTATACAGCTGCAAATCTCATGAAATCCAACTCAGTCACCAAAATCCATTAATTGCCAGCTCCACCAGTCACTACTCCACCAGCAGAAGCTCACACCTGAACCTCTGAGTCTTCCACTCCCTAGCTCAGCTTTTGCATTGCCTCACAAACTTGCCAGTGCCTGAGCTGCACCTGAACTTCACTCCATCAGCTAAGATTCCTTGGCCAAACTCCATCTCAGGTTACAGCCCAATCTTGCAATGCCACCTGCTCTTCTAATTCAGTCCTGCAACACCAGCAGGACCAACACTAGCTAACCTTGAGCTCCAACACAGACCCAGCTTCATCCCATTGCCAAATCTGGCCACAGCAATCATCAGCTCAATGCCCGTGAGCTCAAACCATCTCACCCGCAATCGTTGCGGCTCCGCCAGAGCCTTCCATTCCCGTGCCCGCAAACACACAAGCACACAGCCATAACACCAACTTAACATCATTTCACATTCTATTCCACCATTGCCTTCAAATACCCATAGCCTCGAGTTCATCCAAATCTGCAACCTAAGGCCATTAAATGCAAAAACCCAAATGCCATAGCTCCACGGCCACCAGCTCTACAACTTCCAGCCATCACAAGTAACCACAGCTCAACCTGAGCAGCCATCATCTCAGGCCCCAGCACTGGCCTTCACTGACAAAACCCATTTCAGTTCAAAAATCAACTTCAGGCTTAGTCAACACCACCAGATTGTCTCACCACCACCATTACTTCCATCTCAGACCACCAACACAGAGCAGGACCAACACTAGCTTCAACTTTCAGTTCCCATTTCAGTCCACCTCAACTGCAACAAGCTCACATCACCTTCTCCTGATGCTTCAAACCCTTAGTTCGTCCTCACCAACTTGAGTTACTTCTTGATTCAGTAAACCCATTCGTTCTTCTCATTCTATAACTCTTCTCAGCATCAATTTCTCGATTTCCAACTCTGCTTATGCACAAAAATTTCAAGTAAAACCCACAGATCGAAACCCTCACCATCTTCACGAAAGCCATCACCTCCATTACAATCTCAATTTCTAAAACCATCACCGATTCCTCATGGACTAGCAGACATGGCTGCTTTTCTTTTCTCACAGATCGAAAACAGATCTTCTCTAACCGATTTCCCCCATCGATCCTCCATTTCTGGCTGCAACGTCTCTTCCTCTCAATTCCATCTCAGGTGCAGATAATGATTGAAAGAGTAATGAAGTTGAAAGTTTCGATCTAGGGTGTAGGAAAGGAAGTGGCTATTCCCACTCGAATGAGATGGATAAGGGGTTACCCAGTCATGACTCTAGGCACCCAGCTGTTCCCGCTAAGGGCTAACTAGCTCTAACATGGCCTGTCGGTTTCATGTATCCGACAAGCTTATTCATGGATTTTGCTCAGAACTTTCTCGAGGACGCAATGGTTGACTTCAAGCTTTCGGCGCCGTTAGCTTCATATTTCCGTTCGCTTCTTTTTTTTTTTTTTACGTTTCAACCTCGCTCCACATATAGCTACTTTGTGAGATGACAATTTCACCCTTTGGCTCAATTTGGATAATTTCTTCTTCTTTTCCTCCGTGCGACTCCATTGCACCTGATAACTCAAAAGCAAACATAAGATACATAATTCACACGAAAATAGCAAAGAAAGCATAAACTCTATATAGTAAATACGGTGTATTCTACCCCTATCATATATCGAATTCCTCTTTTGCAGTCGCTTGTTCATCTTCCGGTAGCTTACTAATCTCTTCAAATGCTTTCCTCTTTGGTGGACAAATTTGAGGCTTGCACCTATTCATCACATTACACCAAATATGGAACGTACAAAGCATATTATGTGCTAATGGGAAGACTCTCTCTATTGCGTTCATTAATGCTACATCGTTGTCCGTCACTATAACTGCGGGATATCATCATCTCGGTATATGGCCTTCACTTGTTGTAGCGCCCAAGTGTAACTTGGTTCTTGCTCATCTTCTAGAAAACAAAAAGCAACGGTAAACGGTGACTTAACATCGAGGTACGACCAACAATATTCAACAATGGCATCTCGTATTTGTTAGTCTTGTAAGTGCAATCCATTATAAGAACTTGATGGAAGGATTTGAGCCAATTGAACACTCTTCGGATGCGCAATGAAGAGATCGTTATTTGATCTTAGGACCCACCTTCTTTTGAACCGCGTAGCCTTTCTCTTTAGCTACCAAAACAATTGTTGCATCACTTTTCTATCCTTCCATTCAATCCTTTTAATTGTCTCAATTGCATTGTCAATGGTCGTCAAAGATGATACATTATCCTTGTTATCATCCTTTAGTAAGCGAAGCATGTTAACCGGTGAAATTCCCATTCTCCTAAATTTAGCTATTTTCTCCATTTCTTGAGGAGTGAGCCGAGCGGCCATTGCATGTCCTTCAAGATCATCCCGGACGAGGGTGGTTATGATGGCCTACCACCTTATCCATAGATAGAACCCATCCATTCTTTTTTTTTGCACTTACTAAATACTAGCTTGAACGGACATTTAGTTTTCTTTGAGCATTTGTGTTCTTCCTCGTCGTCTTTCCTTTATACACATAACCCTTTCTTCTTGTGACTAACATTGGGATCTCCACTTCTCTCACAAACCATTTTCAAAACGAGTTTGGCTTTCTTTTCCATTCAAAACTAATACGCACATGGCTTTCTTTTGGCATGCTCTCTAGCCCAATTCTTCGCATCAATAGTTTCATCAAAAACCAAATCATTGTCATAGTGATTAGATGTATCTTCAAACAGCATGCCAACCGGAGAAGGTTGATTATCCATTGGTATAGGTTGACATTCAATCTACAAGAAAAGGAACAACATCAATTGCAATCAGAAATAAGTTCGGTTACAATATTATTTTATCGGGCTAACCAACTCGAGTTCGGTTGGTCAAGCAAGTTGACAACTAACCAACTTTACGTACACTACATCATAAGTTTATTGACGTAATTTCGGTTAGGTAGTGGGTTGGTATGAAGTTTGCGAACCAACCGAACTCATGGACCCTAAAGTTCGGTTATATGATAATTTTATCGGTATAACCGAACTCATAGTTGGTTTGCCAAGCAAGATGAGGGCTAACCTAACTTAACGTACACTAATTCAATATTTTATTGTACGTAAGTTCGGTTAGGTAGTGGGTTTGTATGAAGTTTGCGAACCAAATAGAACTTATGGACTCTAAGTTCGGTTATATGATTATTTTTTTTCGGAAAACCGAACTCGAGTTGGTTTGATCAGAATGTTCACAACTAATCAACTTTACGTACACTCAAATCAAAATTTTATTGTACGTAAGTTCGGTTATATTAAGGGTTGGTATCAAGTTTGCGAACCAACCGAACTTTGTACACTAATGTGAAATATTATTTTACGTAAGTTCGGTTAGCTATTGGTTGCAAACTGTTGATGGTGGATTTTCGTTTAAGGTTAAATTTGTAAGTAACCAGAAAATCATGCGCTGACATCTTGTAAAAGATAAAGCCGTTTATAAGTGACGGATACTCCTCACTTAATTCACCAAGAATGGAGCATGCAGCAACAATCCCATTCTGTGAATACATGAAATTCCTCCAGGTTGGAGCATGCAGCAACAATCCCATTCTGTGAATACATGAAATTCCTCCAGGTTGGAGCATGCAGCAACAATCCCTTCTGTGAATTTCATATCAGCCTTGTATTTCCTGTACCCATTATCGGTGTGGCATGACGATCGAGTGTTACTCTCACGAGTAACACGAACCTCCAAGCACTATAATGAATCCATGTACGAAATACCCGTACGGCCGATTCTCGGTGTGTTATACTAGCCGAGCTCCTCTCGGTGTGTTATACTAGCCCGATTGAGCCTCTCGGTGTGTTATACTAGCCCGATTGAGCCCCTCTCGGTGTGTTATACTAGCCCGATTGAGCATCCGGACTTGACCGTATCGCTCGGGATATGATTCGATCATCATCCAACTCCACAAGCATGATTGGATGACCACAGATCAATTCCATCACCCCAGCGGTATGGAATACACACGGCCTTAGCTTGCCAAATATGATCGATCGCAGTCATCCAACTCCACAAGCATGATTGGATGACCACAGATCAATTCCATCACCCCCAAGCGGTATGGAATACACACGGCCTTAGCTTGCCAAATATGATTCGATCGCAGTCATCCAACTCCACAAGCATGATTGGATGACCACGAGATCAATTCTATCACCCCAAGCCGGTATGGAATACACACGGCCGACCCGCATGGTCGACCATTGGCCTTTGCTTGCCAAGAAACCGTCCACACCAAGCATTATGGGCGGAAAACCTAAATTAGGGTTTTGCGTGCATATTACATATGTCGCATGAAAACGGTCTCAACCGTCCGTCTTCGGCAGGCATAGATGGAGGGTGTAGATGTAGACTCAAAAGGCCAGGAGCATGTCGACACAATCACCATGTGACCGCCTACACGCTTGACCAATCGGGTCAAAGCCAACCGTGGTTGGTTATAACAAAACCATCCGCCCAAAGAGCATGGTCGCGCGGCTTTGAAAGCCAAAATTAGGGTTCAAGCCATCACGCTGCGTCCATCTTCTCAAGCACGAATGGAGGGTCACAGATTAGATTGAGCAAGGGTCGGTCACACCAAAGATGACCACCGTGGGCCCATCTACCTCCTCACGCCATTGGCCAAGGCTCATCATTCCGATCCAACCCAAACGCACGCCTAAACTCGTAAGGTTACACCTCCCAAATCCTAAACCGATCTCGACCGCTCAACTTCACCGGATGATTTGAATGGCTTAGATCACGTTCTCATGGGATAATCGGTATAGGTGTGAACACCAACCTACCACCTACACGGTAGTATGATCGACCCAAAACCAACCAATGTTGGTCGCTCAAACGCGTGCCCAAACTAGGGGAAATCACGCAGGTTTCCAACTCCTTTGCGGCAAGGGATTGCTGCGCAAACCGATCTCGACCACTCCTCTTTCTGGTCAAATTGAGTGGGCCCAGATCGCGCTTTCGCGAGGGAAGGATATTGGCGCCTACACCATCATGCCGTCAACACGCATGTACGGGGCCTGGTCTTCTCCAAAATCCTTCCCATGCTTGGTTTCGACCAAGTGAAGAGTGATGCTTGCGCACCTCTTTAAAAACCTAATTTCATCAACGGTCGCAGATGAGTGTCTCAAACATCATCTCATCCGTCCGACCTCACCAGCTTGGTTATACAACCACAGTGGGGAGTTATTTGTTAGTGAGCGGTCATTACACATCACTTTACCACACCGTAATGCGACACAGATAAAATACACACGATACGCACAAGTATCGACTTTCAATAACGCAGTTATTCAATTCAAAGATTACATGCTATCTTCCGTGGATCCACGATCCACATTCCAGGACATCAATCATGTCACAAGGCGGGGATACTTACTCGGGGTATTGGTGCAGCGGTTTACGAGCGTGTCTACAACGCGCCATCACAAGAACGTGTTAGGAAGTCATGGACGGTTAGAGGTGAGGCGGAGAAGTGGGCAAGACCGGCCGTATGCCACCGACACACAACTCCACCACTCCATCATTCCACTACCTCACTTCCACGAGAAACGTGAATGAGGCTCAATGACTTGTATAAATAGGTTCTCCGCCCTATTTTCAAACAACAAGGAAAATAAGGCAGAAAATCAACATCCGAGCCTCCTTACATTAACCGTAAGCCTGCTCACTTTACCTGTCACAAGTCATAAGCAAGCCAACATCTTCACAATCTCAACACCTTCTTCGCTTCCCTCCCTAAGATCAACCCCATCTCCTTCACTTTGTGACCGAAACAAAAGTCCAGAACGGCCATTTCTTGGTTTAGGCCGGACTTGCATGCATTGATCTCTCGAATCTACAAGCACTCACTCAGGGGCAGCGTTGCATTTGTTGTAGAGTTTAAATTCATTCCTCATCACACCCCAAATTACCAAATTCAGCAGAGTAATTTTCACCCATCAACAATTGGCGACCACGGTGGGAGATTGATCTATCAGTTGCATAAAATTGAATACTTAATTTCTCGGTTTCCATCTCGCAATGTATCCAGGAAACTACAGGGCGGTTGAGATATCATGGGAAGCATAGATGGAATAAGGCGGAGGATGTCTTGGCAAATCAGCCGGTATCACCGGGAGGCGAGAGCGAGACATTTCGCCTTTTGAATGATATAGCGGCACAATTACAAGAAGGGTCAAACGAGCATCTACTCAGGAGCACAAGAAATGTTGAATCATTAACAGAGTCACACCTTTACTAGTGGAGATGCAGAAAGAACGCGTGATCACAGGGACTCGGGAGATACGAACAACATGGTCCAAATTAGACAATGAAGACTTGAGGCAACTCCACGGAGAGGAAAGACTTATCCGGAGTACCACAACGTCTACCGGATAAGGAAATGGAGCCTGGATCCCTCGCTTTGGGAGATTTATATCTCAAGACTCTTGTCGAAGCTCTAAGACTGCCAATCCGCATCAACCTTTCAACTAAGTGAAGAGATGCCCGAGGAAGGAGAAATCAATCAGAAATGCCTCGAATACGAGTGGATGGAAACGTTCAATTAGGTCACTCAGAAATGACATTGCATCTTCCACATCCTCTCGCCTAGGCAAACGATCCGCAGATGTGATGGCACTGAAATCTTCCAACTTCATCTCCCGCTCCACGTCAAAGCCACGGAGAGACATCACAACGCCGCTAACGCAGGGAAAAGCCGGACTCAAGGTACTTACATTTCCCTTCCCAATGGAGGAGATTTAGGGAGTCTTTGGAGATGTGGGTGCGAAATGGAAAGGTGGAGCTACCCCTGTATGGCGTCCACCTACCGATCAAGAAGTAATGGACCCGAGGTACTGTCATTACCACGGTTCCTTCATCACCCCACCGGTGAATGCAACGCTTTGAAACGCATTGTTCGGGAGAAGCTTGGTCAGAGATAGCTTGCGGAGGATTTTCTTAGAGACTACTCGGTTTGGTATAGTGAGGCTTCAAAAAGGCAAGTAAGTTTTACTAGACAACTTTACAAGAAAGATAGTTTAGAATTCACTGGGACTTAGCATCCCGCACAGAGAAAGAGGCCAGTGATCAAACGCCATGTTTGTTTCCATTCGTACCTCCCTTTACGTAACATTTGCAATTTCATATGTGCAATCCTTCATGACCAAGATGCAAATCTCATTTAACATAATCTCTTTCAAAAGGTTGTTCACAAAACTATCTCAAAATAAGCCAATTCATTACCTATTAATCCAAACCGAAGTCAAAGAAAATCCTCACTATCACTCAAAAAGAAAAGCATATAAGAGAAAACATGATATATAGCACAAATACTTAGGAAGTCCTTCAAAGACAACTCATCCTACAGGCAAGGGCGGCTTTCATCCTTTGAGCACGGCTGCTTGTGACTCAGTTCTTTAGACAACCTCTCAACCTCTTCTTCACGACGAGCAACACGGTCCGCGGAAGGGACTTCATCATGTAATTTGGAGCTCCTGGAATCTCGGAGAACCCTTTGAAGAACCGGGGAGCATTGAAGGCATGCTGCGCAAACACGTCGAGGATGGCACCTCCAATCTTCAACCACCTCTTCGGAAACTGTTCCACCGGTGAGGCGCTCATCCCCTGGATGGAAACTAAAGCTTCTTGGACGCGGTTGACCAATGCAAGACGACTCCCGAGCTTGGCGGTGGTAGCAATATGGTAGTGTTTCTTCAGATTATCGTGTACAACTTTTCAACCGAAGCAAGACTTGAATCCACCGACCAACACATGACTGGATAAGGGACGTGAAAGGAGGATCGAACAAAGCCCCAGGCTGCATCACCGGCAATTCGGCGACCGCGGGAGTCTTGTCAGTTGCAGGAAGCCTTTCAGAAGAAGTCACCACATTCCTTTCAGAAGAAGTCACCACATTCCTCATCACACCCCAAATTACCAAATTCAGCAAGAGTAATTTTCACCCATGCTCGCCGTTGACTTTTTCTTTGGCTAGAGTTCCTGACCTTTCATTAGCAAATGGTTATCCCTTAGCATTTCTCTGAACATTGCATAACAATACCTTGAACATATAGTTCTTCAGTGAAGAGTTTATCTCTTGGATTTAGTTTCTCCTGTGTCACCTAGTTAGAAAGATAAGAAGAAAAGGAGGTGCAACAGAGAGCTATTAGGGATAGAGAGATTGGAAGTGATCGAGATGAATAGAGAGAAAAGAAAAAGAGTTGAGAAACTAAGAATCAAATCAAAAAGAGAAGGTAGATTATACTTGTGATAAAAGAGAGTTGAGATGGTGCAAGATTTATGATGAGTTATTGATGGAGATCATTAGGAGGATGATGGTAAAGTTTGTAATTGGTCAAGGTAATCTTTTTAAACAATAATAGTATGATTATCTTGAATTGGGTACTTGCTAAATCATAGAATAGGTTAAAATCATTGAAGTTCTTAGTTTGATGATCATGGTTTCATTTTTTCTATTTTGATTTCTAGGCATCCTATAAGTGGATTTAATCATTTTTTTTCTTATTATTTATAGTATATTGAATTACCAATCTATAGAGACTTACTTTGCTTGATATGGAGTTGATTTGAATAAGTTATGATGATTTTGGTGAATTTCATCAAATCTGAGAACTCCTTGGAACTGCGGTGAGTAGGCATGTTCATGTGCGTTTATAGGTATGATAGAGGCTGATTTAGATCATGATGTCTGAAAAGAAATTGTAGAGGAGATTGTTATCTTTCTAATGAGCCAAGAAGTAATCAGTAAACTAGGTTTGATGCTTCAATTAGGTTATAATTCAGTCATCTAAGCAGGTTTAGTATTTGGGGCGTCACAAGTGGTATCAGAGCTCATAATTAGATCTTACATGGGCCATAATAAATTATAGCTAGTACCAGTTAGTGAACTAGATTAGTTTAGAACTGGGATGGTTGTGAGATAAATCTTAATCACTAAAAGCTATCAAGAACTAATATATTTATTTGATTGATTGATTTGTTTTCTTGTTGTGTGTACCTAGTATGAAGTAAAATTTGTAGGTTAACACCAATTACGATATAGTTTAAAACTGAACGAAAGTAGACAATAAGTAGTTTAAAATTATGAACACATAGTCAAAGCACTAGAGGAAATAATTAGGTTAGTAAGTTCGATAGATCCCAAATTCATCTAGGGCGATAGTGGATCTTTACACGTACGTATAGCTATTAATCTACTGAAATAGAAATTTAGTGCAACGAATTTAGGTTTATTTATTTATGGAGATATAAATTAGTGTGATTGAACCTAAAGCCAAAGATTATAAGTCTTGCTTAAAATTCTGTAGGATCCATCTCAATTACTTATAATAACAAACAACGAAGTAGGCAATTGTAATTTCAAGTTTTGTTTGTAGTGGATAATTTAATTATCCATAACTTGTTTTGTTGTTATATTAGATTAATTAACATCCGATATCAATTTGCACTTCATTTGTGAAATGAAGTTAAGTTTTGCCGTAATAAGTTGTGTTTTAGTATACACAACATGATTGTTGTGTATTCAAATAAAATTGTAAGAGTAGGTAGGATAATAGTTCGACAAATAATAGTAATAATAATGATAAATGATAATAATAACACTGATAATCATAAAAAAAAAAATATTAATATTAACCCGTATCAATTAGTATCGTATTTAATTTTATCTAATTAAAATTTTCATTAGTGAATGTATGATGATAAAAGTTAAAAAAAATTAGGATCAACTAGCTATGCAAAATGACTAATAAAACTAATGATAAACTTTGAAATACATTCTTTTGCATTTAAATCAGATAGTTTAAGTAAGATTTATTAGAGTTAGATTTAATAATGTGATGATAATACATAACATAAGAAGATTAGATTTGTTAGTAGTCTTATACCAAATATCTTTACTTAGATAAAAGATTTAGTGAACCATTAGAATAAAATAACTACATGAAAGAGTAATCATAGTATATAATTGTCTAGTATTATAATAGACTTAAAATTTACCTTACAATATTTTATACATCAGTAGGATACTTCATTTTTTATAACAAAGCTAAAGACAATTAAGGTATACTAAAACTTTATGTAAACTCGAATCTAGGTCACCCTGAATTTGCCAACGTCATATATTGAACAAAATATAACATACGGATCAACAAAAATACATGAAATAAATGTTATCATTTTTTTTACGAGAATGTAGAGTTATATCTAGAGTACAAGATTTAGAGCAGCAATTAGACTATCAACAAAACTCATAATGATAGTAAAGAGAACGATGAGAACATTAGCACAACTAATAAAGGAATTCGAGTAATTAAATTAACATCAAAACTATATAATATTTGAAAAAAAAAAAATGATTATATGTATATAGTTTCAATAGTGAAATTTAAATATTAACAACATTACAAATTTACGTGAAAATCAAGTTGGATTAGTTATATGGATAAATATACATGAAACTATATCAAATTAATAAATTACTAATATTAGACAATAAATATTAGCGCAGAGAACTTGGGTTTACTTATATGTTAGAATATAAATTACTGTAGTTGAACCTAGAGCTACAAACTAAGATCTTAGTTGTAGAGGGCCATATAAATTATGTTTTATTTCATGTTGCTTCGATCGAACTCATTTGAAATGAGTTGGATTTGGTGTGTTGTAAGTATAAGTAATATTTACATTGAGAGGTAGCATGATTTAAATTTTCAAGGACGAAAATTCTTATAAGGTGGGTTGAATGTAAGGATACACAAGCTCGTCAACTCTATTTGACCAGTCAAGAGACGATTTAGCCATTAATTACTCGATTAATTAACTAAGAACCATAATTAATAGAAATTAATCAATAATAATTTCGTTATAAATCTAGTACCATTAGATAGATCTCGAAAAGTAATGCAAAATGGAATACAAGAACGCGTCAAACGGACGTCGGACGAAGAAGATACGAGGCTCGAAAGATAGAGTAGAAATCGGTCAAACTTCCGTTGACCCTCGCCGTTGACTTTTTCTTTGGCTCGAGTTCCTGACCTTTCATTAGCAAATGGTTATCCCTTAGCATTTCTCTGAACATTGCATAACAATACCTTGAATATATAGTTCTTCAGTGAAGAGTTTATCTCTTGGATTTAGTTTCTCCTGTGTCACCTAGTTAGAAAGATAAGATGAAAAGGAGGTACGGACAGAGAGCTGTTAGGGATAGAGAGATTGGAAGTGATCGAGATGAATAGAGAGAAAAGAAAAAGAGTTGAGAAACTAAGAATCAAATCAAAAAGAGAAGGTAGATTATACTTGTGATAAAAGAGAGTTGAGATGGTGCAAGATTTATGATGAGTTATTGATGGAGATCATTAGGAGGATGATGGTAAAGTTTGTAATTGGTCAAGGTAATCTTTTTAAACAATAATAGTATGATTATACTGAATTGGGTACTTGCTAAATCATAGAATAGGTTAAAATCATTGAAGTTCTTAGTTTGATGATCATGGTTTCATTTTTTTTATTTTTGATTTCTAGGCATCCTATAAGTGGATTTAATCATATTTTTTTTCTTATTATTTATAGTATATTGAATTACCAATCTATAGAGACTTACTTTGCTTGATATGGAGTTGATTTGAATAATTATGATGATTTTGGTGAATTTCATCAAATCTGAGAACTCCTTGGAACTGCGGTGAGTAGGCATGTTCATGTGCGTTTATAGGTATGATAGAGGCCGATTTAGATCATGATGTTTGAAAAGAAATTGTAGAGGAGATTGTTATCTTTCTAATGAGACAAGAAGTGCTCAATTTGGACGAGAATTAAGAAATCTAGAGACCTCCAAACTTTGACCCTTGTGCTGAAAACCAGGAGAGGTTGTATGGAAAATTGCTTATTTTGGCCAAGTATAGAGGAAGAAGGTGAGTGAGTCAGCCGAGCTAGCGTCTGACTCAGTTGAATAGAACCGAGTCAGGCCAAATGGGTCGTGGACCGGGTCAATGGGACGACCCGATGGGTTATCACATGGGTTAATGTGCCTGTAACGGGCCGGGTCGGGTCAGGCCCGATGGGCTTGTGCTTAAGGCCAGAAACCTTATTTTGAGTTTGGACCCACTGATGGTTGAATTAGCTTTTGGTTCCTTCTGCAAAGTTGTAGCATTTTTCGAGAGCTTTCCAATGATACCCAATTTGACTTTTATTTGGATAAGTATATATTGTTTTACACCAAAATTACTTACTAAGGTTATAGAACTATTCATAGAATTAGATCCATTAGTTATTTCACTTAGTCTAACTGGAGACTTACATGATATTATGTTATGAATCTTGTGTGAACCTATTGGGATAAATTCTTAGAGTGCTTGTGTGATTAACAGTTAGTCAATATTAACAACGATCGATTCAAAGAATGAACCCGTGGATTTGAGGAATACAAGGTAGGCGTAATGGGTCATCAAAAGTGGGAACTCAGAACCCTTTCGTAATCATTAAGTTACTTTATTTTGCAGCATGATGAGTCCGTAATTTTGGTTAGCATGTTGTTTGGATTTGGATGGGTATGTTGTGTGATATGCGTTGGGTGGTTCCTCGCGAAGATTGTCTCGTGATTCCCCATAGCTCTTTGCTAAGTTTAGTAGGGCAATGCTACGTTGTTTAAATATTACTTAGTAGCCCGGCTTTACCCGGATAAATAGTATTACATTTTATTGTCTTAAGATAGTAGTCAGGCTTTACCCAGGTTGATTATTACCTAGTAGTCCTAGCTTTACCTAGGTTGATTATTATATATACTACATTTTATTTGGGGAAGTTACTCAGTGCATATCATACTTGATTGACTGGTCTTAGTAGTATGACCGGTTACTATGACCTTGACTTAGGAAGAAATTCTAGGTTCATGATTTGGATATGGTCATTATTTGAAGACTTCTAGGCCCTACGAATAATGATTGGGCCTTTTGTGAACTCCGTTGTAAAGGGTCGATCATAGTAATCAAAACCTTATTATATTCTAGACTTAGATGGTGGCATTGGGTTTTATGGAGAGGTGTACTCATTCCACAATAATATCTTACGGTAGACTGGATGCATGCTATCATTTTGAGACTGGAGTTATTCCCTAGCATCTTCTTCTCCATTGAGTGAGACGAAGTTGGGATAACATATGTTTAGGTTGTTTGATTCGTTTCTCGTAGATCCATCCGGAGGTGGATCTTTCATGGATATTGCCACTATGGACGCAATAACTGGGGAAGTGAGTTGAAGCAATCTTCTGCTCTATGTTGTGTGTAAAAAGATGTTTATCGTTTTCTATAGTAGAGAATCGTGATGCATGTTAGTGATTACTTGAAAGTTATATTGATATCCACTGAGCCCCCATTTGGGATGATGTGCTCACTCGTTCCCACTTCAGTTTTCAGTGATCAGAAGATTTGGTGCATGTGAAGATATCCGTTATCGTAGGTTATGGTTTTAGCGAATGGAAGATGTTTGTTTATCTTTTATGTATGTATTGTTTTGTTAATCTGTAAAACAACACATTATTGTATCCATATCATTCAATAGACTTTCGCTTATATAATATCAGAGCATATAGAATGGTTTTGGGAATCAGTTTATGTAATTATGATTCATAGAATCAGTAAACTAGGTTTGATGCTTCAATTAGGTTATAATTCAGTCATCTAAGCAGGTTTAGTATTTGGGGCGTCACAAATCCAGTTTCATCCTTGCTATTTTTTTTTTGTCCATTTCACTCATACTAATTTTTACTCGTCCATTTGAACCAGGTTTTAAAAATATTTGGACAAATGACCCATATTCCGCAAAATATAAGATGGTCAGGTAGGCTTTAGGCAGGTGCAACTTATCATATTAATCTAATGCATGACTACATCGTAGATGGTTCGATCTAATTATGCAAAACCAGAAAGGTTATTACAGTGCAATTGCATGCTCATATTCATGATTAGATCAACGGGATGCTTTTCTTGGGCAAAAAGATGTACATGTCAACATGCATTTTTCATTGTAGTTAAACAGTTGAAAATAAAAATTGAAACGCAAAAAGGGTATTACTATTTAGAGTAAAACTTCGATAAATTAATAGCTTTGGGACCGGAGAAAATTATTATTTTAGCGAAGTTATTAATTTATCGAGTTAAAATTTAACCCGTATGCTTTAGTTGGGACCAAGCGAATTTTATTATTTTAGCGAAGTAATTAATTTATCGAAGTTCTACTGTACATCCCTTTGGTCTCAGAGGAGTGATCAAAGCCTTGCTATGTGGAAAATCAGGATTCAATTTTTTCATATGAAAAGAAGAGGGCAGACAACCACCCGAGTTGGTTTTGGTGGCAAGAAGAAAAGGGTTTCAAGC
>JAJJWW010007110.1:0-145536 GCA_023531295.1 Papaver armeniacum
AGAAAGAAAGTGCATATAACTTGAGAAATAGGGTTCAGCCTTCACTTACCTTTTGAAGAAGTTCTCCAAAGTTTCTGGTTGACCTTCACCTTCAAACGGTAGAAAACAATGATGACTGTCGTGATGTCTCGTTTCTCAACTACACTTTTATCCTAGTCTCGAGACTAACTAATTGTAGACTAGTACTCCGTCAATGGAAAAAACCCGTAACCGTAACCGATTACCCGCTGCCGTTACGTTTAGTTTCGTTATACCGTTATCCGTTACCCGTTACCGCTAATGTAGCGGTTAATTTTATCCGATCGTAACAATGGAAGACCTATTTCCGTTAGCCTTAGTTCCGTTAACCGCTAACGTGTACCTAGCACGTGTAACATTCTATACCTAGGCTATACGCGAATCGATTGAATCATTATCTTCTTCTTCCGTTCTTCAACTCACCAAACAAATCCGTGAGAAGAAAACTCACCCTCATCAATCACCCTCAATCCCTCATCTCCTTCCTTTCAATTCAAGCAAAATCATCATCTTCATTCGATTAGAAAACTAGGTTATCTTCTTTTTTATTTCGAGCTTAATTTCAATCCTAAAACCTAAATTTTCAATTTAGGTTTCTGAAAATTGAAGTTAGGGTTTTCAATTCGTGAAATTAATCATGACCCAAAGTGGAGGAGCATCCAATAACGTTGGTTCATCAAAAAGAAGTCATCCCTCTCAATCACTTTCAGTTGCATCTCAATTACCTTCTGCATCTCAAGTTCAACAATCAGGAAATCAATCACCACCACCTGCTGCTGTTGCAACAGAAGAAGCAGTAGACGAAATAGAAGTAGATGAAGATCGAATTATAGCTGATGCAAAGAAGAAACCAAGGCGCAGTAAGGTCAATGTTTGGGGTGATTTTTGAAAGGTTAATCGAGAAAGAGATGGTAAAAGGTAAGGAGATTGGGATACTTGTAGCTAAATGCAAATATTGTAATAAGAAAATGCCTGCACCAAAGAACCAAGGAACCAAAGAAATTGCATTACCATGCTAAAACCCTCGCAAAGAAAAGCCCGCAAAACAAGAAAGGACAAAGAAAACTTGCTACAATCAAAACGGAGTAATGCACAAACTAAGCTTGCTAATTGGAAGTATGATGCGACGATGCTACTAGGATATTAGTTGCCAAAATGATTGCTAAACATGGTTATCCAATCACTATAGTTGAGCATCCATATTTTGTTGAGTTTGTGAAGTCTTTAAATCCGGTCATAAGCTTTACACTAGGAATACAGTTAGGGAAGATATCATGAAACTAATGTACTCACCAAAAAGAATTACAAGACCAATTTGAGACAATTACATCTAAGTGTAGTTTAACAACATATATGTGGTCATGTAAGCATACAAAGGATGGTTATTGCTGTGTGACAATGCATTACATAGATGAGGACTGGAAGCTGATTAAAAAAAACACTAGCATATACTTTAGTACCATCACCACATTCTGGAGAAGTTCTAGCAAATGTATTGAAACAAGTATGTCTAGATTGGAACATAGATACTAAGCTTTTTGTCCGTAGTCACGACAATGCTAGCTCCAACAATGTCATGATGAACCATCTCAAGAAATGGCTTGATAGCAAAGACTATTTAGTTCTTAATGGGGATATGTTCCAAATGAGGTGTAGTAATCATGTATTACACTTGATTGTGGGGTTTGGAATGGGAGTGGCTGCTCCATTTATAGATGCGGTTAGAGAGTGTGTAAAATGGGTCAAAGCAAGTCGCTAGAAAAGAGAGATTTGAATTTGCTATCGCTCCAGTTAAGCTTCCGCTTCAAGGTCTCTGTGGGTTTAGATGTGGATACAGTGTGGAACTCCACCTATAAGATGCTAAAGGATGCAATTTTTCTCGAGACAAGCTTTTTGTTAGGCTAATGAGTTAGATAGTGACTTCAAGATACTACCAACCTCTCAGAGTGGGAACAAGGAGTACACATATGTGAATGTTTGGAATTGTTTGATGTCATTTCAACAAAATTTGCTTGGGATTAAGTATCCCACAAAGAAATTTGTATTATAATGGGGTGCAAGAAGTTAATAGATGCATTAAGCTCTAATCAAGTCGCGCATGAGTACATCGGAGACATGGCCAAGAATATGAGGATGAAATTTGATAGCTACCGGAAAGAAAGTAACACTTTGATGGGCATTGGGGTTGTTTTAGATCCTGTGTACAAAGCTAAATGGGTGGAGTTTGTTATGAAGAGAGTATATGGTGTGGATCAATATAAAAGTCACTATAGCAAATTTGAGATTGCACTCAATGCTATTTTTCGTGCTTATGAAACCAACACTACAACCAGATTATTTTGATAACGAATGCATTCAACCGCATTTTGAGAGCTGCACAAGTACAACAACATCATATGGATTTGTTATGATGATTTCATTATGGAAAACAATATGTTTGAGGTTGAGAAGTCAATTGGAGACATACTTAGTAATCCGCTTCTTCCTAAAGGCACATCTCAGCGAAGAAATGAGGTTTGATATCTTAAGTTGGTGGAAGAATCATTCTCGCCAAGTACCCATTCTCTCAAGGATTGCAAGAGATGTATTTGTTGGCCCAGTGACAAGTGTAGCATCGTAATCCATGTTTAGTATTGGTGGCGTAGTTCTCACATCTCACGGGGAGTTCATTAGCTCCGATCTTGTTGAAGCTTTGCTTTGTTTGGGTGATTGGCTGCCTGATCTCACTCTCGGGAGAGCAATAGTTGTGTTCTGGGTAAGTTTACTTAAATTTTATATCTTAATTTTTTTACTCGATAGTCTTGTGATTGCACCGACATTGCCACTTTGCACCGATATTGCCACTTTTATTGGCTTATTGCGTGTTGAGGACTAAGGAGGAATGCATTTGCATATGCGATTGGCATTAGCATTTGCTAAAGGAGAATTTGGAGATGGAGGGATGCATTTGCGAGATGCGGTTGGCACTTCCTTTAATCCTTTGTCTTTTCTTTTTGCAAAAACTTGGTTTTTTTCTTTTGATAGAACATTGTGATGATTTGAACATGTAAGTTGGTTTAGAACATGAACATCTGTATATTTTTTTCTGTGTGAACAAGTTGTTTGTTTGGATTTAGAACTGTTTTTGAGTTGTCCTGTGACATTCCGGTTAATTCCGAAAAATTAACCGTTAACCGATATGTCCGACGTAACGGCAATGGAACTGATTTTACAATTCCGTCGGCAATTAGCGGATAACGGTTAACCGCCAATTTTAACAGCAACGGTAGCGGCAGAGGCATTATTTGTTTCGTTTAGTGCCGTTGACAGCCCTATAGACTAGAATTCAAGATATAGTTTTGATCAACTAAATTTGACAACAAGCTTGATATAGAAACACTTGTGAGTTCGACCGAGCAATGCTCTTACAATCTCCCCCTTTGTCAATTTTAGTGACAAAACTATCAATACATATGGATGAAAAATAAAGGCTATAAAATTCTTGAATCCATCATGCTTGATTTTCTTGGTATTTTCAACTCCTGAATTCGTCAGTTACTCAAGTTGCAATGATTTTGAATGTGTTCAACTGGAAGATCGTTGTTTTTGAAGATCCATAGCGATAACAACAATTGAAAACATAATATTCTCAATCGCCAAGTTATACGTAAAACATAGTATTATTCCTCTCCTCAAGTTCAATTATATCACAACTTCAAAGTAATACTACTGACATGCTTCTCCCCTTAGTCAATACTTACATCTTCCACATAATGGGTAAAACCTATAGACACATTGATCCACTACCCCTTACACAATGATCCATAAACCATATGTATATAGTGTGAAACTACTTATAATTCTCCCCTTTGTGTCAATAAAATTGACAAAGTTACAAAAATAGTGGGATCATAATGAATACAATCAAAAGATATTTCAAGACTTAAAGGTAATCATATCAACTTCAATTCAGCATTTATATCACATGGTATATAATTGTTGATGGTGGTTTTTAGCTTAGGGTTAAAATTGTAAAACCTTGCATCCGATGTGACGTCACTCAGTAAGAAAACGGAGCCATGAGTGTTAACCTCTCCTGTGCATATTTATTGAGCCGTTCAATATATTTACATGAAATTTATCCAGACCGAGAATGTAGCAACCATCCAGCAAGCTCAGAATTTCTGGAGCCTTTCCTATATTACTTATTAATATAAGATTCACTGAGTACTTTTCATGTCCTATGTTCCCGGCGTAACCCTTAATATCGGAGTGGAATGACGGATTTGTGTTCACTCGCAGCAGAGTAGCACGGATTTCCAAGTACCAAAGTTAAGGCCGCACAAGACGCTCGAGACATACGTAAAAGCATACAAGACTACGTAAATAAAGAATTTATGGCAAGACACAAAATCCAACTAATTTTCGTGGATAACTCACAAAAAACTCATGAACCCGACTAATTTGCAAAATTAGGGTTTGCGCCATGCGCAGTACATTAGACCTCGTTGGTCAAAATTATGCTTAAGCAACTAAGCAATTGACCGCGGATTAATAGGGTGTAGATTCTCGCCCAAAATCGAAAAATAAAGAGTAACGGGAGCCGCCAAGAAGGAGCAACAATGAGAGGAGGCGTGGTCACGCCACAGGCCAGCCGGCGCCACTTGTCCACGCCCCATGTTACCTAAACCTGCCTACTCCTTTTTCGGCCAATCGTCGCCTTAAACCTTCCACACTCCCATGAGTTGTGGCTAGGCCCATACTTGCCGGACCTATTCCCTATCGACCAATCAGGTCTCTCTAAATGCGCCACACAAATTTAGAATGAGGCAGGCTCCATGCTGCTTGTCGGCCCCCTTTCCATCGACCAATCAGTCGCTTTAAATCGCCACAAGACAGAAGTGTGGCCACGCCCTAGCTTTCCGGCCTCTTTCCATCGACCAATCGGGTCGCTTAATGCGCCACACAAATTTAGAATGAGGTCGGCCCAATGTTGCTTGCCTACCCTTCCCATCGACCAATCGTGTCACTTTAAATCTGCTTACGGCGCAATCGGAAGTGTGTCCACGCCTGCTTTCCGGCCCCATGCTACTTGCTCCGCCTCTTCCATCGACCAATCGTGTCACTTTAAATCCGCCACACGCGCGCAATCGGAAGTGTGTCCATGCCCTTGCTTGCCGCCCCCTTCCCATCAACCAATCAAAGTCACTTAAACTTGCCACACGCACGGCCAAGTGTGGCCACGCCCGCGTTTTGGTCGACCTCTCTTTTTCGACCAATCAAAGTTGCTCTAAACTCCGCCGCAGATTAAAAAAGAGAGGCAAATTAAGCGCCAATACCAAATTGGCTTTCCAAAGTGCGCCAATGCGCTAACCGACATACCAAACGTGCATGCCCAACATGCCGGACGTGCCACTTTGCCATATGTCGATGCACTAATTAGGGTTTTGGCACGCCAAACCCTAATTTAGGCAAAGTTTCTACGCCAACCAAGCCAATTAACGTTTCCCAAAGCACTGGGATTGATGTGGCAACATGGCCAATATTGCTGGTGCCATATGCCAAAACAGCTTCCACAGCTACGCTACTGGCATGCCGCTATTTTCCAATGGCTACGCCAGGCACCACTTTGCCATACAACAGGATGTGGCCATAATCAATGGCCATCCTTTCCCATAAGCTACAATCTCAACCGTCCAAACTCGCCATGGAATTGACAGTGCTGGAAAGTTTTGGAGGCCGCCAAGGCAATCCTAATAGCATCACATGTTATTTTCCTATGGCAAGTCTCTTGACTTTAACTTGCCACACGTAGCAACCTGCTGCACGTTTTCCACGAAAACACTCGAGACATCAAACATGTCACAAAACTGGGGATGCTCGTGGTATTGGTCTCAAGGGTTTTACAAGGCGGCGTGCAATACGCCTGCTATAAGAAAGTGTCATGAAGCGAGATGGTTAATGGTGGCAAGAAGTAACGGATGTAAACGGATCCACTTCCTTCATCATGGAAGCACGGTTTCTGACGGTTACACACTCTTCCATCACTCAATCGTTCCCACTTCCTACGAGACCAGGGTACGTTTTATTATGACTTGTATAAATAGGTTTCACCTATTTCCACCAAAAATAAGTTTTTGTGTCAGCAACAACATAGTATCCGTAAATCACCAAGAACCGATAGTTTTCACTCGCAAGCCAATTCCACTTTACGATACAAGTTCATAACGCCATTTCTTAGTTTAGGCTAGGATTGTACAGATTGATCTATCGAATCAAAAGTACTCCCGTGCAATGCATTGTTTAAGGTTTAGATTCGTTTCTCATCCACTCACCCAAAATTACCAAAATCGACTGCAAAACAATCTTTCATCCACAAACAAATTAGGCGACCCAAGTTGGGGAGATTAATCTCTGGGTTGCAATATCAATTTTCAATTTTCAATTTCATTTTTCAATCCCTATCTCAAGATGGTAGAACTCAGTCCGGATCAGCAACAAACCCCGAAAAACACTAGCGTTGAAATCATACTCGAGATTAACGTTTCCTTCCAAAGGGCATTAATACGCCACCTATCAACACACGGCCAAGCAGTAAAATATTACTTCGTGCGTTACACCTCCGATCACCGTGAGCGAGCCGCCACCGCAACCCCCAACGTTTCTTCAAGTGTGACACTCCTACCGTCACCAGAGCCGTTGTCACTCCACCATCGACGATACCTGGAGGGATCCAGGAAGCCAACCTCTTATTACCATTGCGATTTGACGGAAACACAAGAAGTTTTTGCTAAGGCTCATACTTGACATGGCCACAACTCAAAAGGAGCGAAACAATGAACATTTGAATGATTAGTCAAGGGATTCAGAATTCGGGTGTTAGATTGTCATAGACCAAATGTGACCGAACATCAATTGGTGGAGTTGTGCATTAATTCTTTCTGGGGACTCTGTTCACAAAACCATGTAATCTATGATGGAGCATGTGTGTGAGATTTTTATTTCTCCAAGGTGAAGCGCCGAGATATATTTTCAAGCTCTTAGCCGAGTTGATCATTGCGCGCAACTTTGCTCCAGGAGCCGCCTAACTTTTTTCCGTTGCCCGCTTCAACGTTTTCCCCAAAAGCCGCTCCGCTTCCACGTTTCACCTGTGAGCCGCTTTCAACGCCTCACCTCCGTAAGCCGCCGCTTCAACATTCTCCCCGTAAGCCGTTCCGCTTCCACGCTTTCACCAGGAGTCACTTCCACATTTCAATCCAGGAGCCGCCAACGTATCACCTCCGTGGCCGCCTCCGCTGACATTTCGCTCCAGGAGCCGCTTCAACGCCTCACCTCCAGAAGCCGATCCGCTTCCACGTTTCACTCCAGGAGCCGCCTACGTTTGGCCCAGGAGCCGCTTCAACGTCTCACCTCCGTGATGCCGCTCGCTTCAACGTTTCGCCAGGAGCCGCTTCAAACTTCTCCCGTGCCGCCCGCTTCCACGTTTCACCCGTGAGCCGCTTCAACGCATCACCTCCGTAAGCCGCCCGCTTCAACATTCTCCCCGTAGCCGCCCGCTTTCCACGCTTCACCTCAGAGTCACTTCCACGTTTCACCAGGAGCCGTCAACAACTCACCTCGAGAAGCCGCCCGCTCGACGCCGCTCAGGAGCCGCTTCAACGCCTCACCTCCACGTTTCACCGATCCGCTTCCACGCTTTCACCCAGAGCCGCTTCAACGTCTCACCTCTATAAGCCGCTTTCCGCTTCAACGTTCGCCCATGAGTCGCCAAACTTCTCCCCGTGGCCGCTCCGCTTCAACGTTTATCTCCAGGAGCCGCTCAACGCCTCACCTCCGTGGCCGCCCGCTTCAATATTTCGCCCGTAAGCAGTTGCCCGCTTCAACATTCTCCCCGTAAGCCGCTCCGTTTCCACGTTTCACTCTAGGACTCGCTTCCACGTTTCACCCGTGAGCCGCTTCAACGTCTCACCTCCATAAGTCGCTCCGCTTCAACGTTCGGGCCTGTGAGCCGCTTCAACGTTCTCCCTGAAGCCGCTCCGCTTTAACGCTTCTCCCCAAGAGTCGCTTCAACGCCTCACTCCGTAAGCCGCTCCGCTTCAAATTTTCGCCCGGGGCTACCCGCTTCAACGCTCTCCCCGTGGCCGCTCCGTTTCCACGTTTCACTCCAAGAGCCGCTCTCCACGCCTCACCTCCGTAAGCCGCTCCGCTTCAACATTTCGCTCCAAGAGCGGCTTCAACGCCTCACCTCCGTGGCCGCCCGCTTTCACGCTTCTTAGAGCCGCCAACCGCCGACCTCCGTGCCGCTCCGCCTCCACGCTTTTCACCTGTGAGACGCTTCCACGTTTTACCCGCCGCCTTTCAACGCCTCACCTCCGTAAGACGCCCGCTTCAACGCCGCTTCCAGGAGCCACTTCAACGTTCTCCCCGTAAGCCGATCCGCTTCAACGCTTCGCCCAACGTTATCTCCGGGCCGCCCCGCTCAACGCTTCGGCCCAAGAGCCGCTTCAACGTTTCTCCCTAAAACCGCTCCGTTTAACATTTCTCTCCAAGAGCCGCTTCAACGTTCTCTCCGAAAGTCGCCACTCCTCCTCGTCAAGGTTCGTGATCAGAACCAGCCAAGGTTCGTAGTTGTGGCCACTTTTTGGTCCATCTCTCCAAAGCCCGTGGTCGCGACAGTTTACTCGCTTTACGCATCCAGCCAATCCCTTTGCTTCCATGGACGCCCATGAAATTTCTCGCCAACCCATTTTGTTTCCACGACAATGTAGTCTCTTCGGATCACATCTACCGCTAAGAATCGTTGCTGCTCGCTTGTTGATACCAAGCTGAGGTTTACCATAACAACAACCGCTACAAAGGTAATCCATACTTCTCCATATTTTAGTTTTACATGGAAAAGTAATAGAGTCACCGCAGACGGATGCAAGATGATATCTTTATCATGGTCAACTCACCGACCATACAAGATAGAAATGCGTAAACCAAACTTGGGGACTAAGGCTCTACACGGAATCCCTTCATTTTCAAAGCTCAAGACATGGTCAACCCAAATGTCATAAACACGACAAGGTCATCTACTCTTCAAGGTGTGGCGTAAGGATATCATCACCTCTCCGCCTGCATAGGCGTGTGCAACACTTTACGTGGCCCACGACGGATCACAAGCCTACCCAGAGGAAATAATTTCAAAAGAACCAAAGAGAAGTGAGACTGGGGATTACTCGTCCGCGGTCCATCCCCGACAACAATCAAGCATTCATGAGATAACTCCAGAGACGCGGTTGAAACACTTTTCTTGAAGAGACAAAGGGAGCCACGATTTACGACATAACTCTCTCACCTCTACCTCTTCGTTATCCAGAATTTTTCGTCCATAAGGTGATTCCAAAATCCCAGCATCACATCCATAAGAGTACAATAAGCTTGATTTAAATCCCATAAGCGTGGATTCAAGGCGTTGCAATTAAAGTAGGATACAGCTTGGCATCAAGCCTCCTTCAGTTTAGAAGTTTGAACGCAGTCACCACCTTACCAAAGTGAATGCAAGTAGGAAGCACATCTTCCACGAGAAAATAGGCTCGTGATAATTACACATGGGGACTACCAACCCGGGATGCTTTCACTCCCTCATCTAGGTTATTTCGATTTCAACATCATCACCGTCGAAATTTTACGAGCCACGGAATTCCTCAAAATGAAGCCGTACACGTGCATCAAAGACTCCAAAAGCACGTCACGTAGATACATTCACATATCCGGCCACGCCATTGGATCTAATGTAAGTATAACTGACTGCCACCATATCCCATTCCATACAAATGGCGACCAAGATTCGAAGATGGTTCAAAGAATGTCACTTGGAATGAAGACTTCAAGACTTGATAGCAAAAGACATCGGCAACGGAACATCTCTCAACTCATTTATTTCACCCAATGGCTCCGAAGATTTCGACCATACAAGCATCCACAACATATCATCATCGCAATGTAAAGTCTAGGTACCAAATAACTTAAAGTCAAGGATGAACCAACAACGCAACCACAATCTACAAGATTAGCCATGACATTATTTTATCCATCCATCCCAAGAGCGCAATGGAGTTTGGTAAATTTTGAAATTCACCGGAGAGGTTAGATACTGCTCTTCTCGGGAGTCGAACCTTATTACACATTCTCGAGAAGATCGATGGTACCGTTGAGTGGCTACATGCGCAAAATGGAAAATGAAGACATACCTTGAGCTCTCCCGGCTCACCTTGATGCTGATTACAACTACCGGAGATTTCTTTTTCGTTGTTAATGCTCTCTCTACCACCGCTAAAAATGACGAAGAGGAGCTCTGGACGCCGCAGAGATAAAAGCACGGAAGCCGACGAGCAACAAAAGTAAGATGGTCGATACCCCTTTTCATACGAACATAGTTTCTAGAGTTTGAACATAAGCAAGATTCATCCTTGCTCCATGAACGAGAATAGATGACTAGGCGTATCACACTCATGATTCATAGCCGAACAAGCCGTTTGCCAATATCTCCGCTCCATGTCCGAACCAAAGCGCCAAAGACGAGGAATACCACGCTCAACTCCGGAACGCTCCGTGGTCGCCAACTCTCCATGGCTCCAAAGACTCCGTGGTCAAGCCAACTCTCCATGGCTCCAAAGACTCGTGGTCAAGCCAACTCTCCATGGCTCCAGCACTCTACGGTTAACTTAGCGCCAATGCTCCGACATTCCGTGATCCAGCCAGCAAGCCTTCCAAGTGCCATTTCCACCGTTCCACGAACTGAAGCCATCAGCGCCATCATCACCATTTGGTAGCCAAAGTTCCAGTGTCATCATCACCGTTTGGTATCCAAAGTTCCGCCATTATCGCTGTTTGGTAGCCAAAGTTCCGGCGCCATATTTTTACCATCCGACGACTGACCCCGTTTCCACCATTCCGCGGACCGAAGCTGCTTCCACCATTCCGCTGATTGGCTTGATTTCCATCATTCCACCTGACCGTCTCCACCATTCCACGGACCGAAGCCAACCATCATTCCACGGACTGAAGCCAGTTTCTACCATTCCGCGGACTAAAGCGCTTACCATTCCCCGGCTGAAGCCAAGCGTCATCTCCATACGCCCGTGACCTAGCCGCCTAGCGATCGAAGCGCCTCCACCATTCCGCGGACTGAAGCCAGTTTCCATCATTCCACGGACTGAAGCCAGTTTCCACCATTTCGCGGACTGAAGCCAGTTTCTACCATTCCCCGGACTGAATCCAAGCGCCATCTCCATACGTTCCGTGACCAAGACAGCTAGCGCCATCCACCGATCCGTGGACCAAGTTGCAGCGCCATCTGTGTCGATCAGTAGCCAGAATTCCGGCGCCAACGCCAGCACCCTATGGCCAAGCCGAATTTATGCAAAGCCGCCAATGCAAGGATCACAAATTCTTCATACCTCATGACAAAGGTTAGCCAAATCTTCCCGACAATCTCTTCATGACTTACCGTTTCGATTTTATCCTTGTTCTGTTACCATCTCATGCTTACCCCGTAACAATGCCACTGCTCCGAGCTAAGCATGGGACTTAATGTTGATGGTGCATTTTAGCTTAGGGTTAAAATTGTAAAACCTTGCATCTGATGTAATGTCACTCTGTAAGAAAACAGAGCCATGAGTGTTAACCTATCCACTGTCATATTTATTGAGCCGTTTAATATATTTACATGAAATTTATCCATACCGCGAATGTAGCAACCATCCCAGTGTGTTTCAAATTTCTGCGTCTTTCCTATATTACTTATTAATATAAGATTCACGAGTACTTTTCATGTGCTATGTTCCCTGGCAGAACCCTTAATATCGGTATGGCATGACGGATTTGTGTTCACTCGCAGCAGAGTAGCACGGATTTCCAAGTACCAAAGTTAAGGTCATTGCACAAGACGCTCGACGAAAGCACACTGCACTCTGTAAATAAAGAATTTATGGCAAAGACACAAAATCCAACTAATTTTCGTGATAACTCACAAAAACTCATGAACTGAATAATTTGCAAAATTAGGTTTTGCGCCCTCCGCAGACATTAGACCCCGTTGGTCGAAATTATGCTTAAGCAACTAAGCAATTGATTCACCGCGGATTAATAGGTGTAGAGTCCCGCCCCTAAATCGTAAAACAAAGAGTAACGGAGCGCGAAGAAGGAGCAACAATGAGAGGAGGCGTGGCCACGCCACAGGCCAGCCGTCGCCACTTGGCCATGCCCCATGTTACCTAACTGGCCCTACTCCTTTGTCGGCCAATCAGGTCGCTTAAACCCGCCCACACTCCCATGAGTTGTATTGGGCCCATACTTGCCGGCCATATTCCTTATCGACCAATCAGATCGCTTTATATACGCCACACAAGACTGGAAGTGTGGCCACGCCTAGCTTGCCATCCCTCTTTCCATCGACCAATCAGGTCGCTCTAAATGCTCCACAGAAATTTAGAATGAGGCGCCCCATGTCGCTTTCCCGCCCCCTTTCCATCGACCAATCAGGTCGCTTTAAATCCGCCACCCCGCACTGGAAGTGTGGCCACGCCCTAGCTTGTCGGCCTCTTTCCATCGACCAATCGTCGCTTCTTAATGCGCCACACGTGATTAGAATGGGGCCGGATCCATGCCGCTTGCTGGCCCCATTTCCATCGACCAATCGGTCACTTTAAATCCGTCACGGCAGCACCGGAAGTGTGGCCACGCCCTTGCTTGCCGGCCCCCCTTCCCATCAACCAATCAGGTCGCTCTAAACTTGCCACATGCACACCTGAAGTATGGCCACACCCATGTTTGACGGTTCTATCTTTTCGACCAATTAGGTTGCTCTAAAACTCGCCGCAGATTAAAAAAGAGAGGCAAATTGCGCCAATACCAAATTGGCTTTCCAAAGATGCGCCAATGCGCTAACCGACATACCAAACGTGCATGCCCAACATGCAGGACGTGCCACTTTGCCACATGTCGTATGCACTAATTAGGGTTTTGGCACGCCAAACCCTAATTTAGGCAAAGTTGCTACGCCAACCAAGCCAAGTAATATTTCCCAAAGCACTGGGATTGATGTGGAAACAGGGCCAATATTGCTGTATGCCAAAACTTTCTGACTCTACGCCATTGGCATGCCGCTCGCAGTGCCACTTTGCTATACAACAGGATATGGCCATAATCAATGGTCATCCTTCCCATAAGCTACAATCTCAACCATCAAACTCGCCATGGAATGTGAGGAGCCTATGGCAACTTTTAAAGCGTCCATCCAAGGCAAGACTAATAGCATCACATGTTATTTTCCTATGGCAAGTCTCTGACTTTGACTTGCCACACGTAGCAACCTGCTACATGTTTTCCACGAAAACACTCGAGACATCAAACATGTCACAAAACTGGGGATACTTATCGGGGGTATTGGTGCAGTGGGTTTACGAGCGTACGGCGTAATACGCCCACGTTATAAGAAAGTGTCATGAAGCGAGATGGTTAATGGTGGCAAGAAGTAACGGATGTAAACGGATCCACTTCCTTCATCATGGAATCACGGTTGATGGTTACACACTCTTACATCACTCAATCGTTCCCACTTCCTACGAGACCAGTGGTACGTTTTATTATGACTTGTATAAATAGGTTTCACCTATTTCTACCAAAAACAAGTTTTTGGTCTAAACAACATAGTATCAGTAAATCACCAAGAACTCGATAGCTTTTCACTGCAAAGCAGTTCCACTTTCCGATACAAGTCATAAGACACGCCACATCTTCATAACTAACTATTCTCGGTCTCAACACTCTCTTCGCTTCCCTCCCTAAGATCAACCTTCTCCTTCACTTTGTGATCAAGCAAGCCCGGAATGGCCATTTCTTGGTTTAGGCCAGGATTGTACGAGATTGATCTCTCGAATCAAAAGTACTCCCTGCAAAGTGCATTGTTTAGGGTTTAGATTCGTTTCTCATCCACACACCCAAAATTACTAAAATCGGTTAAACAGTTTTCACCCACAAACAATAATACTTAGTGTTTCGTCTAGGAGATTAAGATACAAGCATCCCCTATGAATTCCACAGCCACACATCTCACAAAGATATAGCAATTAAGCATAAGTTAATTTAAGATTTCTACCCCATTTGATGTCATTCCCAAGAGAACAACATGAGTGACCTTACTTTTGTAAAAAGAAGGATTTTGTCGGACATTAACAAATCACATGGATTTGGATTTGTATCCTTAACATCGACATAAATTAATTATCAAGAGAAAATAAATTAACTCGACATGACTCAACATAAGAAAATCTTACGGAGTTTATAACACAGTAATAACACCAAGGTGTGATCAAAAAGATCAATACTGCGAAATTTCTTCTCACAAGTTTGTTCTATTTTATAGTTTGTAAAAACACAATAGATTTAAATTCTAAGCATATATGAAATATCATCTCGATTCACGAAAACGTAAAGGCACATATATTTCATAAGACTTTTGCAATATATAAAATCAATAACGAGTAATACTGCAAGTTCATCTTCCAAAAACTTTAGATTTTAAATAAATAAACCTAAAAACATGCAAGTGAAAATTATTTAAATAACTTGTGTAGACACAATATGCTATATCAAACCCTAGTTTTCCTTCTCGAACACAAGGATAAATCCTCACAAACAAGTTTCCTAGAAAATAAAAGAAAACGAAATAAACTAGATTTTTCCAGACTCTTCAATGGTATTGAGACCCTTGAATTTGCCATCATCTTTTTCCACAAGATCTTCAGAGAAAATATCCTCATTGAGAAGATCACGCACATGATATTTCATGAGGACAAGGTCCGCAGAAACCTTTTTCAACTCAGTCCTAATCATGTCTATACCTTTTAATGTTTCAACAAGTTGTAGTTTTGCTTCTTCAAATTGTTTAAGAAAATCATAAACAACATTGCGTAAAGCATCTCTTCATGCTCAACATCTTGATGATCATAAGAAAAATAACAACTCACACCAGGAAGTTTTTCGGATGATTCAACAACTTCGTCATCCACCAGAGTTCTCTTCTTTCCTCTTGTTTCCATACCACCGCAATTAAGAGCTTTCTCCATGCTTTCAAAAATTCGTGACATAGAAGAAATGTTTTGTTCGAAACCCTTAGATAAGAAATTCTCAATCACAAGTCAAAGTATAAAAACAAGTTTGTAAAAGTGTATTTCTCGGTTTGGCGGTCGATTTTCGACCTTTCTACACAATTAGTGTTTTGGTACGGTCCCACGCAAAGAAGATACAAGATATTATCAATGGTACGTAAAACCGTAGTCCCTCGAGAGTCTTAAATCATAGACTTTGAGAAGTAAAACAACCTTATTAAAAGGCATAATTTTTTTGAATATTGTAGTTATCTATCTTTTTCTAGGATATATTTCTGAGATTCTTTCTTGAACATTTATACATTCGTAGCTCAATAAACATGTAAGTTTAGATCACAAGAGTATTTTTATTCATGAAATAGGAAATTTATCAGTGAGTGCTTTATTTTTCTGGAGCTTGACTCAACGAGAAATTTTAGCAATTTGACTGATAAGAAGAATGCTATATAAGCATAACAAATAAGTACAAGTTGCAATATGAAAAGGATTTTAGCTCATCACATTTGACATACTATTTGAGGCAAAAATTACACCTCCTACACAACAATCCTTATCCAACATGATTTTTATGGATAAGGTATCAAGACTTGTGACTACCTTGCACAAGGGTGAGCCGTACGCTCACCGACTGAATTATGCTGATGTTGAACTTTGTTTTTACTTTCTACTTTTGCTGAGAAAAATCTTTTGGAACGTGAAAAATTGATCATAGAAATTGATGTCATCATAATAAGAGACACGATTAAAATCTTTACCTGAGATTGCTCACCTAAAATATAATGACAACTTGTCAATAAGATCCTTATAACCTGTAATTATCAAATTCATGTTAGCTTGTTGAATCGTTTCGTTGATAAAAACATCAACTTTCACAAGAGGCTTATGGGTATCCTTGCGAACCCATATCTATGACGGATTCCCTGAGTTCTTCTTTAACCAATTTTGCACCTTTTTGACTTGTTCGAACATTTGTAGAACAAGCAGAACCAATATCCTAGAGGAAATTTTTCCTGAATGTGTTTTCACTCAAGTGGTTATGAGTTATGACATTCGAATATCGGTCCAGACCCCTTCCTAATTAAACCCAAGGTATTTTGAAGTCTCCCAAGGCGATAGTTTTCCAACCTTAGTTTACACTTTTTTTGAACATGTCGCATAGTGTTGCAATAAAAGCACACTTTCTGAGTTTTAAAGAAGTCAGAATTGGTAGTCTTATTACATTTGTTTTGTGAAGAACTTTTCCTCCTTAGAGATACAGTTTTATCTTGGTCGGAGATATTTAACTGATTTGTCGGTTTCTGGATATGATTTTGTTAGAATATCATGAACACAAGATGTTCTTACTTTCTCTAACTCACAGTCCTTCATAGAAGCCGTAATCGTAGTAACTTCTTTTGATTCATTATCACAACGTGGAGTAAAACTCAACAAATGTTTGATTTCTAAGGCATTTTCTTTAAGTTTAGCCTCAAGCGAACTAATTTCATGTCTGCTTCAGTCTTCTCTTTAAGAAATATCCTCTTTCTTTAGAATCTCGTTCAAAAAGTATACCAACGAGAGTGTTGACTTTGTGTTTCAGACGATTGACTTTCGAAGACTGAAACCCTATGTGTCTTAAGATCTCAGTATTTTCCTTGGTTGCTTCCTGTTTACGTCTGAGTCAGACTCGTTAGTGGAATAATAAGGATCACACTCGTCATTACTCAACTGTTTTTTGGGAACATGGGATTCTTCTATGTGAGAGTTTGAAAACTCAGACTCTTTTATAGCATCCATAACAACAGTGTTTTTTAAACTGGTGATACGTTTACAAGAGATTTCACTCAGGTTCATATAGTCACTTATATATATGAACACAGACTTATTAGGTCTTTAACGTGTTTTCCTCCTCTGATACCAATTGAAAATGCGGGGGTACCAAAACTATATCAAGATTGTTGTCAAATTTAGTTGATCAAACTATATCTTAATGTCTAGTCTACAATTAGTCAAGTCTCGGATAAGGATATAAGTTTAGTTGAGAAACGGACATCATGGCAGTCATCATTGCGTTCTACCGTTTGAAGTCGAAGATCAACCGAAGCTTTGTAGAACTTCTTCAACAAAAGGTAAGTGAAGACTGAACCACCTATTTCTCAAGTTATACTCACCTTTCTATCTATGAGACTATGTCGCATGACTAATTAGACTATGCACGTAAAACAAAAATTTCAAGTCAAGTTTGTCTTGGTAATATCGTTCTCGAAATATGATAACTAAGCTTAATGAACATTTTTTCATACTTGATGAATTTCGGTTAAGGATAATTTATTGTTCATAATCAAAATCGTGATTCAAGAATTAGCATTCGAAAATAGCCTGGAACAATGATATGTGTCATTGATGTTATTTGGCAATGTTTCGAATCGATTTAGAGAGAGATATAGAATCATCAGAATTGGATACAACACAAGATGCATACGATCTTACAAAATGGGAGAATTGTTATAATTCCAGAGCCGTAGTACATGTACTCAGTACACGTACCAGATTAGTTATATGTTGACAACATATTTTTGGTATGCATACCTTAAAAAGTCCGTGAACTCGTCAACCCGGATTGGTATGCATACCTGTATTTACACCGGAAAAGAAGCTGTCGGTCTCGAACCGGTTTGGTATCCTTCCGGTACACGAGACCGGAAAAGTTCTATGAACTCCGTAACTCGGTTATGTCTTAAGGTATACACACCGTACACGTAACATGACATAACTGTTCATTGAGACAAGGTTTAGTACTTATACACCTACTTACCATGTCGATTATTTTCAAATGCACATAAAATTATTTCTATGAGATAATCATCGTTTGAATAAATCTCTAAAAACATTATAGACATATTTGATCACATGATTGTGACTCAAGGTTAAAGTTTTAAGTGCTCATGAAAATGATTAAGCTTATAGTTCAATTGGCTAGTTTCAGCTAACCATTCATGAACGTTGTATTTGTACACGGTTGATTTACAGTTCAACCTAACTGTGAGTGTATATCTTGTTTACGTAAATCATATTTCAAAATTCATCTAACAATGGATATTGTTCGCTTGGTTCCAAAGTTATCTTAGCTTAAACCTAAAGCAACCTATTCTTTGGAAGTCTTTATAAGGGGAACTCTAGTAAATTTGGGATCTTTGAATCTTCGACACAACTATTGTGTGTCCTAGTTGCATAACTAGAGTCGTCCTCATCGTAAAACCTTCTAGGTTTAGCGACTTAATAGAATTCATCTAGGGAATCGTGAATCTGTGTCCAACTATCTATGATAGTTCGTGTATCCTGATATTGTTTGATTGTTGATTTAGCCTTCATCAACAAGATAAATAGTAATCGCAAAGTTCTCTTTATCTCGGACTTTGTAATTCCACAAGGCTTTGTACTTTTGAGGTGAATAAGAATCTAGGTTGCTCTTGGAGTTGTAAGTTCCGGATTTTGAGCTTTGCTAGACTTTGTCTATTGCTATCGATTTCCAGTCTCACATTGATCTTTTATCAAAAAGGAAATCACATATAAGCTTATATGTGGGAGGAAGATTGGTTTAAAGTCTTCAATTGAGTTGAAGCAACTCTTAGGCTGTAAAGGATGTCAACTAGGGAATCAATTGCGCGGAGTCATGTTGGGATTCAAGAGGCGTAAGGAGCGCGACTGTCACTGTATTCTTGTGAGGGTTTAATTCGGTCTCAACTACATTCCAGTCCGAAGTAGTATTTATAGTAGGCTAGATTCTGTAATGGATTAATTCAGTTTGGTGTTCAATCTAGACTAGGTTCCGGGTTTTTTTTCTGTATTTTCGGTTTCCTCGTTAACAAAATTATGATGTCTGTGTTTTTTTTTTTCTGCATTATATTGTTTGTCTTTATAATTGAAAAATCACAGGTTGTACGTAAATCAATCAAAGTAGATACATCCAACCTTGTTTGTTGGATACGACTTGATTGGTTCTTGAATATTGATCAGTGGAATCGTTCAAGTACTCTCACACATAAATCAGGTTCACGAACTTGTGTCTGAAGACTTTCTGATTGTGGGAGATAGAGATCTAACTCTGAATATTGTTACTAGATCGAGATTCATTAAGTTGAACTCTCAGAATTGTATTTAGGTGTAGTCCATACAGGTTGCCTAATAAAAAGTTGGTGGTGTATTTTGGTACCCCCCGCATTTTCAGTTTGCCTTCAAACTCTATTTCCTCTATTTCTAGACAGTTGAAGCAAGACCAAGAGACTGAGGCTACTATCTATGTTAGTGAGGTTGAAATCTATGCTCGAATAGATTCTTAAATTGCTTTTAGTAAAATAATGGGTATCTCTGACCATCCCATGAAATCTATATGTAAAGATCAGCCCAGTTAAGTGGACTTAAAATAACAGAATAGTCTTTTGAATCGATGATTTAAGTCAGTTTCACTGTTGTTGTTTTTTTCAAATCAGGCAGAGTCATCTAGTCATGATGGCATGTAATTCATCAAACCCATAAGTAGTAGAAGCAATACCCAGCTATTGACCTAGCCGTTATTCATCAAGCACAACAAACTCTAACCATATCTCCCTACAATGCAATACAACCCATCTTCTATTCTTCTTAGCCTCTGAATCATTTTAAATGAACCTTGAACCTAACTTCCCATCTTGAACTCGACTCAAGACATAAAAGTAACACTATTTTCTACGACAACATCTACTTCAAACACCAACGCCTCCAAGTCTGGCCAGAAACACCTTCCATTGCAACCACTTCCAACACCATAAAACAATAACCACTTCTCCAAAAAAACAGAAACTCAAGTTGTACTAACCTATAACACCGTCAGTTCATAAGCAAACTGTGTATCTTATTAGCCTCCAACCCTTTTGAACATTGCCATATAGACCTTGGCAGGAGCATGGCAACAAAAAAAAAAACTTGTATTGAATCACAGAAACCCAACTGGAATCCACAGTCATCTCAACCATACTGTCACATTCATTGCGCTTGCATCTTCCCAATATCTAACCAATATCAACCACCAGTTTCTCCATTACAATCCATATATCCCTACAACAGCTTGAAGCAAGACTATTTCATTACAACCAGTACCAACATCATTCCTCGTTCCCCAAGGCAACGCCAACAATACCACCGTATCTGTAAGTACACTCATACAAACTCATAGCAACAAATCAATTCTCTTGCCTGAACCCATTACTTCACTGGTAGCTTCTGCATGCTACTACCAGTACACCCATCATCAAATACATGTCAAAATAGCTGACTTTATTCAAGAAAAGAAACTCTTAGAATGTTTTTATTGTATAAAGAAATGACAAACAATTTATCTCTCAGGAGTTTTCTCAAACACCTTCAATCCTTATTGTTAGAGCATTGCTCGGTCGAACTCACAAGTGTTTCTATTTCAAGCTTGTTGTCAAATTTAGTTGATCAAAACTATATCTTGATTTCTAGTCTACATTTAGTCAAGTCTCGGAGTATGATAGAAGTGTGTAGTTGAGTACCAGACATCACTGCATTCTACCGTTTGAAGGCGAAGATCAACTGAAGACATTTGGAGAACGTCATCGACAAAATGTAAGTAAAGACTGAATCACCTATTACTCAAGTTTTCACCTTTCTATCTATGAGACTAAGTCGCATGACTATATGGACTTTAACATGCACAATAGAAATTTCAAGTCACGTTTATCTTGTTAATTATTCTCGAAATATCATGACTAAGCTTAAGAACATTTGTTCAATACTTGATGAATTTGGTTAAGAAAAATTTATTATTTATGACCTAAATCATGATTCAAGTTAATCATTTGAAAATAGCCTGGAATAGTGATATGTGTCATTGGTGTTTTTCGGGAATGTTTCAAACTGATTATTAGAGAGATATAGAACTACTATAAATCTGGATACAAGACAAGACACATACTAGTTCACGTATTGGGGTAATCGTTATAGGTCCAGAGTCATGCAGACATGTACCCAAGACACGTTTCAAAGATAGCTATAGTTCGGGAACGGCTTAGGCACACATACCGGAATAGATACCAAAAATATTTGTTGACTCGTGAACTCATGAAGGTACATATACCTAGTATGGATACCAAAAAGATCTATAGACTCATGAACTATTTTTGTCTTTAAGGATATATATATCGAGAATGATTAGAGCTGTAGAAGAGGAGTAAGAAGTAAACATTGAAATTTTTAGAGAATAAGAAATGTTGTTATTTGTTGTCGACTCGAAACACATCAAGTGCCCACATGGATACATCACTACACGCGTATGTTTGTTTTGAGTTAACGTGTCAAACTTCTGTGTCGGCTTAAGTTCCACGGCAAATCAGCGTTATTCGCATCTTTTGGGGTGAAAATAAATAAAAAGGCACATACAATTTTTTTGTGTTTAAGAGGGCAGTAGAAGAAGAATAACAATGAGTTTGGTAATGCTTATTTTTTTCAAAAGACTTTTAAAACCTATATATGTTAATAAATTTTGAAGTTGGTGTTTGGTAAAAAAAAAACTAAAGTGCTTTTTATCCAAAGACTTCCCAAATTCCTCAATTTTTAAAAATGGGAGGAGGAGCTTTTAAAAGCTAAAAGATAAGTCATGGGTCCCACATAAATTTAATACTTGATTTTGATTTATCTTTTTATCCCTACTTTATTTTATAAATGACAAAAGTTACCCTTAAATTTATATACAATCAATTTTTTACTATTTCTTATATTGCATTCTTTAAATATTATTATTTTTTATTATTTGAACTATTTTTTATACCATTTATTAATTTGTCAACAAGAGAAATAAAAACAAATATTAAACAATTACTTAATTTTAGTTTCATTTTTTGCTTGAATAATTACTTAATTTGTCAACAGTAAAAATAAAAACAAATATTAAATAATTACTTAATTGTTAAGTAAAATAATTTCTTAACAATCATAATGATAATGGTAATTAGTATGAACATTAATATTATATAGTAAAAAAAATAATTATTTTTAAACCCAATAAAATTGAATAAACTACCATGAGTGATATGTCTGTTTTTGTCATTTGTTACAACAACAATGGTTGAATCTGAAATTTTACCAAACACATTTTGATTGCTTTTTTAATTAATCAGCTGCCCGAAAATTGTTTACTTTCAACTTTAATTAATATTTTACCAAACGTCTCCGATCGCAATTATTTAATTTTTTTTCTCACAAAGACAAAGAACGATAGCATGTCCGTTTTTGTCATTTGAAAGTGCTTTTACAAAAGCTGCAGCAATACCAAACTAAACCTAAGACGTGAACATTGAAATTTTTGGATTGTGAAAAGAAAGAAGAATAAGACGTAAACATTGAAATTTTTGGGTTGTGAAAAGAATGATCCTTCCGACTCAGCGATGGTGGGAGAATAAGAAATATTATTATTTGTTGTCGACGCGAAAAACATCAAGTGCCCACGTGGATACATCACCATACATTTATATTTGTTTTGAGTTAACATGTCAAACTTCCTTGTCGGCTTAAGTTCCACGGCGTATCAGCATTTTTGCGCATTTTTTGGGTTAAAATAAATAAAAAGGCACATACAACTTTTTTGGGTTTAAGAGAGCAGTTGGTAAAGATGTGTGTGTGATTAGGCTTCAAAATTAGGCTATTATGTTACTGTGAACCATTGTGTAAGATATAAGTTATGAGTCTTATGACCGTGATCGCATTTCCATTACAGTAATTCTGTAAACAGTACTTCCCTAAGTAGGCCTATCTGGAACCATTACAGGTAGTGAGGTAGATCATTTTATAAGTAGGACTGCAGTGGGATGGATAAGAGTCAAACTTTAAGAGTTTTTGTATCCTTTCAAGCTAATTTTCTTAAGTACTTTTTTGATGAGAATGTGCCTATCACCATATGTTAAGAACATGCATATGTTAGTAGCTATGATTATCACATTGGTTGGTATGCTTGATGATCTCTGATTTCGGCTAGACACTGATTCTGGATCAATATTGTTTTTGTTTGCTTCGTGAGGTTTCATTCGTCAAAGGGGAATGATACACATTCCACGGATTGAATCCCGCAGGTTGTCCTGACAGAGAGAGTGAGGTGGGTCTTCTCCTAACCCGGCGTTTTAGTAGGAGGGTGGTTTAGGGTGGGACCCACCCCACTCTCTTTGTGAATCCCGCGGGACATAAATCATTTCCGTTCGTCAAAGTGTTTTATAATTTTTGAGGTTTGGTGGATTTAGTTCACTTAGAAATGTAGATGTGGGGTTCATATATTAGAGAAATTCATGGATTTTCCTCCTTTTTTTTGATGATATTGTTTAGCACTGATTTTGTTGATTCTAAGAGCATCTCCAACAGTGGGTGCTAAAAATCCTATGTGAAATTTTTTATTTAGATCCTTATTTATGGGGTCATATGTATGTGGCAAAAATAATAATGCTTTGCTCATGAACCATCTCCAATAGTATGGGGTCTTATTTTTAAAATTTGTTGTTTTGGATAGTGATAAAATTGATTCCCTCTTTCCTATTGGTTCATAACAATTTATTTAAAAATTAAAAAATTAAAATATAGTTAAAATGATGATGTAGAGGTCATTCCCAATGTCTAAATAAGACCTTCTCCAATACCTTCATATTTATTTTGACACCCTTCCTATTTTCTATGACCCACTGTTGGAGATGAATTTAATGTAAATGAGGGTCTAAAATCCTATGTGTCATGAAAAAATAAGGGCGTTCCTTTATATACCCCTTGGAATTGCTAACGATACCCCATAAATTAGTTATGTTAGTTAATATTTAACTAACATGAAAATTCTTAAAATTTTTGAAATTTTTTATTCTAATACCCCCTGTATAACTTTACATATAAAACGGTTAAAAAATTTCCCGATTTAAATGCGAATCTTTACAAAATATTTTTTCCAAAAATAGATAATGCTTTCGTTCATTCCTGGGTGAAAAAAATCATGAATGATTTTCTAACCTTTGTTTTCATCCGTGTCTGATTATTGTCAAGAAAATGCTAAGCATGATGAGCTGAATTCTTTTTGGAAGAAAGACGAATTCTTTGATTCCGTGGGGTGGAGAGAATTTGTAGGCAGTAACAAGCTTATCATGAGAGTTGTAGCTGCCTATTTGAGATTGCTTTTTCATCGTCATCTAAAACTTAAGAGTAAATCAATCATTCTAAATGCTAGCTAGCACCATTCGCTAAGATGTGCTGTCAAGGCGACATCACGCCAACAACAAATTGACGATAAGACTTCTTCGTTTCTACAGAAAAATATGAACAAAGAAAACATCGATTACAATCCAAAAAATTGCTTCTTAATTTATTTAACAAAATAACTTGTTTTGATGTCAATCTGAGTTTTAATCAATCAAAAATAAAAATAAAATAAAAAGGGTTTTAGTGATGATGGGTATTGTTCAATGAACTAAAGGGAGGTTTTGAAATCTGGTTTAAGATTTTGATGTGGTTTTAATAAAGTTTGATCTTGTGTGGTTGATGGGAATGAGTCAGTCTCCAAGAAGCCTAGTGAACTGATTAGAAGATAGAAAAAAGATAGCCTATTATTTCTGTTTCTCAAAATAGCTGTGCAACAATAGATATCGGTGATCTATCGGGGGTACACATCATTAATAATTTTGATGGGGTAGGAAGATTAGTTGAGAGGGTATGCAGATAAAGGGGTACCGTTAGTATTTCTGAGGGTATATAGAGGAACACCCAAAAATAAAACCTCCACCCTCTGTTGGAGATGCTCTAATGAATTTGAGCACTACTTAAGAATGGAATCCACTTTGGTAGATCCTGCGAGTCTAACCGTTTGAGCGAAGAAAATGGTCAGAAGATCGCAAGGGAAACACTTTGTGGACTGTCACAAAGAATTAGGGGTCTAATCGTCATTAACAGGAGATGATAAGTGATACTCAAGACTACTGGGTACCCCGAAAATGCTTTGTGCCCCCATAGTTACCCTCTACTTTTCCCCCACACACCCAAATACCGGAAATGATTAACTGACCCCAATATTGTCCCGCAAACAAATCCCGCTTGAGATACAGGGCGGGGCCCACTTGAAATATTTTCTAATCCAAATGTAGAGAGGTGCTCCCATGACCGCACGATCCCTCACGGATGCATTGCGGGAGAATGACACGGTGAGTGTATCACTACTCATAACCCACACACCCTGTTTTTCCCAGGCCCCACGCGCCTAAAATTTGTGGTCCAAAGTGAAGCCACCTATTGGGGGTATATTTGGGGGGTCGTGTTTACCCCCAATCTTTTGTTTATTTCAACCTATTTTCTATAATCAATGACTTAGATAAGCTCCAACGGGTACATCAAACAGCCTGGTTTGGTGATTATACACCCATAATTGAGCTAGCAAACCACCAAAACGGATAAGCAAACACTCAAATAAAAGGTATTGTACCTCGTGTCTCAGAATGAGTAGATCGAATCAATCTGAGACGACGGGTTTTATTTGAGACGATCGGCCCATACAGAGCCGAGGCTCGTCGCAACTAGCAACGAGTATCGCCGTTCTTCCTTGATCCGGCCTCTGGTTTCTACCGCCCGACAACGGTTAGGAACATTCAACGGCTTTGAAACCTATTCTTATAAATTGAGTTGATTTCGACTCGAAAATCACACATGCATTGTACACTAACAAATTTTCCAAGCAATGGCTCAACCATATATTAATCCAGATGAATTTACGATGGACGAAGATTTGTCGCTCTGTCGAAACTACGTCGCTATATATCCGGCTAGGGGTGCAGAACGACGTCAAAATGGGGTAATGGGTATGAGTTATATCCATAGAATCTTTGATAACTTCTAAAATGATACCGACAATCCCAACATTGCAATGCGGCTGGGTTCTTTTGCCGAATTGGAGATATAAAAGATGAAGTTGAAGAATTCATAGCTTTGGTTCGGCTAGTTGGTTGTTATAGATTGAGGGGTGAGACAAATGATTATGTTGTATTGCAAGCTCTAAAGGAATGGCGAAGATGAAAAAAAAAAGTTTTACTTTTGAAGCATCAAACTTTCAAATCCACCATAAGTTAACGCAGATTGAGACCATTGAGCATCATCTCCTCCCCCAACCATGGAAATGAAGGATCAACAGGAGACCCATCAAAGTTTAATGATCTCCTATAATCTTGATAACCTTTGGGACCTTTTTGTTGAACTTGACGAACTGGAGAACCTTGCACTGGAAGATATGGAGATCGTGGCACATAAGGTACTTGTGTTTCTCGCACTACATCCTGGGAGGATGGAGTTATTGTACGCTGAGAAAACTTAGGACTGAAGCTAAATGTCTCCCCTAACGCGCGCAATTGTTGGACGTAAATACGTCTAGTTTCCATACCTCTTAACTCCATTTGATTCAATTGTTCTTGAGTTGTCGAAGTGCCTGTATAAGAATTAGGACGCTCGAGACCTTGCGACACAATCGGAATAATTTGACGCTCTCCGGCAAGAGTATAAGTCTCAAGGTGCCATCTCAAAGGTGGCAAATCAGACTCAGCCGATGAGGAAGAAGATCCAGTTTTTCCCGTTTGTCGTGGAGGCGAAGAAGATGAAGGTCCCGTTGTAGGATAGCTGGTGAAAGTTGGAATCACTGGTGGTGCATGCGTTGGAGCATCCAATTTCGGTAATGTTCTTCTTAGTGCGACGAAATCCAGATCATATATGTGTAAAACTTCGCTAAGAATTATTGGCTCTGTAACACTCTTATACCATAGGTCATACTGATTTTCATACAAGGAGTGAATTTAGTCTCATACCTTTGCCAGCCTCTTGCCTTTACGTCTAAGTATTTCGACCTATACACAGTAGCTATTCTTGGAGGATTGTGTGGAACTTCCACTCGACCAACCAACTGTCTAGCATATCTCTCCCCTAAAAAATAAACACCAATATTATCGACAGACTATACAACACCATGCGCCGGAGTGAAAAGTTTTCTATCCTTCGACTGTCTAAGTGTTGTATTCTTCAAAATCCGAGATACGGCCTCCAAATAATATTGTCCTAATCGACATTTGGGACCTTCACACATGAATGTTATCCCGCTCATTCTTTTGTTGTCTTTCTGCCAATTATCACCTTCATACCTTACTATCATTTGCCAAAATTTCGTCGTGTAGTCGAAAAGTCTTGGTACACCAATGTTGGAACATGCATACCACCAGTAAAGGAGTAAAATACATATAAAGGAGAGTAAACTATATTTAGTCTAAGGAATGTATGAGCATTCCGTAGTTGTTAAATATTTGTACAACGATATAAATCTAATGAAATGGATTGGCGTATTTACCTCAAGGATGCCCCAACAACCTTCGATATTTGACCCCCACAACATGCGAGATCGAGACAAATGTATAATTCAGCCTAATATAGCGGACCCCAATCATAAGTGGAAGCCTTTTCCATATCTTGCAATGCCTCTAGCCACGCCACTTGAGTACTTGAGTTTGAGTTTGGGAAAAAAACATGAACCGAGTATCCATAAAATAAATACCTTAGCAATTTTTGTATCTTTAAAGGTGGTCATACACTTTCATACCAGGATCGTTAGCACCATGCAATTCATTGACTATAAATGCCTTTAAACCGGAATTAGCAATTCCTCCACCTCTCAAAACTGAATGATTTTGTTGTTTTGTTACTTGGAAGTACAATGGAAGCGCATCTTTGACTCGTGAATCGGATAACCAACTATCTTGGTCAAATGGAGGATCATCTCCCGCTCCAGAAGGTATCCCAAGTAGGAAATACAAATCTAATGGTATGCCTACAAATAAAAAACAATTTATTCATTTCATTTGTAATACTCATACAAATCTAATGAGAGCAGTTGTGCATTGTTATCTTCCTTCGGATCTTGTCCTCTCCCTAGTAAAACTTCACTGTGTTTATTTTTAGATGGTTTTCTATTTGTTTGTCGAATAAAGTCTTGAGATCGAGGAGCCATGGTAATTAAATAGGTGTTAAATATGTGTTTGGAAAACTGTATGGAATATTGAATTTTTGTTGAAAAGATGTAAAGAAGATTGGATTTGAGTTGAAGAGATGTAGAGAAGATTGGATTTAAGTTGATATTATATAGAGAAGAAAAGAAGTTGTTGTGAGTAGAGAAGATTAAAGTTGAGTTGAATTTATATGGAGTTGGAAATGTGGTCGTTTTTTTGCAGTTGGAAATTTACCGTTGTAGAGCTACACTGAGCCAAGGCTCGTCTCAAGTGGGACCGACACGTCTCAACTGGAGCCGACATTCGGTTCAGTTGGAGCCAATCGCTTCAAAGTGCAATGGTCGAATTTGTTTGTCCCGATAAACCCCTTGTCCACTGTCCAAAGTTAACCATCCCCTTGTCCACTGTCCAAAGTTAACCATCCACCTGGCTTGCCAAACTGAGAAATTAGATAAACCCCTTATACACTGTCCAAAGTTAACCATCCACCTGGCCTAAGGCCTAACAAATTGAGAAATTAGAGAGTCCAAATTTGTTCACATTCCTCTAACGAATGTATATTTCACATATTCTTCTGATTGGTTGATTATTTAACTGATGGCCCCTTATCCTCCATGTTTAAAATCACGACCCTCATTACATGAACTTCATAAATTAAATCAAGGGTAGAGATTGAAATGTTACGTACACCCTCGTTAAGGAGGGTGCACAAATTCGGACTCGAAATTAGATAAACCCCTCGTCCACTATCCAAATTTAACCATCCACCTGGCCTGCGAAACTGAGAAATAAGATGTGTCCCATTGGACTTGCTCTTATAGTCATAAAATTCTCTTATAGTCATAAAATTCTAAATAGGCCACCTTCGCTCGAAAAATATACTCCCTCCGTTTCTACAAAAGAGATATTTTCACTTTTTCATTTTAGCCTATTTTCACTTCTAAAATGAAAAAGTGAAAGTATATCTTTTCCAAAAAAAAGAGGGAATAGTATGAAGTGCATATTGTTTTATATAAATGGACATTGTTGATTCAAAAAAAATTAAATGAAGAGTTTTGACTTATTTTTTTTGGAACCGAATGGCAGGCGCATAGGGATTAGACTTGGTAAGCAATGAAAGAAACCCACAGTTTTTCTGAAAGATCCCAGCAGAATATTATTACCAACGCCAAATTATTACCACATACACGGTGTTTTAGTAAAGTGTTACAGAAAAGTGTATTTTCTTTTACAATGGCCGCACTCGTCTCGCTCTTGCAAAAGGCCAAGGTCCTAAATTAAGCTGAGGCTCCCAACAACTTCTTAATGTCTTTCTGCAAACACAAACAAAGGAATCAATCCAAGAGAAAAAATAACAAACACAGACTGAAACAAATCAGCACCAAATTTTGCCCAAAAGGAAACTTGGCGGGCTTAATTGTTTATAATCATGGTTATCAAAATACCTCGATGCTGAGAGGGGAGGTAGTGGGTGCATATCTATCAACAACATGGCCTTCCTTGTCTATGAGAAATTTGGCAAAGTTCCATTTGATGCTATCCCCAAACAGACCACCTTTACTCGACTTCAAGAACTTGTATATTGGTGCTGCATTGCCCCCATTAACGTCCACCTAATCAAAAAAAATGCCGGACAAATAGCAATTAAGTGGATGAATACTGACAGGAACAAAATCAGCAAAACCATTTTCATCGAGAAAGGTTCTGCTAAAGTCTTGTTCAGACTCTCTGATGGACAAAAGCAACACAAAAATTTGCCAGTTTATACCTTATCAAAGATGGGATACTCTGCTTTGAAGCGAGTGCAAGCAAACTCTACAATCTCCTCATTAGTTCCTGGTTCTTCCCCACGGAACTGATTACATGGGAACGCAAGTATCTCTAAACCTTTAAAAACAAACAGACGACTCAGTAGTCTGGCCCTATAAAACATCCCATTAACCGACTAAGCATCCAATTCGTAAATTACAATAACAGAAACCTCCCAGAAGCCATAGACGAAATGAAACAAGTCAAACAAACATAAAAAAATAGGATTCAAACTTCCTACGGCTATCATCCAAATCCCCGAATCATAAAGCACATTCAATGGATGAGTTTCACATGAACAGCATTCTTGGTTCAGTTCAGATATGTCAATATACCTCATGATTTCAAGTGCCAAAGCTAGTCTATTAGTCAAGTCCAGTGAATTGCTCGTAAAAGTTTCAGACGAAAAAATAAACCGAAGGTACTGCTATTTATAAATCGAAACACAAACCTTGATCCTTGTACTTCTGATACAATTGAGCAAGCTCAGTGTAGTTTGAGGTAGTCAATCCACTACAAAAAACAACTCAAAAACAATCAAAATTATTGCCAGCACCATTCAATATTATAAATGAACCAAGAATCACTTACCATTGTGAAGCGACATTGACAATTAACAAAACTTTTCCCTTGTAAGTGCCAAGATCGACATCATTGCCTCTAGCATCCTACAAAGTAACACCAATAAAATACATCCTTAAAAATCTAAATACACGTAAAGACTGATCAAAATTAAAATTTGGATTTTCTAAATACCCATTAAAAAAATATGACCTTGAAATCTCAAACTGTAAGAATAAAAGACTAACCTTGACAGTGAAATCGTGAATAGAACCATGGGTTTTCTTAGAATGACTTGCCATTTCAGAAAATGATCTTAAAGGAATTAAGAAACTAGGTCTTGAAAATGATGAAGAAAAAAAAGATGAAGAGAAAAACCTTGCCTCTCTTAAAGGAGAATTAGCTGTAGTAGTAGTTGGGGAAATTTGTAAGTGGGTTTGATTAGAGAGTGAATGGAGATGATAGATATAGATATTTGATGATATTATTTTTAAAGGGCTTCTTCGACTGAGAATGATTCGAGCTGTAGAAGAAGAATAAGACGTGAACATTGAAAATTTTGGATTGTGAAAAGAAAGATCTTTCTGAGTCTCGGTGGTGGAGAGAGAGTAAGAAATGTTATTATTTGTTGTCGACGCGAAACACGTAAGTGCCCACGTGGTTACATCATTACACGTGTATGTTCGTTTTGAGTTTACGTGTCAAACTTCTTTGTCGGCTCAAGTTCGACGCGTTTCTGCGCCGGCTAAGGCTAATTCAACCAACCGACTTGTTTGTTTATTCCTAACTCATCTAGATCTGACTCAATATGTTTGTTTTCTGAGTCAGTGATCGGTCCATGATCATTGAGCAGGAGGGGGAGGAATACTCGGATAAGAAAATGGTAACTGCACTGCAGCCTTTTGCAAAACAGGCTTACCACAGTGGCAACAACATGGCTGAACTATGGGCCTTCAAAGTCTGTGGTACCATACTCTTTGTATGTAATAGAGTCTAGTTCATGGCAAATGTAATGTGCCCAGTATTCTGTAACATCCTAGGCTCTTTTTCAGGATGTCTTTTGCTCACAAGTCACAACTACCGTGAGTACAATTTTGTGGCTGATTTTCTGGCCAAAAGGGCAATTTCTCCTTCTGCAACTAAATGAGGTTTGGTTATCTCACCCACCAGCTTTTCTGTTGCAGCTTTTGCGGATGATGTAACGGGGAGGGTTTCCCCCGCTCTGTAAACCACATCTAGTTCTTGTAATACAATTCTACTTGCCCAAAAAAAAGTGGAAATAGAGAACTAAGAACAAATGCAAACAAATAATGGATGCATGGCTACAGCAAAAACCAAATATTGCATAATGTGGTTCAGAACATTTTCAATGCCAAACTATGTTTTACTTCCATGAATAAGTGGACTATAAAACCTTAACATTGTTTATTTTTGTATCATGTAGCTAAACACTGTCAAAAAATGATCTTGTCGATACTAATTTCTCTTACGATCACTGACACAAAAGCATCTATAAATAAAAATTATTTATGTCCTCTAAAGTCTCAACTGTATCTTTTTTCTTCCACCAAAACAAGGCAATAAGAAACAATGATACAACAACAGACATTAAATACAAGAAGAAAAAGAAAAGATCTACAAGCATTACTGGCACATACTAAAACAAATCCCTTGATGAGAAGAAGCCTACCTTGCTTATACATGTAACTACGTTCTTTATATGCATCTCATAGTTCCTAATAAACAACCCGAACACTCCTGATAACACAAATCAGTTATTCAAAAAAAAAAAAAAAAGAGACAGGGACGATGCAGAGAAGCAGAACAGTGTCCCAAAAGCAAGCAATAGAATTGTAGTGCCCCTGTGACAACATTTTACTGGACTACAGAATTAAATTTAAGCAATGTAAACTAGAAATTAGGAATGCAGCAGAAACGAAATATCCATAATCTGGTTCAGAACATTTTCCTGGCGTCAATTAAAGCCAATGGCAAACAATGTTTTATTTTGATAAATAAGTGGACTATAAACCTGAACATAGTTTATTTTTCTACCATGTAACTAAAAAAGATCTTGTCAACACTAATTTCTATTCCGAACTCAAACAAAAACATCAATAAATAGAATTATTTATGTCGTCTAAAGTCTCAACTGTATCTCTTTTCTTCCACCAAAATAAGGCAATAATAAACAACGATACAACAGACATAAAATATGAGAAGAAAAAGAAAAGATCTACAAACATTACTGGCACATACTAAAACAAATATACTCTGACAAATCCCTTGATGAGAAGGAGCCTACCTTGCGTTATGAAGTATTTACAGCATACTATCTGTCCTCGCTGGAAGTCGACGAAAGAAGTTGATGGGAACTGAAGGCAACCTATGTCGGAACCTGGGATGCCTCATCATGAAGAAACCAGCTATAACCGCAACCACCTGGAAAGGTGTTACATATAACACTAATGCAGCAACTAAACAGAACGTAACAAAGATCGCAGTTGCACGTGGATCTCTCCAACTTAACAGTGCTTGAAATCTCTCCCCTTGAGTCGCTATATCTCCTACAACCGTTTGGATTCTTCCCGCTACACTCCTCAGTCGATCATACCTCATTCGAACAAGCTCTGGACTACGGCAAGTAGGAAATGTGTCAAACTCTTCATCTAACTCGTCTGGGTGGACTGCCTCTGCATAAGAAATCCTGGTGTTCATGTGAGGTGGATAACGAGGTCGGTACCGGAAATTCCATATTCCTATTAAAAACATGTAGAGAAATACTGTTGGCAGTATAAGTTCCGGAAAGCACACGAGCATCACAAACAGAACATGCACGAGGACAGTAGTAACTGGATTCTTCCACATGCAAACATCTCCGAACCATTTACCAACAGCAAATAAACCCGAGAAAACTGACATTAGACGGAAAAGTTTGCTTTGCTTCTCCTCATGCTCCACAAGTGCGAGTCAACGTCAGACATATACTCGACTATCTCCTTACGAAGTGGGGGCTCAGCTCGGCTCAGTCTTGCTGCCACTATATTAACTGCTTGATGTCGCAGCATATCAAGCTGCACCACTGTTAACGGCCGTGCATAATGCATCTTCGGTAATAATGGGCGAGAGTATATATACATCATGTTCACCAACGAGGTGCAAGAAAACCTAATAGCCAGATGTAATTCTCCCATTTTTTAACTCCCGAAGGATGCAAGACTAGTAGAGGATAAGAGTGTGTATACACCCGCCCTGTTTCTAGTGTTGAAATACGAATCCTAACTTTCCCGACCTTCATGTCCTTGTGACCCTTTTCCCCAAGCTGACTATTGTCAAATACACCAATCGTAAGAACAGTGGCTGGATCGTAGACCTCCCATGTGTACTGCTCGTTGTACTTTGGGCTGAGACTGTCGATGATAGTACGTGTCCGTATCCATTTCTGACCATACTTAGCTACACAGTATGTATCTGATGAACCCTTTCCTTCTCTCGTCTTCATTGGGTGAAGCCCACTAGCGTTCAAGATACCAAGTTCCAACACACCAATCGACGGCTTCCAGAGTTGCTTCGCTGTAGGTCGGAGATCACTACTGTAGTGTGTAGATTCATCAAGAACATGATATCCACCATCAAGGCAAAGACGTAGGTGGAGACGGCTAGAAAATTTATCTCTCTTCAACTGGTCGACATCAATAGCAACTGCCCTTTCTAGATTGAACCAACGGGTGTGGATGATTCGGTCATCAGCTCGTTTCTCAACTTGGTTTAATGGTATGATGACTCTCCCAACAATCTCATCTTTGCCTGGACCTTGGCGGTCTTCCACAGTAAGGATTAAGTGATCTTCAAAGGGTTCCGCGGTTACAAATAATAGATCCTCATTCCATAGTGGGTTCATAGATCGAGCTTGAATTGTCCTTGTTTTTAAAACTTGGTTACCAATTTGAGCTTTGACATGCACATCTGGAAACCTATTTTTATCAGTCGGAATCAAATCTTGTGCCTCAATGATGTTGACACGTACATACCACAGTCGTGGTGCATGATAAACCTTTGATCGTATATGTGTGGAGGCAGCTGCAGAGCTATCAATAGGTGTTGCTGCGTCCGAATGCCATGCATCGGGGAATGCTTCATCAGCTTGTGTGCCTATCCAGACAGCAAGCATCAGCTCACCTCTCACCTTGTCCCCCTTCTTATCCTCAAGCCGATACCATTCTGGAGCCAATGGACTATCAGGAGGAACTCGTGTAGGAACCTCATTAAGGTCAAATCTTACTGTACCCACATAGTCATCTTTGACCAGATCTTTATCCTTGATGACAACTTCAAGGACTGATGCCTGTTGAAGAAATTCAAAGAAATGAACTGTTATAGTCTGAACACTGAAAATAAGGGATTGGGTACTATAAAAAGACAAGGACAAAACCCTAATGGATTCGAGTGCATGCCTTTAACAAGTCAACAACTGATAAAAACAAGGTAATTCCTACACTTCATAGCACACTAACATATATAGAGTCACACCTGTATACGCTCCTTTGAAAAGGCAAACACTTCATTCCACTCAGGATTCTGCCTTTTCTCAAAGTGCCTTGTTGTTCCTTTGTAGTTTCCGATCTTCACCTCAACGTACGGATCGAGGCTCCCCGTAATGTCCATAGAGGGAAGCTCACGGGCTTTAACGACTCGTACAAAGAGAAACTGCATCTGCTCAACGAGGTCATAAGTGCTGGCAGGTTTATCTGCACGTATAACACGGCCACCAACAATCTGTCCCCCACCGAGGAATGGGCTGGTCTCTTTAAGAGCATAATCAACTGGTTGTGCAGCTGATGATGAGTACATACGAACAATTTTGGCAGGTGGTGGTTCCGCTTTCATCTCATCTGCAGCGTATTTAACTTGTTCATACGATGGTGATCCTCCGAATTGTTGTTCTTGGTGTAGCTGATGTTGCTGGTGTTGTTGGTTCTGCGGGTGATTAGGGTTTGGCAAGTGATGGAAGCTGTGTCTTGAGTCTCCTTTGGGATTGTTTGTAAATGAATTCAGAATATGTTGAGGTTGAGGTTGCAGTTGAGGTTGGGATGATATGTTCCCGTCCGAATTGACTATAGTTTCCATTGCTGGAAGCGGGTTGGAAGATCTAATGGATGGATCATCAGTAAGATAAACTTTCAGGCCAAGCTCTCCTTTCACATGAGAAAAGAAGCCGCGCTTCTCCAAAGGGTAGTGCAAAACAACCGCATCACTAAGATGAACAAATGATGTGCCAGTGAGCCGAACCTTCCCAAGGAAAGATCTGGAGTGGGTGACCTTCACATTGTTATAAACATAAGCTTCAAGTGCAAGATTTTGGAGATTAGAAGGATCACTGACGTTGAAATAAAAGCTTTCATTCCACACTGGGTTGAGATCTCTTTCCTTAATAGTCGTACGAAACTTCTGCCCTTCAAAATGAAGCTCTACAAAAGGACTTGCTGTTCCTTGACCATCTTTAGGCATGAGGTTGTGTGCGCCAACCACCTCAACCCCCAATTTGAGATTGCTCATCATGGTTGTTAATACAATCCACTTTGTGGGTGGAACTGGTAATGAAATTCCTAACTACTGGATCAAAAGTAGCTCCCTGATACCTGAAACACCGAAAGTAAAAAAGCTATATGAATAAACTTTTGCACACTCAGCTATTCTATTCTACAAAGAAAAACACATCCAATTGTTCCAACCTAAATATAGCGAAACCTATAGACCCTGTAACTTAGTTACTAACTTACTCAATAGAAAATGTCAGACCATGCAATTCCTCTCTGTAACCATTGACAGCACAGACAAGATAATATTTGCTCAAAATAGTAGCTGTGTAATCACAGATTCTGAAATCTAACAAATGAAGATACTAAACAAAAGTAAATAAAGAGATTTTTGAGTACATAACAGGAATCAATTCAAGATCTAACAAGTAAACCAAAAAAACATAGCTTAATAATCTCAATCTTATCTAGCTCAAAAATCAATTCTATAAATTACCAATCAAAACACAAACAAAAACAAAAGAAAGAAATCAAAAAGGAAAAAAACAAATTCACCTGTTTTTTTTTACAGATCAAGAAAAAAAAAATGACACAATCAATGAGAGAATTTATAAAAAAAAGCACTTGAACAATTTCAACACGTAAATTAAATAAAAAAAAAATAGATAGTCAAACAAAGCTTGCTTATCTAAATAGTATCAAAAGAGAAGGTATTTGACAACCACATCCTCAACAAAAAAGTCTATACACCCACTTCAACAACAGATCTTCTTCTTCTCAAATGACCAAAGTCTAAACTAAACTAATATCAATTAATCACAAAATGAAGCTCAATTAATCAGAAAATCAGAAGAAAAAAATGAACAAAAAATCACCTTTGAGATTATAATTCTTCTTCTTCTTAATGAGGATGAGGTTCATAGTAATAGGAGTACGCCCTTATTCAGATCTCCATCGAGAAAACAAAAGTTTTTTATTTCTTCTTTCTTGTTATCGAAATCTGCTTCTAGAAAAAATCCAGAGAAAACGTCGATTTATGGCATCAGAGCTGCCTCGGTGCGCGTAGCCACAACAGAGAGGAAGGAGGAAGAAGAATAAATTAAAAAACGAGAAATGAAATGAAAAATGAAATATAAACCCTAGAAATGAAATTTTACCAGTATACTACTGCTCTGTAGAGCAGAGAAAAACAAATGACTAAAATACAAGAAATCAAAATTATTAAATTGAGAGATAAATACTCTGAATTTTACGTTTCTTTTTTGGTTTTCTTCTTATTTTTAAATTTTTGTGACGTTAATTACTGAGGGTTGAATTAAATATTGGCCGTTGGATTTTATGGATTGGGTAAAATGTGTGAGAAATCGAGGTAGATCGGATGGATGACGTAGCGTAGGATTTTGAAATGACGGGTTTGACCTTTGGGTTTGTGGGAATTCACGTGATATGCCATTGCCAGTTTTTTCTAGGAAATTTTTGTGGAGTTGTCAATTTTTTGTCCTGTATATTGAGAGATGAGTCAAAATATGGCCCTTGAAGACGAGTGTCAGTGATGTCATTAGAGATAGAGATTAACGCCTAAATGATGGTTGGACTTGGGTTAATTGACTTACTGTTATTCCAATGCAAGAAGACTTGACTTGGTCTTGACTTTGACTTTGATTGAATTGTGAGGTAAATTATTTGGATTAGAAACTTTCAATAACAACTTCCGGCCAACTTACTTTTCATGTGTGTGTGGTAGTAGTTGGTTATGTGTAGGTGCATTTTGTGTGCGAGGGTTGTTTTTCCTAATATTTTCATGTCATTTCTTCTTCTTTTTTTTTTTGAAGCATTTTCATGCCATTTTGATGTAATGGTCATACGAATATGTTTTGATTAACGAGCGCGTTCGTTGTTTTTTCTTTTTCCAACATTTACATGCCTTTTAGATGGAATAAGATCAAACAAAACTGTTCCGAAAATGAGCAAACGAACTAAAAAAATTTCCAAGTACCCTGACATTTCATCTATGAAAATATACTAGGGATCATTTTCTGGCATTTCTGCGCGCCGGTGATCTTTTTCTTCTTTTTGCTGGTGATGTAATTTAAACCAAACTTGGTAAATTTTGTATATGGATTAGATTTCTTTTTTTCGTATATTATGGCATAGATCTTAAAGTTGAACACTGCAGATTTGGGATGTCTAGCAAAAGCTAAACAACGTGCGTAATCCTCCCTATATCTAATAATCACAATCGTTTGGTTGAGAGAAAGTGAAAGTTGATAGGGTTTAGGTGTGAGGATCATGATATTTTTTTTTTCTCAATACTAATCCTATTGGAATCTACATTATAATATTCCTTTTCATTTCATAATCAGATTTGGTACTCATGAAAGGAATTTAGATTAGACAAGACAGATATGAAAATTAAGATAAGTAGGGTAAGTATGTTCAATCAAAAGCAGCAAAGCTCGTTTAACATATGATTGTGTATTTTTTTGATAACCGAAGTCAATGTATTTATATGTTGTGCTAAAAGTTCGAACGTACTCCTAGATAATTCGTTTGATGTCTTGAAAGATTTTGTTAGGCCTAGTAGCACTATGGTTGCCCTCATCCCTTCCCAATCCCTTATATATCCTGGCTTGATTGGGGTATACCCAAACTAATTGGGGTATACCCAATAAGACAAAATAGGGTCATTTTGAAGTAAAGTCAAGCTACCCCTTAACCTATATTTTTGTAAATGGCTAAAATGCCCCCACAATGATTAACTTTAATTTAATTAAAATGATTAGATTAGTTAAATTAGTTAGATTAGTTAGTTGATTTAGTTATAAGTTGAGTTTTAGAAATCATTTAGAGAGAGAATTAGTATGAAGGAGTAGAGGAGATTTTGGGGGAAAAGTTAGGGTTTTTGTGAAATTTGTGATATGAGTGAGATGAGTGATTCTAATCCCGATTTTGAAGTGGGGAGTCTTCTAACTTTCCTCCTACATATGAGTACTTGTATGATGATCTACCAGACCATGATCGAATGGATTACATGCATGACCCTCACTTTTATTTTCCTCAAACTCATGATGGGTATGGAAGTGATGAATGTATTGAGCCATGGTAGGCCTGAGAATGGGGTTATTTTAGCCTACAATTTATACCGCAAGTGCACGGTGTCAACAATGAAGACAGTGGCAAATACGGGTCGATCCCACAAGGACTAGGGTGTGCTTGATTGATCAAGGCTTGGCTTAAACTGAATTTCTAGCAAATAAGTGACACAATTGTAAGTTATGAGATTGTTGTTGCCGAAACGGCTGAGCTTTAATGAGATGTGATATAAACTTAAACTAAGGTAAACAAATAGTGACAAGGGAATGCTAAGGTCATCAATTCTACCTCTAATTCCTATTGTGTGCTTAACTACGTTGAGGTCTTGTTGTCCTGTGATTGATAAGGGCTGGAGTCAATTCCACCACCTATCTCTCCCTATAAAGCTTCAAATAACGGCTAAGGAACCGACCTAGAGTATCGGTTGTCTAATGAAGAACTCTAGTCAAGAGAATCAGCGTAAATAATATAAACAAGAGTGAAACACACTCAACTCAAGTATTAACCTAACTACAAGTGCATCCATGGCGTTGGTATGCACCTTTGTGAGAGAACCGAGTTGAGGTGTTTAACATTGAGGTCGTCTAATAAAATTAAGCTCTCAAGACATTCAAACAAGGTGAGTTCACAACAGATAATTTAGGGTTTCATTGAGACCCTAACAGCTTAATTAAAACATCAAAATAAGATAACAAAAATTAAAACTAACCCTAATTGACACTCCGGCTAATCCAGGCGTGCCTGAAACAAGTTCTTCACTCTCTATTTATACAAGCACTGACCCAAAATACCCAAACCCTAAAATCAATTAAAAATAGAAATCAAATGAAAATTAACCTCACCCACGCCTCTGACTTGCCTCTCCTCTTGTCTAATCGGCTCTGCAACTCCATGCGGGGTTGTTGTGGAGAAACCCTAGTTTTAGCTATCTTTAATTTAGTCTCTAGGGTTAATAGAAACTAAAATAAAGATAACTAGACCTAGAGAGGGTAGCTACCGGGTACAGGTAAGGTTGGTGGTGATGGGAAGCATGGTAGAGGGAAGGTCTTTGGTCGGGTGAAGGGATGGAGGAGCAGAGCTCTGCTCTGGGTTTTGCAGAGGGGATGTTTGAGAAGAAAGAGAAAGTGAGAGGAGGAATGGGTCGATCGAATAGGGGTATAGGGTATGGGTGAATTTGTTGTTGAACGGGTGCAGCGAGAGTCGATGGGAATGGCCTAGCGAGCGTCGGATGGAGTCGAAGAGATCCGAACGGTCGAGGTTGGTAGCCGGTTTTTGGAGTGATCTCGTGTTGCACGGAGCATCAAGAAATGATGTATAGTGAGGGCAGCTGACCGTTGGATGTAGCCAAAGCGAGATCTCGACGGCTCAGAGTGAGCGGGCTCGGATCCGGGTCGTGGGTAGCTCTAGCCCATGTCTTCCTTGTTGGGTTGCAACTGATTCGCGCGCGGGCTTTGGCTATCTGCTCCATAGATGCTCGACTCCAATTCTTCGCTCCTTGGCTCCTCAGTTTCTCCGGACTTTATTTATTACCTAAAAACACAAAATTAATTAATACAAATATATATGCAACAAAACAAAGAAAACACAGAATCTGGGATAATATCTGATTTATGAGCACAAAAGATGAGTAAAATGCCAATAAAAAGGTGTATAAATATGCACTATTTGGCACTCATCAAATACCCCCAAACCTGAATTTTACTTGTCCTCAAGTGAAACAGTAATGAAGAAATCCTAACTATACCACTGTCGCTGGTCTCTCGAATGCATTTAGCGTATGCACTAAGCCTTTAAACCCCTAGGTGTCCCTAGTGGACGAGTTGTAGTCTCGTGAGGGTTTACAAGAGGTGTACCCACAAAACCTTCTCCAACTTCAGAGTGTAAAAGAGTCTCAAGCATCCTAGAAGCTATGAGGACATAGAGTTTCTGCATGCTAGTAATGAAGTTAGAACTATCGAAGAACGCATTCTCATCCTTAAGTCTTTGAGCGAGAAGTAACCATACCATATGAAAGAATTCGGATTCGATTGTGATCATAAGTCTCAACTTCGCCTCACCATTAAGGTTTTATGATAATTGCACTCAAAAAGATCGCTTTTTAGTCTCTCATGTGTGCAGGCGGGAATAAAGAGAGAAATCACGCACACGTTGTAGGTAAGAAGGATAACCTTCCGAAATAAAATCTGGAGACTCCACAAAAGTGTGGACAAAAAGAATCTTTTTCTAATGATCTCTAAGAAAGGAAAATCAACCATTAGCAAGGGGTGGGAGTACTCACTACCTTTTCACCCGATCGGCAATTAATATCACTCTCTCATAAGAACCATAGAAACGTCTTCAATCTTCGGTCTTCGGTCTTCGGTCTTCAAATGTTGATGACGAACTTCTAAACAGACAATTTTTAACTTTTCTACTCAATTTCCTTGTTACTTGGAATTTTCTTCTTTACCATGGTGGTATCAAAACTAACAAAATAAACTAAATTTTTTTTTTTTTTTTTTTTTTTTTTTTTTTTTTTTTTTTTTTTTTGTTACAATAAAACGATAAACTCAATTGTTCACAAACTTCATTAATTCTCATCTTATTTTCTTTTCTTTGTTGCACATACACCTTGGACTATATCAATTTTTCTTTCAATATTCGATTTCGCTCCCTCAGGTTGTCGACGATGATGTGTTTCTATGGGTCTTCTTGATTGAAAGAGAGAATGATGCTAACTACAAATCGGTATTTAGAAGGAGTTTTCATCTTTAGACGTCACCCTCATGATTGACGGAATTAGCACTCAAGAGATCAAAAGTAGTCTTGAAAGTGGTGCGAAGTTGGGTAGCTCACCATTCCTACCCGGAATTGACGACGGTGACACACACTCTAAAAGCTTTTCTAGAAAGTCACAAAGAGTGAAGGTCGGTACCTCGCTTGATGTAAAATGGGTAGTCTCCACTATGGGTGATCACAATTCTACTACCGAATATCTAAACAGCACCTAATTAAGCCCTCAGGTATGGTTAAATCCAACTTTAACGCTCTAATCAGCTAAGAAACCCGATTGCGTTTTCCGGTACTTCCAAGTTCTGTTATTTCGGTCAGAATCTCTATGTAAACATAGCTAAAAGCATGCTAGTGACTCTAAAATCTCTAAAAGTTGGAGGTTTTTATTTGCAAAAAGTTTTTGAAATTTTTTGAATTTTTTGAATTTTTTAATTTTTTTTTTTTTTTTTTTTTTTTTTTTTTTTTTTTTTAATTAAAAGGTGAAATAAAAGACTAAAAACTCTAAATGCAAATGTACCCCCAAACCTAAATCAAACATTGTCCTCAATGTGTCACAGATAGGAAAATTTTAAACAGTCACGTATCACGAGAACTATGCTGATAAGATAAAAGGGAAGAGATTACCGGTATGTCGGCGGGAGCAAGGTTGAGCTTCATTCGTCAAGGCTAGAATCCAATATTCTCAACAGAGATCATATCGGATTAGCATAATATATGTGCAAGAAGACTCAACCGAATTAAGAAAAGAAAAATTTAACAAGTCCTCTTTCGGATATATACAATGACAATTCACCATAAACCAACGAGTCTAAAGAGTTGAGGATCAACCCAAAAGACAATATGTACACACATTAACAGCCTTACACAAATATAATATGAGAGTGCAAGTAAGACTGCAAATGTGAAGGATTTTCCCCCAAACCTAAACTTATCAACGGGTGTGTTTTTGAGAACAAAATCTTGCAATTTTAAAGGTACATCATGCAAAAGGTCTAACTCAAAATGAGTTTTGCTAAAAGCAATGGAATATACACATTCCAACCGTGGCTCCTTAAGAGTGTTATACTTTGATGCAAAATAGTCCAAGAGGACTTGGGAAGCGCAAAGCTCTAGGCCTAAGTTAGGCATTTTCAGAAAAGTTGGTTTTGCAATTTTGTGACAAACTACACCTAGGTTGGGTGAATGAGTTTCAATTTGTGACTCAGGAGAGAGGTTAGGTACATCTAAGTTGTTTTCATTTTTAAAATCATTTGTACCATCACACACTTTCCTAAAGTCAAAAGAGGGTAAATCATGGTCATTTTCACAAAACAAATCCACAGGTTCCACATCAACATCACATGTATGAATATCAGAAGAGGCATCATTCATAGGGTTCACAGAAGAGACGTCTAACGTCTCTGAACCAAAAGATTCTACTACATTTTCAAAATACACATGCTCTTCATATTCATCATCATCATCATCATCATCATAGCAAAAATCCATCTCTCCATTCAAAATTGTAGCATTTTTAGTGTACTCATCTACCTCTAGATTAGGTTCATATTCAATGTTAGTTGCATGAGTAAGACTAGAAACACTATTTTCAATCCTATCATTTTGTAACTCAATCGGTTCCTTTGAAGAATCATCTTGAGTTGTTCCATTGAAGGAGAGTCTTCACTAGTGGGTATGCATTCCTCATATGGATATTCATTGTATGGTTGTGCATGAGGTTCACTAGAGAAGGGAAATTCAGACATGTTGCTATATGGATGGTCATGCATTGCATTCATTTCAAGCCTAGCATTTTGCTCCATGAGTGTATCCATTATTGATTGCAAACTAGGAGTTGGGGAGTATAAAATTGTTCATCTCCCCACTGTGGTGAATGATGCATGTGTGCAGGTTGATTATGGTCCCAATAGTCACTTCTAGACACTTCGTTCATTGGATTATCATGGTTTTCCCTAGACTGTCTAAAATCATGCAAGATATAACAAGATTACTCAGCCAGGTGGTCTAAGCCACCACATAAGGTGCAAGCATGCGTTTCATATTGCCTAGAAAAACTAGATTCGACTGATTGCCTTTCTAAAGCGAGATAGTCGAGCCTCTAATTGATCTAAAAGTGATGACTGGGTATGAGGAGAGTGTTCATTCTCAACTTTGTGGTGGATGATACATGTGCTCATAGTGATTAGGGTATGTGAGGTCAGGGCCCTGAGAAGGCGCATAAAATTCTCTAAAATCACTATGGTATGTGGGGGGTTCATCCTGTGAAGCGTGCCCGTAAACACGCTCTCTAAGGGATTTGTTTCCATCCCCAGATGCAGACCAAAATCCTGACATGGTCTAGCTCTCAAATTAAACTCACAATCTAATTTGGTTTTGGTGGGATTGGTTTGGTTTATTGGGTTTCATTTGGTTTTGTTGGGATTGATTTTGGTTTTTTTTGTTGGGAAAGTACAGCCCAGTGAACTGTGGGCTCAGTTTTGTTTAGGCCCAGCAGTGTTGCTTATGTGGTTGTGCAAAGCCTAGTGGACAGTGGGCTCAATTGGCTGCACAGCCCAGCTAATAGGTTTAGTTTAGTTTAAGCCCAGCATCAGAGTGCAAAGCCCAGGTTGGGTTCAGTTGGTTGCAGCCCAATTTGCTGTAGAAACACAGCCCAGAAGTGAGATGATTAACAGTAAATGTGCCTTGGTTGGTTGACTAGCCCAATTTGCCTTGGTTTAGCCTGGGTTGTGGGCCTTGGTTGGTTATGTGGGCTGTGTGTACAGACCAACAGTGTGGGCTGATGTGGGCTGAAAATTCAAAAATAGTTAGCCCAGTAAATGGGCTTCAGTTTAAAAGTGCACAGCTTTGATTATCACATCTCACATCTTAATTCAATGCCAAAGGAGCATACACCATTTTGCAAAACCGATCCCTACATTCACACAAGCAACGAGATGAAGTCAAGCGAGTTTTGCGGTGAGCGACCTTACAAGGTTTCCCACAAGGTGCACGGGTCGAGCTCAACAGTCACATCGGGGTGCATGATATCTCACACAAGGCACACGGGTGCGCAAACAAACTCATGCAACTCTGTTGTAGAGGCTAGCCTAACATGGGTTACATGCATTCCGGGTTTCTGAGGTCACACAAGGCAATACGGTTGGCTATCGGTTCAAGGCAATACAAGCTCAAGGTACACAGTGCACATTCACGGACTCGGGGTTTACACGGGGTTGAGACTCGAGACCCAAAAGTAAAACAACGGCAGAGCACAAAGACAAGTTATCGGGGCTAGGTGTTCGGGTTTTTGCTCAATGGCTGGACAGTGTAGATCATGCACAGGGATTTGCAAGGCAAAGCAAGTGCAGAGTTACAAGATGCACAGGGATCAGCAGGGTTCAGGCAGATGAGAACTAACACTAGGTCTCTAGTGAGCTTTCAGCCAACTAGGCTATCCAAGGATTGGCTTACAGCTTATAACGAGCCACACGACCTCACGGCGTCGTGGGTGGAGGTTTTGAGCTCTCTAATGGTACGGCTCGGCTCAAGGCGGATGCGGTTTAGTCTGGGTTCAAGCATGCATTAAAAATTACAGTTCGTGGTCGGGGTTATCGACCAGACAAGCCAAGCTTGCATCTTACACACACCACAAGACAAGCCAAGCTTCACAAATGCACGAGTTTTGGCTAACCTCAAGTCTTGAGTTTTTCCCTTGCCTTCCTTCCTTTGGCTTGCACAAAAGAAGAGCTCAAGCACGGCCAAGACTGTTGGCTCAACAAAATTCTCGGTTCTCGAAGTGCAAGTTCAAAGCAAGACAATAACTACAACTAAGTACAATCGGATGCTAATTTGAGAATGCGAGATGGAGTTAATGCGGTGCAAGGTGTAGAATGAATATGTACAAGGTAAGAATTGCAATGCTACAAATAACTTACAATGCTAAGTTACAATGCTAAATTACAGATGCAATGCAAACTAAGATGCAAGTTACACACTAAGGTACAGATGCAAAGCTATAAAAAATGAAACTAAGTTATACTAAGACAGGATTAACAGCAACAATGTAAAATGACTATGTACAAGGGCAAAAATCAGTAAAGCAAGCAAGAATCGACAGGGCACACGCCAAGTCCCCGGCAACGGCGCCAAAAACTTGGTAGGATATCAAAATAAGATAACAAAAATTAAAACTAACCCTAATTGACACTCCGGCTAATCCAGGCGTGTCTGAAAACAAGTTCTTCACTCTCTATTTATACAAGCACTGACCCAAAATACCCAAACCCTAAAATCAATTAAAAATAGAAATCAAATGAAAATTAACCTCACCCACGCCTCTGACTTGCCTCTCCTCTTGTCTAATCGGCTCTGCAACTCCATGCGGGGTTGTTGTGGAGAAACCCTAGTTTTAGCTATCTTTAATTTAGTCTCTAGGGTTAATAGAAACTAAAATAAAGATAACTAGACCTAGAGAGGGTAGCGGCTGGTACAGGTAAGGTTGGTGGTGATGGGAAGCATGGTAGAGGGAAGGTGCTGGTCGGGTGAAGGGATGGAGGAGCAGAGCTCTGCTCTGGGTTTTGCAGAGGGGATGTTTGAGAAGAAAGAGAAAGTGAGAGGAGGAATGGGTCGATCGAATAGGGGTATAGGGTATGGGTGAATTTGTTGTTGAACGGGTGCAGCGAGAGTCGATGGGAATGGCCTAGCGAGCGTCGGATGGAGCTGAAGAGATCTGAACGGTCGAGGTTGGTAGCCGGTTTTTGGAGTGATCTCGTGTTGCACGGAGCATCAAGAAATGATGTATAGTGAGGGCAGCGACCGTTGGATGTAGCCAGGCGAGATCTCGACGGCTCAGAGTGAGCGGGCTCGGATCCGGGTCGTGGGTAGCTCTAGCCCATGTCTTCCTTGTTGGGTTGCAACTGATTCGCGCGCGGGCTTTGGCTATCTGCTCCATAGATGCTCGAATCCAATTCTTCGCTCCTTGGCTCCTCAGTTTCTCCGGACTTTATTTATTACCTAAAAACACAAAATTAATTAATACAAATATATATGCAACAAAACAAAGAAAACACAGAATCTGGGATAATATCTGATTTATGAGCACAAAAGATGAGTAAAATGCCAATAAAAAGGTGTATAAATATGCACTATTTGGCACTCATCAAGCCAAACGAAGAATCCAATGACCAAGAAGAAGAGAATGGAGCTGAAAGTAATCAGGTAGCCAACCTACGTGGTGAAGATTGTGATTTTTCCATGCAAATGATCGATTTTGCCTCTTTTTTTTTTCAGTTCTGCTGTACATGGTCGGCAAGGTCGACGCTTGTCGATCATGCCGGCCATAAAAGCCGGCGTGGTTCTACATTGAACAACGTGCCGACTTTTCATGAGCAGTACCACGCCGGCAATGTAGAAAATTTGAACCTTGCCGACTTTCATTTTTTGAAACACAGGAGCCTTTACTTGAAAATGGTTACGCCGGCATTGTAATGTTTTCATACCTTGCCGGCTTGTTTCATGTCGGCAATGTTTATATTCTATTACGTTCCGGTCTTTTCTAGCCGGCATTGTTTTATATGTTGACCATGCCGACCGTGGTAATACACATCAACTAAACTTTTGATGTTTTGTAGCTTGTGGCATTGGTACCTATGGAGGATCAGCCTCAAGCTCAGAAAATTAGGGTCCCGATACTTAGAACATTATGCTAATGATTTGGAATAGAAGAAAAAAAAAGACAACGCGGTCAATTGGATTGTTGAGAAAGCCAAAAGAGAAGATGTGCGTTCTAGTGAAAAACACCCAAATGAAAGATACGCGTTTTGAAATGGTATGCGAGTGTTATGGATCATGGGAGGAAAGTCACAAGAGAAAAGGTTATGTGTATGATAAGAAGACGACTAGGGTGTACAAGACGAAGTCAAAGAAGTGTGGATGCCCATTCAAGATAATTTTGGGAGGAACAAAGATACCGACAACGTGTGGAGAATGAGTAGAGTTGATGTTGGTTGGCATAACCATAAAGATCCGGACACTCTTGTTGGGCATTGTCAAGTTGCCAAGTTGAAACCGCACGATTTCGAACAAGTAAGAACAAGTTGGGGAATTAAACCAAGTAAGCTCCTAAGTAAGTTCAAGAGGGACGACCCGCATAACCTCTCTTCATTGTCTACAATTTATGCGGCCAAGGCAACTATTAAAAGAATTGAATGGGATGGAAGAAAGGTGATGGAAGAATCACAATGGTTAATACACAAATACAACTACACGGTGAGACACCATGAGTCATCGGAGGGGAAGGTGGATCGTATTTTTCTTGCGCATCCCGATATGATTCAATTGGCGCGTTGCTTTTACCAAGTTTTGTTCATGGATTGTACTTATAAGACGAATAGGTACAACATGCCTTTGTTGAACATTGTAGGACAAACCTCGGATAAGCAATCGTTCACGGTGGCATGGTGTTTTATGGATCGTGAGAAGGATGATAGTTATATTTGGGCATTGGAAACTTTGAAGCTTCTCTACCACGAAGACGAAACTCCGGGGGTTATAGTCACCGACAATGAGCAAGCAATAATGAACGCCGTGAGGATAGTCTTTCCCAATGCACAAAATTTCCTTTGCACTTGGCATATACAATGCAATCTTAGAAAGAATTGTAGAAGTCATATCCAAAAACCGAAAGTAAAGAAAGGAACTAAACGTGAAAAAGAGGAAGATGATCGTCTTAGCAAACTAACTAAAGAGGAGCGAGAGAAGGAGAAAGAGAAAGAAGACGAAGAATGGAAAGAATGTGAGATTAAGTTTGGGTTATTCATGAAAGCGTGGGATAAGGTGGTTTGGTCGATGAGTGTGGGAAGATATGAGTTAAACTTGAAGGATTTCGAGGATGATTGGGGGACTAATTACCCCAAAGTAGTGGAATATTGCAAGAAACAATGGTTGAGGCCACACAAAGAGAGGTTTGTGTATGCTTTTACTTACGACTATAAATATTTCAAACTTGAATCCACAAGTATGGTAGAGCAAGCTCATGGGAGACTAAAAGGTCTACTTTTCACGAGTCAAAATGGGATTGTGACGGTGCAACATGCTATCCATGAGTACACTAATAATGATATCAACAAGATAAAAAAGCAATTCCAAGAAAGTAGTTTCCGGAAGTTGAGGGAGTTTAAGGAGGATAATTGGATGCTTGTTGGTATACATTGCAACGTCTCGCATTGGGTAATACGTTTCATGATGAAACATCTTGCATTGTTTAAAAAGTATAAAAAGTATGATGACCCGAGCACTCCTTGTAAGTGTAGGATAATGAAAGCTATCGGACTTCCATGTCGTCATATGCTTGGTAGGTATAAAACTCCCATTCCTCTTGATGATATCGATCCTTATTGGAAGCAGTTATCTTTCAAACCGGCTCCAAGAGAAGATCCCGATGAAGAGTTTGGCGACATGGAACTTGGGAGAATAATCCTCGAAAAGTACCCCAAGTTGAATAGGTTGGACAAACAAACTATGAAGCACAAGTTGATGCCGATAGTTTACCCTTTTATGGAAGAACTTGAAGAACCGGAGAAACAAGATCCTAATGGTAGACCAACTACCAAAAAGACGAGGGCGGAAGAAAGAGAACAAATCAAAGAGTTTTTGAGTACAAATTGCGATCAAGATCAATCCGAATGAGAACAAATCAAAGAGTTTTTAAGTAGAAATAGTGATCAATGCAAAAGGGAAAACATTAAAGAGCATTTGAGTACAAAGTGTGATCCATCCGGACATGTTTATACCGAGGCGCAATACAAGGAGGAGCCCGCTAAAAAGAAAAGAGGTCGTCCAAGGAAGGATTCAACTACGCCAACGGTCTCTAACTTGAATACAAATGGCACTCTACCTCTTGAGAGTCAAGCAAGCGTGGAATTTGTTGGAAAGAAAAGGGGTCGGTCAAAGAAGGATTTAACTACACCAACCGTCTCTAACTTGAATACAAATGGAACTCTACCTCTTGAGATCCAAGCAAGCCAAGGAGATGTTGCGAAGAAAAAAGGTCATTCAAAGAAGGTAGTACAACCGGTGTTGCAAAAGTATCGCACTCAACTCCCTCCAATTATTCAAGATTTCGTGATTGGTACCGACGATGTTCCGAAAGATGGAAATTGTGGGTTTCACGTTATCTCGCAACAATTGGGACACCTAAGTGGAGCGGTTGAAGAGAATCTCACCCAATGCCAATACATTAGAAAGAAGATGGCCGCTCGACTAGAAAACGACAAGGAGTTCCATATCTCAATGATTCTAGAAGGTTCCATGGAGGAGAAAGAAGCAACTTTCAAAGGTTTGCTAACTAGTGTTAAAGGCCCGGAGGGAAACGCACCGATCAAATGGGAGCATTGGTTTAGAATGCCGGAGTGTGGCCATCTATTGGCGGATACTTGGAATTGCGTGGTACATTTTTTTAGTGAGGGACTATCTATAGCATTTGCACCGAAACATGCGGTTTGCGTGGAGCAACTCAAGCATAGAAGAATTGTCATGGCTTTGGTGGATAAAAATCATTTTATTGGTCTACAACTCAATAAGGAATGTCCATTACCTCCTCTATGTAGGTTTAGTTTGTGGGAGAAGTTCACAAACAACAAGAGCAAGGAATGGATGAAAATTTATGAGGACTACATGGCCCTTTGGAATGTTATAGATGAGTCTCGGGAATGTCCCATAGATTTGACTAAAGGAGGTTCAATAGATTTGAATGAACTCCCTCCAATAGATTTGAGTGAGGAGTGAATATGATTAGGGAATAAAGTTGACTTTTTGTGTAGTGTACAATGGAGTACTAGACAAAACATTCGTATTTTTGGAGTACTTTTGTAATCGCATGCGTGTTTTGTGTAATGTACTTTGGAGTGATACAAATGAATGAAATGGATGTGTTTTTTTGGGTGTATTCTCATTTGGTCGGCATAATATGTATTACCAAACCTGCCGGCTTTACCAGGGTAGACACGGTATTATTTCGTCAGACTGCCGGCCGCAATGCATGACAATACAGGAAAAAAGTCACTGATATGGCCAGGCAAGGTCCGGCTTTTGACAAGTGCCGGCTCCCGATACGCCGGCAATGTTTATGAAATTTACCATGCTTTGGCTAAGAACTCCCTTAAAAAGATTGTTCCCGGGTGTTCTTTTCTATTAAACCCAAGCAAAGGTCCTGGTTTTGCCAAATTGCCGGCGCTTATTGAGCCGGCATTGTTATTGAGGAGAACCATGTCGGCTAATAACTCCCTCAAAAATTATTCATGAATGTTATTTTCTATAAAGCCGGTATGGTATATTATAATATCCATGCCGACAGAACAACCGCCGGAAGGCTTTTAATATACGAAAATGCCGACTGTAAGGGCGCCGGCAGGATTCTAATTTAGGAAAATGCCGACTATATATCGGATACAAACCTTAATTAAAGCATACAAACGTTAAAAACTTTACCTAACACATTTGGGACATATATAGTATCTTTTAAAGGTACACAATTTCTTAGAGAGGTAATTAGCTTCATCTTACCGTCGCAACATGGATCCGTGCATGGTAGAAGGTTGATTTTAGCAACTTCATCTTCATACGGAGCTACACGCTCATCTATCCAATAGAAAAACCCACAACAAGTGCATTTTGAAGCATACGGATGATATACACCTCCTATTGCAGCTTTCATGAGAAATAAGAATCCCTTACAACCTTGATAGTGCATTTGCTTCCTTCAAAGGGACAATCGCTTGCAAAATGACCACTTAGTGTACAAAGACTACAAATATTTGGTGGTGTTCCATTCTTTATGCAAAGTTGAAGATGAAGTTGGGAATGCTTTTATAATAACAACATACCTAATATCTTGATTTTGAAATTTCTAGCCGCTGAGCATTCAATGGGTTGTACTTTGTACCTAAAAGGTGCAACTAACATTTAGGTCGGCAAGGTATAGATTTCATACCATGCCGACCTCAAGTACGGTCGGCAAGGTAGAGACTTCATACCATGCCGGCCTCCAGTACTTTGTCTAAAACTGTATAAACAAAATAATAACTTCTAAAGCAACTAAAACGAAAATTAAAATAAGTTTAACAAGTCTCAAACCACAATCTAAGAGTTCAAAACATAATGAAAGAGTTCAAACCACAATCTAAGTTTCTAAACCAAGTGAAACATAATAAAGTTTAAGAATTTCATGGATCATTCTCATTGTTGCTATCTTCCTCCCCATCACTAGCTTTTTCACTTAGGCATCGCTTTTGCTTTTCCCTTCCCCTTCACTGGACCTATGTAGTCACCATCCTCATTGTAATAGGGGTTCACTCCAGAAAAGTCACATGCCCTGAAAAAAGTTCTTGGATTAACCTCCTCTTCTTCCTCCTCTGATGATGTGCATTCTTCATAGTTTAGGGGATTGCTAGGACTGTTCATAAACCTTAGAAATTCTTCTGGATTTTCCTTACCCATCAAACATAACTTTCTAAACGGACAATTCTCTTCAGTTTCATCTTTAGGTTCTTATAAATTGGGATAAATTGTGTTCAAATATTCAAATAGCTCTTCTGCATTGTTAACAAGACAAGGTAGTTCTTATTTTGTTTCCACTGGCAACCTAAACAATGCACAAATAAGATATATGAAAACAAACAACACAACACTGTTGATCTTCTTCCACTGGCCGGCAAGGTGTAAACCAACTACACTGCCGACTACAGTAAAGCCGGTAAGGAGATAACCAAATACCGTGCCGACAAATAAAAAGACGGAATGGTCCTATTTATGAAAGACGCCGACTAATAACTTAGGAAATTAAGGTTTCTGATGCCTAACGTCGGCAAGGTACAAGTCTAAAATCACGCCGACCAAATATAACCCGGCATGGTTGGTTATTATACCCTGCCGGCCCTGGTTATTGTCCAACAGTCGCCATGGCTCTGATGAAAAGCCGGCATGTTATTCATCCTGAGACCCTTCCGGCGCTTTGAAAATACAAATGGCCGGCGTGTTGTTCAACTATCGACCTTGCCGGCCAAAAATCTGAAAATCATAATTTTCGATTTCTAACCTAATCTAACAATCATATTCAACAAAACAATAATGGGTTTGAGTTTATAAATCACTTACAATCTTCTTTTCACCTTTAGAGGTTTCTTTTCAACACCTTCAAGGATTGGATTTTCGGGTTTGCTAGTTCCAACCTTTCCCTTACCTTTTCCCTCTGATTTGGATCTGTGGATGTTACCAGTTGAATCTCTCTTGCTGCTGGATCGTTTAGAATCAACCATTTTTGTAGAAAATCAAAATTGAAAATTTTGGTTGATTTTAGGTTTTTGGAATGAAAGAGAAGAGGAGATGGATTAGAGAAGAAGGATTAGAGGAAGATTAATCAGTTTTTAGTTTTTAAGTTTAGGGTTTAGTTTTAGGTTAATTAGTATAGGGGTATTAAAGTAACTTTACAACGTTTTGGCCTCCCCTTAGTAAGGGCACATGTCCATTTAAATTTGGGTATACCCCAATTAGTTTGGGTATACCCCAATCTCGCCAGGTTATATATATAGGGAAAAATTCCAAAAACCATCCACTATGGTCTCCCATATCCCTACATAAATAGGGATATCCCTCACTTTCCCTGCATGGAGGATCACATCTGATCCGCATTGTAGGGAAGGGAAATCATTCGGCTACTGAGTAACCGTATTTTTTTACATTTTACACGGCATCTGAGTAGCCGTTTCTGGTTTTTAAAATTTTACCTTAAAACTTTCTTTTTTTCACCCTTTTTTTTTACTCTAAAATATCTTTTTTACCTAGACAAATATATTCTCATTGAAGAAAAAAAACTGGAAAAAAATTCGGCTACTCTCGTTTGGCACTATTCATACGGCTACTCAGTAGCCGTATTGTGTAGGGAAGGGAAAGAAGGGCACCATTGTGAGACTGGCTTCCTTGTGTTATCCCTTCCCTATATATGAGGGATAGGGAAGAGACAACACCCACCATAATACTTGGCCTTAGCAAACTGTATACAAGAGTGAGAGGGGGAACAAAAAGATGCCAATGGTCCAAGCTTGTAAAAAATAAAGTGATTAAATTCATAGAAGTTAAAAAAAAAAAAAAAAGTTAAAGCAAAAAAGATTCAGAATCTGGCTTTGTGGATATGCTTATCTACTTTGGACATGGTATGTAGCAACTGAACAACAGATGGGTTTGTGTAGAAAGAATGTGACAACTTTTTGTTTACAGCGTTCCACTTAAGTTGTTGCTGTGACAAAGAATAGTTACTGGAGTACTGGATGGAACTCCTTTTTCTTTTATTGTTGTGGGAAGTCGATCAAACTCCAGAATTTCTCTGTTAATCCATAGTGTTTTTATAACGATCGTTATCAGTTATGCTTTTCTTAGATATAGATCAACTCTCTTGCAATTATCTTACAGAACATATCAACCTGTCGGATGGAAAGATAAGAGACCATTTATTGTTTTTTTCGAGGAAAAATTATTTTTAAGAAAGAAAATAGAGGCATTAGGTCGATTTCCATGAACCATGTTAAAAGAATTTATTTGTCACACCAGGTGGCATGACAAATTAGACGCGACATTATGATTAAAGAGTTAAGCGATTGAATTCCTAACGAGCGATATTGTCTTTTTTGTCAGCGATACAGAATGTATAGCTGGCTACTTTCTAAATATCGCTCGATATTGTTTATGTCGGCAATGTTCGACGCAATATCGCCAACGGTCGACTCTATAGCGCCTAAATACCACACTTTTCCTCTCATTCCTCTTCACACCTTCTCCCTTTTCTCCTAAACAAAATTCTTTAATTACTTCCTTCCAAATATGAGTGAGAAAAGAAGAAAAAGACATAAAAGTCAAAGGACCTACTAACATCCCGGCCAGTGGATTATATTACGAGCAAAATAAAGAATATGAGTGTTAGCATTTTAGACAACTAACTGGTGATGTGTACCGCCTATGCACATACCTGGCCATCCATAGCGAGTTAACTCGGTCGCTATAAGAGGTGGGTGGTGTGAGTTCTAGACGATGTTCAGGTAACTTCCCCATTTTGTTCAAGACAAAGCCTGAAGATATCCTTGGTGGCGTTTATATGATCTACAACATAGAAACCATATGACTCAAATAGTTCAAGTTATATCCAGACGATTCTTTTTCAAAGATTTTGAATGTGGTAATTTTGTTTTTCTTGTAATTACATTTTCTGATTTTGGTTTTGGTTAAATAAAACTCAACTAACTCTAATTATGAATATGTTTTTAAATAATAGTAGTTACATTGTAAGATTTATACATGTTGATAGGAAATCCATGTGAGAGAAATTTACTTCCTTTTAACATACTAAAATGGGAGTCGGAAGATAGATGGAAAGAAATACTTTATTTATACTCAAATGATCTAGAAGGAAATCAACCATATAGATAAATAAAAGCATATGGATTAAATGTGGCTGGGTTGAAAAGTTTTTATACAACGTTATGCTAGTGATGAGTGCCAAATATTGCATATTTCTACACCTCTTTATTGGCAATTAACTCATCCTTTGTGCTTTAAAATCAGATATTATCCCAAATTCTGTATTTTCTTTCTTTTCAAGAATAAATACTTGTACTAATTAATTTTTTGTTTTTAGGTAGTAAATAAAGCTTGGATGAATTGAGGAGCCAAAATAGCAGAAAGTTGGAGACTAGCGACTATGGAAGAGAAGTTGCAGCCCGCTTGCGCATCAGTTGCAACCTGTTTACAAAGATATGGGCTTGAGCTATCCAAGATCCTACCCATGACCCGAATCCAAGCCCGCTCCATCCTGATCCGTTAGATTTGATCCATCAGCTGCATCCAACGTCCTAGCCTTGCCATGCATCTACGCTCGCTGCTCTCGCCTCACACCCTAGCCTCCTACCACCTTCACCTAATCGACCAAACCACCAAACACTCCTCCTCTTCTTCTTCTTTCTTCTCCCGACAAGAGCCAGAGCTCTCATGTCCTCCCCCGACCATTTCTGCAACTCCAACAACACCAGCAACATCTCCTTCTCCCGACAACAAGAAGAAGATGCCACCCTCAACATCTCTAGCTCCAGCTATCTCCATCATAGCTTCTCCCAAACCCTAGAAGCTGTGTTCGAGACAGATGGAGTTAGGGTTTCTCAAAACATGGAATTAATGACTTGCAGAGCCGATTTGGAAGAGGGGACAATCAATTCAGACGATTGGGTTTGCAGGTGTTTATGGGTGAAAACTACTCCTGCAGAGTTTGGTAATTTGGGGTGTGGATGAGGAATGAATCTAAACCCTAAACAAATGCACTGCGCGATGAGTGCTTGTAGATTCGAGAGATCAATGCGTGCAAGTCCGGCCTAAACCAAGAAATGGCCGTTCCAGACTTGTTTCGGTCACAAAGTGAAGGAGATGGGGTTGATCTTAGGGAGGGAAGCGAAGAAGGTGTTGAGATTGTGAAGGTGTTGGCTTGCTTATGACTTGTGACAGAGAAATGAGCAGGCTTACGGTTAATGTAAGGAGGCTCTGGGTGTTTGAATACGATTTGTATTAACACTTGGTTTTTCTGTCTCGTCTGAACTTGTGTCGTTGTTTGAAATAGGGCGGAGAACCTATTTATACAAGTCATTGAGCCTTATTCACGTCTCTCGTGGGAAGTGGAGGAAGTGGAATTATGGAGTAGTGGAGTTGTGCGTTGGTGATACACGACCAGTCTTGCCCACTTCTCCAGTTCATCTCTAACCGTCCATGACTTCCTGACACGTTCTTGTGATGGCGCGTTGCACGCCGCACGCCGTAAACCGCAGACCAATACCCAAGTAAGTATCCCCGATTTGTGACATGATTGATAACCGGAATGTGCGGATCGTGGATCCACGAAAGATAGCATGTAATCTTGAATTGAATAATTGCGTTATTGTAAAGTCGATACTTGTGAAGTATCGTGTGTATTTTATGCAGTATCGCATTGTGGTGTGGTAAAGTGATGGGTAATGACGCCTCACTAACCAAATAACTCCCCGACCGGGGTTGTATAACCAAGTTGGTGAAGTTGAACGGATGAGATGATGTTGCGACCGTTAATGAATACTAGGGTTTTTGAAGAGGTGCGCAAGCATCACTCTTGACTTAGTCGAAACCAAGCATGGGAAGGGCTTTGGAGAGGACCGACCGGTCATGCATGTTGATGGCATGCCGGTGTACACGTCCATGTCTCACTTTCCCCAGAAGGCGCGATCTAGGCCACTCAAATTGACCGGCATAGTTGAGTGGTTGAGATCGGTTTGCGGCAGAAATTTCTTACCGCAAAGGAGTTGATAACCGCGTGATATTCCCGCACGCGTTCCAAGACAACCGTCCCTGGTCGGTCTTGGTCGATCACTGCAGGCGTGTAGGTGGTAGGTTGATGTTCACACCTATACCGATTATCCCATGAAAACGTGATCTAAGCCATTCAAATCATCCGGTGAAGTTGAGCGGTCGAGATCAATTTGCAATTTGGGAAGTGTAACCACGCATGTTTGGGCGGGCTTTTTGGATTAGCCGGGCATGATATGCCTTGGCCGACCACATGAGGAGATGGATGGGCCCACGGTGATCATCTTTGGTATGATCTGGACTGTTTAATCTAATCTGTGACCCTCCATTAAATGCAGGAGAAGATGGACGCGCGTGATGGCTTGAAACCCTAATTTGGCTTTCAAATCCGTGCGCCACCTCTTGTTTGGGTGACGATTTTGTCACGGCCAAAAATTGTTGGTCTTGACCGATTGGTCAAGTGTGTAGGCGGTCTCACGGTGATCGTGTTGACATGCTCTGGGCCCTTTGAGTCTACATCTAGACCCTCCATCTATACCTGCGAAGATGGATGGTTGAGACTATTTTGCAACATATGTAATATGCCGCAAACCCTAATTTTGGGTTTTCCGTCATAATGCTTGGTATGAACGGTTTTCTTTTGGCAAGCTAAGGCCGTGGGTATTCCATACCATGCTTGGGGTGATGGAATTGATCGTGGTCACCCAATCATGCTTATGGAGTTGGATGATCGCAATCGGATCATATCAGGAGACTATACAAATCAAGTCCGGATGCTCAATCGGGCTTGTATAACACACCGAGAGGGGCTCAATCGGGCTAGTATAACACACCGAGAGGGGCTCAATCGGGCTAGTATAACACACCGAGAGGGGCTCGGGCTAATATAACACACCGAGCATCGGCTGTGCGGGTATTTCGTACATGGTTTCATTATAGTGCTTGGAGGTTCGTGTTACTCTATATATGAGTAACACTCGGTCTCATGCCACACCGATAATGATTCATTATAGTGCTTGGAGGTTCGTGTTACTCGTAAGAGTAACACTCGTCGTCATGCCACACTTTGATAATGAGTACGGGAAATACAAGGTCGATATGAAATTCACAAGAAGGGATTGTTGCTACATGATCCATTCTTGGTGAATTAAGTGAGGGAATATCAACACTTATAAATGGCTTTATCTTTTACAAGATGTCAGCGCATGATTTTTCTTGTTTTTTTACAAATTTAACCTTGAACGAAAATCCACCATCAACAGCAGGGTATGCATTTAATTTCAATTTTGAGTGTTAGAGAAGAGTTCTAGGTAAAAATTAGAATTGTTCTTGGTGTAAGAACTCTCTCTGAATTTCTAGGGTTTACTTTGTTAGATTAATTGTGTTTTAATTATTGTTATCATGTTCTAATTCACTTTGCTAGGGTGTAGATGAAACCCCTAATTTGATGTTAAGTTAATCAATCTCTTGTTGTTGTTCTTCTTTGTGTTGTATTGCTTAGGATTGGTAGTTAACCGTATAACCAAACTAACTTTGTGATCAATTGTCTTAAGAAGACAGTTGATACTAGGGGTGAGTGAGGAGAGTTGGTTAATAAAACATCCACCTGAGACCTTCAAGGGAAGGTACAAGAACATAAATTGAGTTGAATTGCCTTAGCATAGGATTAGGAGGTGGATTCAACCACCCTAGTACTCCTCAGCAAATTGTTACAATCTGTTTTTGCATCTTTACAATCTGTTTTATTGTTTGTCCACTACAAATATCTTTGTCATTTTGACACAATCAAAACCGTTTTGTTACTCTTGTTCGAATCATTGTAGGAATACTTTAACTCTAGCTTTGCACCCTCCAAGTCTCGTGGATCGACACCGTACTTGCCCTGTGTTGCTTGTCGACACTTGTGCACTTGCAGTTTACAATTGTAGGCATCTTTCTCAGCCTACCAGCTAGGAAAATGAATTAATATGGGTTAGAAAATGTACAATATTTGTACTCTGGACATTATGAGGAGCTCGAATGTTTTTTTTATGTTGTAGACAATAGGCCAATGTCTATTTCCAAATGCTAGCTCAATGGTATTAATTGGCTTTCTCGAATCATTAGAAGATTTAGAGCAAGCACTAAGATAAGACTGAGTCTCTAATTTTATCATAACTTTATATAGCCCTCAGTATATGCTCGACGTGCGTCAAAGAAAGCTTTAATGGTTTTAGGAGAGTGTTGGAGGTAAGAACCAATATTTTTCACACTATTTATTTATTATTTTGACATGGTAAATCTACTAACCAACAATATTATAATTTTCAGTATCGGTGGCATACATATATTTATGGTTGTGAACCTTATTTTCACAATCAAACCGATGTTTTTCCAGTCATACAGAAGTACGATGCTGATAATTTGCAAAACGAACAGATTGAAGATGGTCAACATGTTGCCGTTGTTCAGATGACTCAATAGTTGTGTAGAAAAAGCCTTAACCTTGTTTCTATGTCGTCTGCAATAATCCCTGAGTTCAAAGAAATGGAAGCCCAGAGAATTTTAGAGCTAATCCTCAAGAGGATTGTGTTATACAGTCATATTCATAAAAAGAGTGTCTGGTATTATGGCGAAAGACTACTTCTTCAGTTGCAGAAAGGAATGGTGATAGCCATCAACCCTATCAAAATGAAGAGATTTCTCGACATGACTGGAAGAATTGATAAGAGATGCTCCACATTGGGAAAGCGATTTAAAAATTTGATACAGGAGCCAGAGTTATAAAAATGAGTACCTTTATTGGTTTAACGTTATTGTCAATCTCAATATTGCTATGAAACCACAAAATTTGGGTCGGATGGATTTACAACATATAGGTAGGATGCCACTTTGTGATGATTATCTTCCTTCCCAACCTCTACCAGAGACGGGCGACTATTTTTCATATCCTACTCAAGCGGGTTCGTGGTCGACTATGCCACCATTTTCTTGGGACATAGAGACTTTATCTATGTCTGGAGATATTGTTACTGTTCTGATTGTTCCTAGTGCACTCTAACGGACTTATCCATGCTAGGGGATAAATGCTACACCAGAGCAGTATCAGAACCAGTTAAAAAATTATCATGATCCACTACATGGATTTCAGAGATTTCACTTGAGTGATATGCAAAGAGTGAGGGAAATCATGATGTTTGACATGAGTACTCTGAGATATTCCGGTCATGGTGGTACGGGTACGAGTCATGGTGGTACATATCAAAGTCATGGTTGTAGAGGTATGAGTCCTAGTGTACGCTCAAATCCTGGTGGTCAGGGGCGGAACCAAAGGTGGTCTAGACCCCCCCCGAAAAATTCCTAAAACCCCTAAGTAGCCCTTCATTTCTTTCATATTTCACGTTAAATTATCCAGATTTTAGAGTTTAGACCCATGATTATATCTTTAGAATTTAGTCCACCCAATTTATAAAAAATAAATCAGCCCCCCCTAAGTCTAAAAACTGGTTCAACCATTGTCGGTGGTAGAGGTACGAGTCCTGGAGGTTCAAATCGGCGAAGTCGTGGAAGTCAAAGAAGTTTGAGAAGTCATTCTTTGCAGAATGTAGTGGTAGAAAATTATACTCCAAATGTAGTGTTATATACTCAAGTACGTACGTGTCGGTGATGAAGTTATTGATATGGATACAACTCCTAGAGGTTTGCTTAACTAATTTCCAACTGACACTATGACTCTGGTGATGGCTTGAACGTTGAAGCAGTTAGGTAATCTACTCTATTTACCCCAATTGCCTCAACCACGTCAGTATTTCACGGATTTCAACCTCACATATTTCAAGATTGCTATTGTGTGCCCCTCCACATGAGTGATCCTATTACTTTTAAAGGTTACGATGATTCTGAAGAGACTCAACCGCCAAGTCGGTCTCAAACCGGCACAATCTCTGATATGTTGAATAATACTCTTGATCCAGAAAGCAAGACCAACTGGATCTTTAATTAATGGTAATTGAGGAAATGGTCAGGGAAATGAGCAGTTTATGGATGTAATTTAATTTAAATATTACTAATGTAATATTTATTTTTTATTAATAAAAACTATCTTTAAATTAATGTTCAAATCCAAACTAATTTTACATTTCATTAGTTCCGAGATTTAATTCAAAAAACGCTATCGCATTACATAACACTTAATCAAAATTAAATCCCTGCACATGAATCTTATAGAGGTGATAGCATTCGCCATGCTTAAACTGTCTTCAACAAATTGGGTATGAGCTCAATTTTTTGAATAAACAGATAAATAACAATAAGTTAATATGATTTAAATTAAATAAATGTGAGTCGTTAAACAACCCAGGATGATCCCCTTAATAATCATCCATAAATTTTGCGCATACTTTCTCACATCATTATTGATAAAGCAAAATCTTTGTTGAAGGCTCCCATTTGTTCTTCTTGGATTTACATGACCTGGCGCCATAAACCTGTAAAACACAGTGTCCCATTAATTAAAAGTGGTTAAATATGAAATCGCCATTGCTTTCAAATGATATCCATGCAACATCGAATTAGAGAAATATATTTTTCTCGAGTGAAGCGAGCACTAGACACTTTGTTGTATCCATCACTGGCCATGTTGAAATGAATTTGAAGTTGAAATGGTGTGAATTGAAATGAATTTGAAGTTGAATATTTATGAGAGGTAAATTCCTGGTCGTTAGATGATGACCTATTGACCTATGATTATAGCGACGAGCGATATAAAGACTAACGATGACGTTATTAAGACGGTCGAGCGATGTGATGACCATTGAGCGATGGAGTCTCTATCCCTCGTTGGAGAGTCTGTCGCGTATGTCTAAGTAGTATATTTTACACTTAGGCACTTATTTTTGCCACTTTTCCACACCCTTAATGGGTGCAAAAGTGGCAAAATATGTCACTTGACATATGCATAGGAATATGCCTTACAGATTATAGCCCTTACCTGCCATGATTACGAGATTCGTGTTCAATTACTATTTTTTTTCTGCAACTACTTACCAGTGTGTAACTAACTCCACATACTTAATATGACCGAACCAATTAGTCAAGGCAGTCAATAGAGTTTTTGATTTCATTAATTAGTACGTCTTCCATTCTCCCCTTCTTATGTGTCATAACTCGTCTATTTTTTTCTCTTTATAATAACAAACAAACATTAAAAAAGAAGTGGTTATATCTTCCTACCACAACCTTTATCCCTTTTATATTTCCATTTTAACAACTCGTGCATCAGATTATCTTCCTTATTGTTGATCAAAGCCTGCTAAGAAGTAACTTCATATTTGTTTGGAGAACTTTCAGTGTAAGAACTTATGGATAACTATTTCTTTTTCTGCATCACAAAAATAACATAGATTTTCCAAGATGTTGCAGCCTCTTTTATTAAGGTTATCCATTATTTGAATAACATTATGTAGTGTAGACCATACGAAAAGTTGAGTTTTTTTAGGTATATATTTTATCCAAACATGTTTCTGTGGGGAAGAATTTAGTGGCATGTTTTTAGCTGCAGTTAACCAATCATAATTAGATTTTATAGCGAAGTTGTTACACGAAATAATGAAATAAGTGTTAGAGCATCGCTCGGTCAAACTCACAAGTTTTCGCTCGCTCGATCTAAAAACCTAAGTTTCGTTGTTTTTTTTTTAAACTAGCTTCCTCTGTGAAACTGTATTAGGTTTACGACTTTTAAAGACTTCACTAAGAGATTCGTGAAGCTCGGCCATACTATCTTTAACCTGATAGTTCTTGTTATTTGAATCTTGTTCTTATTGATATTCTAAGTTCTCGAAACTTTAGATCAGGAACTTGATTGATAAAAATCACAAAGTTCTCTTCGTTTTAAACTTTGTGATTCTACAAGATAGATATCTAAATCACTTATGGTTTTCTTTGTTTATATTGTTCATGTGAGATATAAATTAATTAGGCATCTCTATAACTTTTGAAGAGAATAAGTTCAACCTAATCTTGAGTTTGCTTAATATCTTCTTTTCTTGAAAATCCCTCTTAAGCATATAGATTTTCGTTACCTAGATTGAATATCTTTAAGAAAATAATCAAATAGGCTTTATGTTAGAGACGAGAATAGTCATAAAAGTCTTCACTTAGGTTGAAGAAACTCTTAAGCATGTAAAGCACGCCATGACTACGGGATTCATGTTATGTAGGGTCTTGCGATATCCAAGAGACGTAAGGAGCGCGACTCAAGCTGAATTGCTCATAAGGTTGATTAGGTCTCAATTGCATTCCACTCCGAAGTCTAATAGTATGCTAGTATTTGTAGTGGTTTAATACAGTGTGGTGGTCAAGTTCTGGACTTGGTCTCATGGTTTTTCTGCTTTGCAGATTTCCTCGTTAGCAAAATTTCTGGTGTCTTGTTTTTATTTATTTTCAACATTAATTTGTTTATCTTTATAATTGAAATATCAGAAGAAGTGCATTAGAATAACCTGGACAATTTTAAGCCTACAAGAGTGTATAGAACCTACAAGATTATTTTTAAGAATTCGTATCTTGAAAAAGATTACAGGATTTGTTCTTGTTGGAATTTGTTTTTGTAATAGTTCGGGTACGTACTAGGTTATTACTTGGATATTGATTTGTGAGGCCTTCGAAGTTAAACTTGTCTTCAGATCAAGTATCAAATTCTTGGTTGATTTTTGCTACTGATTGTAACAATTTTGTCCTTACGAGTTTTCGAATTAAAATCTGTGGCACACTTGGCACCCCCTCTTTTTCAAAAAGAATCTTCATGATGAGATAGAGATTGTAGCACTCCTATCAGTCTCATTAGATTAACAATATATACCAGTTCATCTGAAGTTGGGTTCCCCTTGTACCTGATGTTCCAGCTGGAGTTAGCAATCAGCTCTTTTAGCTTTACCTTTTTGTGTACAGCCATTCTGAATACTCAAGGAAACAATTTGTTTTTAGTGTCTGATGTGCCCATTTTTCTAACTAGAAGTATATAGAAGAACCGTCTCCAATATTTATTGTACAAATCTTCTTCGTTTTATAATTATGTTGTTGAATTCCTTCCCATAATCCTCTCACATATGGCTTTGGAGAATCTTTCACCCGTATATCCTCCACATCGCATTCTATTTTTTCTTGAATCACCTTTTTATTCTGGAATCTTCGTGTTCATTTTACGAACAATGCTTGATTAGAGAGGTTGAGGCTTCTTAACGCCAATCCCCGTACTCTTTAGGTCTACATAACTTTTTCCAAGAAATCCAATAGATTTTTTAACTCTCCCAAGTGGAACCTATAAAAATCTATCATCGGTTTAGTTAATATTTTCTCCACTAAAGATGGCATGTTGTGTACTGACATATCAAAAATAGGTAGTGAAGCAGGTTTATTCTCGATTAGTACCACTTTATGTGCCTCTAATAGAAGATTCTTCATCCAAGGTAGAAGTCTCTTCTGAAACTTGTTTGATATGTCTTCCAATTCATAAGTAGATTTTACAGTAAAGTTGTTACCTAAACTGCTGGAAAAACTTCATGATGAGAGACATGGTTATCGAGAATCATATTCTTTTAGTCTTTAAAAGAGTGTTACGCTACTCTGGGGTTTAAGAGGTTGTTGAAAGTTGTGGGTGTTTTTAATACTGCTAGTCCAAGTTCTTTGAAAGAGACTCGCTGGTCAACTTTTTATGAAAGGAAATGTGAGGCTTATTCACAAAAATCCAGACAGTTGACCTCCTTTATAAGTTAATCATGGATATAATGTTGATACTAGTAGATTTGGTACGTTATGGGTAATGATGAATATGATGAGTAAACAACATTTCCAATTATCATCAGCATTGGAGAATATAGTGATAACAGATGTTCCAAATATAACGATATCGAGTTCTACCTTGCCGGATGCTATCCAGAAGAAAAAAGCTAATCAAGCCAAAACGGGGAATCTACTTTAAAAGAAAAATTGCACCAAATTTTCGAATGGAACATTTTGGGTAAGCTCGTTGATGTATTTTCCCCCTCTTATGTTCTTTTATTTCTTTTTTTTCCCTATTTCTCCAGGGGGCTTTGGCCTTATGTCCCCCTCTCTTTTTTTATTTTCTTTTCACCAACAAATTCACTTAATGAGTTTAGATTAAATGGAGAAAAGAAAAACAAAAAACTTCATATCTTGCCTTTTCAAAAGACATTGAAAAAGCGGGGTACAACAACCATTCCCAATATTTTGCTTAGCAATCTGTATGAACTAACTCCAATATACTTTTAAGAGAATCAACTAGACAGTCAGACTCAATCTTAATAAAAGTATATCAAAGAGTTATATCTCACTTTCTCGATTCAATACTTACTCAAGCAAATAGAAATCTGCGAGTCTAATTGAATACAAGAGAAAACACTTGAACGGTACCAAAGACCAATGTTCAAGGATCAATCAACAACCAAAGGTTGGATGTCCCAATTGATCGATTCAAACGCACAACCTGTGATATTTCAATTATAACAAAATATAATGCGGAAAAGAAATAACACATACACCAGAAGTTTTGTTAATGAGGAAACCGCAAATGCAGAAAAACCCCGGGACCTAGTCCAGATTGAACACACACTGTATTAAGTCGCTACAGACACTACCCTACTACAAACTAACTTCAATCTGGACTGTAGTTGAACCCCAATCAATCTCACACTGATCCAAGGTACAGTTGCGCTCCTTACGTCTCTGATCCCAGCAGGATACTACGCACTTGATTCCCTTAGCTGATCTCACCCACAACTAAGAGTTGCTACGACCCAAAGTCGAAGACTTTAATAAACAAAAATGTATCACACAGAAAAGTCTACGGTAATAGATAAATCTGTCTCCCACAGAAATACCTACGAGTTTTTGTTCCGTCTTTTGATAAATCAAGGTGAACAGGAACCAATTGATAACCCGGGACTTATATTCCGAAGAAACCTAGAATTATCAATCACCTCACAATAATATTAATCGACTAGCGAAAGAAGATATTGCGGAATCACAAACGATGAGACGAAGATGTTTGTGACTTCTTTTAATCTTGCCTATCGGAGAAATCAATCTCAAGACAATCTTACGATCTTACTGGTCTTTCTGAAAATTTCTAAACAATGGGAATAAAGAAGATCTCAAAACTTGAAACAAATAATACTAAATATTAGTGGGAATTTAATAAATACCCCTCCTTTTCATGGGTCTTCACAAACACCCCTAAGAACTTTATAAATATCCCTAAAGGGTATATTTTAAGTTTTTAGGGTATAGTTTTTGGCACATCTAAGATTATATTAAGTCAATTCAACCTCCGTAGAGGTTGGGTTGACGTTTTCACGCGTCAAGAACATACTAGTTCATTTTCATTATCCAAAAAAGTACTAGTTCATTTTCATTATCCACTTAAAAAGTTCTTAGGGGTATTTTTTGAAGACCTTGAAAAGGAGGGGTATTTAATTAATGTTCCCTAAATATTATGGCTTAAAATTGTCTTCCATGAGTTTCTTCACAATCTTTTAAAAGTCGACTTGCTAGGCAAGTTGATGTGGTCGTTTAGGCAGAGTGTTCAACTAGGGAACAATTAGTTGAGAAAGGAGATGAAGCTGCCTTCCGATGGGCAACTGAGTAGAGTGGATACAATATCACCTTTCAAAGTGACTCAAAACCTATTCTAAAATTCTTGATGGGAAGATACGCAAACGCAAGAGAGCATCGTTATAGTATAAATGTATTAGTGAAGACTTCGAAATTAGCAACTTCAAAGATATTGTTTTTATTTTAATTTCCAGATTTAGTATATCTAAAGCTACAAACATAACGACCTTCCCTAATCTTAATGCTATTCGAAACATCTGGAAAAATGAAAGCTCGTCTATTATATTGCAAATTTTATTAATCTTGTAACTGTAAAGGATGCTCAGTTTTCTGAGAATCATAATTTATCAATTTATTGCCTGAGGATTTATCCTTTTTTCGTGAAGAAAAAAGAAAAAAAAATGTTTAGTATATTAATCTAATGTAACCTATTATAGGGGCTGTTGAATCCATTAGAGGGGCTTCACCATGATCCTAATGTCTAGCTAGTTGGTTAGGGGTGTCCTAAAAATATAGTAAATGTCTAAGTTACCCTTTCATCAATTAAACCTAAAACAAAAACAAATAAACTCTTTAATTCTAATCATCAACAACAACCCAAAATTAGTCATCATCAACAACAATTCAACAATAATCCAAAATCAATCATCCTCGACAACAATTCAAAATCAATCATCATCAATAACCCTTCCATCAATCAAACCTAAAAGAGAAAAACGAACCCAATTCTCTAATTCTAATCAACGACCCAAAATCAATCTATTGCAAATAAGATCGAAATTTGTTATTTTTTCTCAATCAAGTTCGAAAAAATAATCAATTTTAGAACCATTTACGGTTGGCTTTTTGGTTTTCAGAAGCCAACCGTAACTCGTTACAGTTGGATTTAGTGAGTTACGGTTGGTTTCGAAAAACCAAAAATATGAGTTACGGTTGGTTTTTTGGTTTTCAGAAACCAACCGTAACTCGTTATAGTTAGTTTTAGGGAGTTACGGTTGGTTTCGAAAAACCAAAAATATGAGTTACGGTCGGGTTTAATAAGTTACGGTTGGTACCAATGCAACCAACTCTCCCGTGAGCATTGGATCCATATTGTATATAATTTCAAGAAACATATATATAAAATCAATGCCATCTTTGAAAATATATATAAACAAAAGGAATGATGAAAAGAAGATTAATCATTAAAGAAAAACGACGAAATGTATGAATATATAAATGTAGCAATAACAAATAGAATAAGAACTCCATGACCAATATAATATAATATATCCTCATAATGTTTACATGACTACACAGTACATGGGCATAACTAGATATATGTTTTCTTTCCTAAAGAAAATGCTAAAGGCTTCTCATGATGCTCTTCCCTTGATTTGATCATAGGGATGGGCAGCAGAATTTATCTAGTCAGAACAGTCGGTCAAGCTGGCTTTTCACTACCAACATCAAAAACCCTATAATGATTTTTAGTATATCCTACTTTATACTACCTCCGTCCCATTATTAGTTGACCTAGTAGCACAATTTAAAAATGATTTATCTCTCAAACTATATCACGGATATTCGTAAATTTTATATCATTGGAAAGGATTTTAAAACACCTACGCAACGAATATAAACATGAGTATCAAATTATATAAAATCAACTACTAATGAGACAAAATTAAAAAACAAACAGGTCATCTAATAGTGGGACGGAGGGAGTAGTGTATTTGCTTTTAACTTCCTGAGATTGACTTTTATATTTGGAGAAATAAAAGCAATTGCGCTTCTTGGTGTCCAAAAATCCTCTTAACAAATTCAACTTCCTCCTACTTATCACAATTGAATGCATCAATGGTCCATCATCATCCACGGAAAAGAAACAGTTCCCTCTTTTAGGCATTTGTTTCCATCCTTTTGTATTTTGGTACCAGATTCTTGTGACAGTTACACACTACCGCGGCAGCAAAATAGAAATTAGTCCAAGTTACATATTGGAGTGGGTCCAAAATCCAAGCCCATTAAATGATCCACAATAAATACCACCCACCACAAGTCACAACCACACATATCAAAGCTTTCACCAAATCTGTGTTTGCTGCTCAATTCTGCATCAAAGTCGATCTCAGTGATTAAATCTAACTACAGGGGCAGCAGGGCCGGTCCTGATAGGGAAGCAGGACAAGCCCCACTTTGGGGTAACAAAGGCCCAGGGGCAACAAAAAGCCTTGTTATGTTTGGGGTATTTTTGAAAGAGAAGTTATTTTGAGGGTTAAAGAATAATTAACATAAATGATAGGGATGAAAGTTTAAAAATATTAGGAGGATCTAAGAAGAAATATTAAATAGTTGGTTGTGCTTAATTTTTCTTTCTTTACCTCATTTCTTCTCTTTGTGTTTCTAGTTTTCTTCCCTGCCATATCCGTCGTCATGCACACCACCTCTACTAGGCACTACATCCTGGGTTCTTTACGTGTGATGTTAATAAAATTTATAATCAGATGAAATGGATCTAAAGCTCTTTAATTTTATAATTTAGCCATTAAAACAGCTCTGAAGTTGGTAATTCAATTTGCTTTTGGTTGATTATAGGATAGGTTGATAGGTACAGTTTTTCAGTTTGTGTTAAAGAAAATTGTAGGGGGCAAAAATAAATAAGTTCACTTCGGGGCAAAAAGTTCTCAGGAACGGCCCCGGGGGGCAGTTCTATAAATAGGTGGTGATTCAAGGACACATCTCTGTCCCCTGCCGTGTACGAGGAAATAGTAATAAGGCGATTAATTGCCAACAACAAGAGAAGAAAAGGAGTTGAACGGACCTCGTGATTCTTACGTAGGGTGATTTGATCTTTTGATCTGGACACGTGGAGTAGTTTAATGACTCACGTGGGTCCGTATCACCGACCAGGTTTGACTGGCATCTCTTTTTCTTTAGCGTGATTGGGGTATACCCAAACTAATTGGGGTATACCCAATAAGACAAAATAGAGTCATTTGAAGTAAAGCCAAGCCACCCCTTAACCTTGTATTTTCAAAATGGCTAATATGCCCTTGTTTAATTAACACTAAAAAATTGATTAGGTTAATTAATTGAGTTTAGATTAAAATTTTGAAAATGAAAATCCAGTAGGTTAAACCTTTAATCCGTCTTATGAGTTCGATTTCGATCAAAAATTTGGTTTTCAAAAATGTCAAAGGTCGGCAAGATATACGTTTGAATAAGGTCTAGGCTATATATGGCGGCATGGTCTTTGTTTGAATAAAATGCCAGGCCAATTTTAGCTAAGCAAGGTATTTAAATGAAGTATATGCCGACTTTATTTTTTTTGACACATAGGAGATGGATATTGAAAAATATTAGTCGGCAAGGTCTACAAAAAAAAACCCCGCCGGCGGTTGAAAAACCCTGCCGGCGGTATAAGTCGACAAGGTATTTAAATGAAGAACATCTGGACTTTATTTTTTTGACACACGGGAGAGGGCTATTGAAAAATATTAGTCGGCAGAGGTCTACAAAAAAACCCCGCCATTTGTTGAGAAAAAATACCCATGGGAGGTTGAAAAACCCGCCAGGCGGTATAAGTCGCAAGGTCTTCAAAAATACCCTAATTTGTAGAAAAAAATTTACTGATCGTCGCCATGGATGTTATGAAAAGTCGGCAAGGTATAGATATGGATATCTTGCCGACCCCGTAATTGCTAAATTTAGAGATGAAAAGTCGGCATGTTATTCAACCTTATACCCCGCCGAGCTATATTTTGTCCTGCAAGGTCGACAAAAATACCTATGGAGACTTTTTGGTTCGTTTTGATTCTTTTTTTTTTTTTTTTTTTTGATTTCACATGTATAGTTAGAGTGTAGAAGAAAAATTTTGATTTTTTTTTTTATATGTTTTGGCAAGGTTTTTTAGTATGGGCAATTTGGTCTTTTAACACCTTTTAGACACCCCTTAGCACACTCCTTTGGATGGGAACAAAATGGGTATACCCCAATTAATCTGGGTATACCCCAATCAAGCCAGGTTATTTTGTGGCCCTTGATTTATTTATTTTAATCTAAGCGGCCCTTAAGAAAATACAGTGTGGTATTACGCACGAGTACAGTATTATTTAATTGTATTCCACGTGGGAGTATTACAATATGGGCGGGATTTAATAATACAAGATTTCCAGGAATATAAAAAAATTCAATAATGAAAAAAAGCCTAATGACTTTCCAGAATCAGGAGAGTCTGATGACTCTGATCTAAGTACAAGGGTCTCGAATCTTAATCATTGAGTTGTAGGAGTTCCTTCGAATATTTTAAGTTAATTATTGGAGGACATGCAATTTACCAGATTAGGTCTTCTTCTTTCAGATTTGTTCATTTGAGTTTTCTTTGCTTTGCAAGTTTGTTGATGGAAAATATTTTCTTTTTATATTTGAAGGCCGGTGAATAGTAAAATTTTATGATTAAGTAAAGGGAAATAAACGGCCACTTAACCAATGGGGGTCGAGCTCTCTATAGGTTAAGCAAAGAAAGAAAAAAACCGCTCAGTAAACAATCTAATCTAAACTCCTCAAAACATTAAAATAGATACAGAAGAGAAATGAGTGAAACAAACTTAAAATTCAAGGTGGGAAATTTATCAGTGGATTTGATTTTCTCGCAACAATTACTTATACGTATAATGTCCGGTAAATGAAAGTCGAAAACTTTGTTTTAAAATGGACTCATTTTTACACAAAAAAGTCTTCTCTACATTCAATTGAGATGTTGTTTGATATTTTCTTGTGGACAATAAATTCAATAACAAGTAGCCCATCATCATCGTCACCCACTTCTATGTCCGTAACGTCTATTCAAAATGCTATGCAACTATTATTGTCTTGTCATTCCGGATCAAAGATATACTCCCTCCGTCCCTAATTAGATGAGCTACTTGTAGTTTGCACAAATTTTAAGGCAAGGAGGAAAGTGGAGTATATTTAAGTATTTTTTACAAGTATACCCTTATGGGCAATAATTAGTAAAATTTAGAAACCATTTATCTCTTAAACTATACCACGTTTTTTTATAAACTTTATACCGTTGAAAATCATTTTAAAACACCTACGTAACGAATATAAACATGACTATCAAATTATACATATTTCTTATAGAAAAAATAATCAATTAAAAGGGTAGTTTTAGAAATATTCCATTGGTTAGTGAAATAGCTCATCTATTTGTGGACAAAACTAAAAACCAAGTAGCTCATCTAATTAGGGACGGAGGGAGTATTTATTTGTAGTGTGTCGGTTGGTTTTGTGTAAAGGGGAGTTAAGTTCCGAGAGAAATTTAAAGAACTTCGGTCTACCGGGAACTCAAATTTGACCTCTGAAAGATTTAAAGATCTTTGGTACCGAATATGCAGCAATTCTGCTACATACATACATTTATCTCAGTCGTAGTTGTTTTTAAAAGAGTCCTACTCAATATCTCAGCTTTATAGCGATGATGCAACAAACAAATGTGCCACATCGAGCTGTAGTAAGTAACGATTGTAAAACTAATCAAAACTACAGCGGCAATGATAAGGAAAAACAATATATTGTGCACACGCGTGTGTTTATGGGTGAAAATGGTTTCTGCCGATTTTGGTAATTTTGGATGTGTGGGTGAGAAACAAATTTAAACCCTAAACAATGTACTGTACGGGAGTACTTTTGATTCGAGAGATCAATCTGTACAATCCTGGCCTAAACCAAGAAATGGCCGTTACAGGCTTGCTTCGGTCACAAAGTGAAGGAGAAGGGTGGTCTTAGGGAGGGAAGCGAAGAAAGTGTTGAGACCGAGAATAGTTGATTACGGGAAGTATAGGTGTTTCGTGACTTGTATCGAGAAAGTTGAACAAGCTAGGCTGAATGGAAAGCTATCGAGATGATTTCTCGGATGTTGTATTGTTCTCGACCAAAACTTGTTGTTTGGTGGAAAATAGGTGAGACCTATTTATACAAGTCGCAACAAAACGCACCACTGGTCTCGTAGGAAGTGGAAACGATTGAGTGGTGGAAGAAGGGAGTAAGGGTAACGCCTGGAATTTATGTTTCCACAATGAAGGATACGTTTACACCATTACTTCTTGTCATTACTAACCGCCCCGCTTTATGACACTTTCTGTAACGGGCGTATTGCACGCCGCACGCGTAAATTTGCAGGACCAATACCCCGATGAGTATCCCCCAGTTTGTGACATGTTTTGATGTCTCGAGTGTTTTCGTGGAAAACATGTAACACTTTGCTACGTGTGGCAAGTTAAAATTGAGAGGCTTGCCGCAGGTAAATAGCATATGTGATGCTAGGCTCGTTTTGTCTAGTCGCCTAAAACTTGTCACGAGCTTGCCGGCTCGGCGGAGAATTTTGATGGCCGAGATCGCATCTTTTGAATAAGGGTAGTCGTTGATTGGGGCTACCTTGTGTTGGCGCCTGATAATGGTGCAGTGGCGTTTTGGTGTACGCCAGTGGCATTGCGGCATGGCTCGTGCATGCCAGTGGCACGGTGGTGCAAGTGAAGCTCGGCGTAGCCATGGCCGCTGGGTTTAGGCGGCTGGTCGCCTAAAAGTTTCCACAAGTCCATCAGTTCTGTGGCGAACTTGGAGGGCTGAGATTGCATCTCAAGAGGAAGGGTAGCCGTCGATTATGGCTACCTTACGAGGCGTGGCGCCTTTAACGCGCGTCGGCGGCGTTGCAGCATGGCTGGCATGGCTCGTGCATGCCATTAGCACAGTTGCGTAAGTGGCATAGCCGCACCTATGGCATGGCGGCATTGCCAAAGCTGGGATTTCGTGTCGTTACCAAATTAGGGTTTGGCACTGCGGTCGAAATTAGGCGCCGTGGCCAAATTGGGATTTGGTGCCGTGTCCAAAATTAGGGCTTGGCGGCGTGGCCAAGGCTAAAGTGGCTCGTGGCATGCTAATTGCGGAAGGGTGGCATGTTTGCATGCCAATTAATATGTTGTTGCGGCAGGACGCGTTTGGCTTGCCAGTTAGTATGGTGGCGCGGCAGGGTGCGTTTGGCCTTTAATGTATGGTGGCAAGTTTAGAGCGACTTGATTGGTCAAGAAAAGGGGGCGGCCAAACATAAGACGCGGCTACACCTCTAGTGCTCGTGGCGCGTTTAAAGTGACCTAATTGGTCTGTGGGAGAGGGGGCGGCCAATCATGGGCGTGGCTACACTTATGGTGTGAGTGTGGCGGCTTTAGAGCAACCTGATTGGTCGATGGGAAGTGGGGCCGGCAAGCTAGGGCGTGGCCACACTTCCACTGCGCTGTGGCGGATTTAAAGCGACCTGATTGGTCGATGGAAAGGGGTCCGACAAGCAACATGGGGCCGGCCTCATTCGGAATGCGTGTGGCGCATTTAGGGCAACCTGATTGGTCGATGGGAAGTGGGGCCGGCAAGCTAGGGCGTGGCCACACTTTCAGTACGCTGTGGCGGATTTAAAGCGACAGGATTGGTTCATGAAAAGGGGCCCGGCAAGCAACATGGGGTCGGCCTCATTCGGAATGCGTGTGGTGCATTTAGGGCGACCTGATTGGTCGATGAGAAGTGGGGCCGGCAAGCTAGGGTGTGGCCACACTTCCAGTGCGCTGTGACAGATTTAAAGCGACTTGATTGGTCGAGGGAAATAGGGCCGGTTTAGGATGAGGCGTGGCCAATGGCAAGTGGCACCAGCTGGCCTAAGGCATGGCCACGCCTCCCTTTGCTTCTGCGGCTCCCTGTTTTTCTGATTCTGGGCGAGGTTTTGCACACTACACCATTTTCTTGGATTAGTGCTTGAAATTCGTAATGACCTCTAGCGATTCTGAATTTGTAGAAATTGTTTGTTACAAATTGGTTGTCAAACATGAAAGTCATTACAAATCTTGTCGGATTTCGTAATGTGATCCTTAAAGGTCTATGCAATTCAGAATAGGATATGGTTCTACGCGTGCCATCCGTGTGCGTGGGTGGTCACAGCTTCATATTTTTCCACCCAAGCAATGTATAACTGGGGATATTTCATCCCTTGGTCATAGTTGCGCATGAGCTAGTCAGCTGAGATGATCACTTGGTCATACTCATACACATGAGCTAGTCCAACCATTTCATATCTTTTCACTCGACTCGAACCAATCTCTCTTTCCACTTTCCTCATCTCTGCAGAAGCGAAGTGAAGATTGGGTTTCATTTTGAGTGTTTCGATCTGAAAAGTCAAGTGAAGATGTAAGTGATTTGTGTTTCGATTTGTTTTTGAATCATTTCTTTTCTCATCTATTTTTACTTTCTTTATCTCCGCAGGTTTAATTTAGGATTTGTTTGCCAAGTGAAGTTTGGGTTTCGATTCGAGGGTTTCGATCTAAATCTGAAGATGTAAGTGTTTAAAGCTTTCGATTTGTGTTTGATTTGAGTTTTAATCATTCTTTTTTATTAGGGTTTCGTTAGGGTTTCGATTTTCGATTTATATGAGATTTTTTGGTTTAGGGTTTCGATTTTATTTTCGATTTTCGATTAGGGTTTCTATGTATATGTGATTTTCAATTAAGGTTTCGTTCATCGATGTTTTTGGTGTTTTTATAGGATTTCATTTTTCATTTTGAATCAAGTAGGGTTTCAATCATCTTCTTTAAGAATTGATTTTAGGGTGTAAGGGATTAATGATTTCTTAGTAACATGTAGCAAATGATGTAAGTAGTTTAATAGTTCACTGTTCTTTGATTAATAACATACAGGTGTATTGATTCAATATATTTGCTTGTTCTTCTATTTGGTATTCTTTTCTTCATATTTTTGTGCATTCCTGAAAGTATTATGTTAGTTTTGTTGGTTCGTAGAGTATTTTCTAGGATGTGAGTGAATGTATACAGCACGTTCACTCATTATCAATAGCCAAATATTGTATACAGGACACTTAAAACTATTGATATTGAAAATTTAAAACAACAAAGTTGAGGAGTGAATGGGTAGCACGAGTTTAGGTATTGCAAATCGGTATCTGAACCAATTTCATTGGTGTCGGAAATAGTCTTATAGTTGGTAGATGGACGGACATATAGCCGTGTATGTAGTGGATAACGTTGGTGTTTTTTTTTCATGGAACTCAGGTTGATAATCAACCATTTCTAAGTGACTTGTATGCCTATGGGAAAATTCTAAGGCAAATTTGGTGACAAGATTTTATTTCTCACCCATTAGGTGGTATCTTATTGAGTGTCTGTTTTCCGCATTCAAATAGATTGAAATAAGTTGTGGCTGTAGGTATGTTGGTACATACATCCAGATTACATCATACACTTCATGAATGTAAAAAAGAAAATTACATCAAATTTTCTTCAGTGATCTCGTTGTAGGTAGTAAACGTTGTTAACTCTGCATCTGCTCTTATAAAAATAGAAAACCCAAGTGTATTTAACTAATAGATCACTTCTTATGTCTTTCTATGTTGAACTGACCCCAGAATACGACACTGAAAGGCATCTAAGACTTGGATCTTGAGAGGAGAAATCATTCTGCTTCTTATTGTGGTTGATGATGATGCTATTGAACCACCAGCACTTGCTTATGCCATGATTTTACCACTACTGTGTATGTACTTGTTTATTCTTCTCTGCTCATAATTTTGTTTATTGAAAAAAAGATCCATCATGACTCCTATTTATATGGATCGATCAGGTTAACTTGTTTTACGAAGATGGTCAACCAGTAGATGGGAAAGGCATAGGTAGGAAAGTGATCGATAGAGTGAAAGAGACCTACGATAGCGAGATGGCTGGGAAACATTTTTCTTATGATGGGGAAAAGAGTTTATTTACTGTTGGTCCACTCCCAAGTAAAAAACTTAAGTTCACTGTTGTGCTTGAAGAGGTCCCTTTCAACAGTACATTCTTATGCATAGTTATGGCCTGCGCTAAAATCATTTTCTCTCTTCATTATTTTGAACATATTTGTTGATTCCAATTCTCTTAATGCGAACCGATGCTAATAGGAATGCGAGTGGGAGTGGGAGGTCTCATTGTGACGGCAGGTCAAATGAAATGAGATAGAAAAAGGATGAAGCATCCATGCAATACAAATAAAATCAAGGTAGAACTAAGTTTTGCTGCTAAGATCCCAATGCAGGCCATCGCAAATGCATTACGTGGTCAAGAAAATGAGAACTCACAAGAAGTTCTCACAGTTCTGGATATAGTTTTACGGCAGCATGCAGCAAAACAGTAAGTGAAATTTTATCCTTACCTGACAGGGTTCGCTCCTGCTATACAAGTGTCTTTCTCTGATGTTTTGGTTTAACTGTAGGGGTTGTCTACTTTTCCGTCAGTCGTTCTTCCGAAACGATCCACGAAGCTTTTTTGAATGGGTGGTGGAGTCCTTGGGTGCAGAGGGTTTCATTCTAGTTTTAGGACCACTCGGAGGGGATTATCTCTCGAATATTGGTAAGCTCTTGGTCTTTGCAAATTTATTTCTTTGTTTGGATTTATGTTTTAACTATTTTGAATATATTGCAGATGTGTCTACGGCCATTATAATACGTCCCAGGTCTGTACTTGACTTTTTACTTGCTAACCAAAATGTGAAGCACCAGGGTGATATAACCTGGGAAAAGGCAATTGTAATTTTGCTTTACATACTGACATATCTTTTGTCTCTTTAAGTTTTCTCATTGGAAGATTTGAATCTTTGACGGGCTTTTAACGCTTAAAAATTCAAGGATCAAGGTCCATTCTTCAAATTCAGAATATAAGATCACTGGACTAAGTAAGTTTCCTTGTCGCCAGCAAACGTAAGCTTTCATTATTCTTTTTGTAATTCGTTTTCCTTTGTTATTTTGGAGATAATAGAATGCAGATATTAGTTCGACAAACACCACCTGATGTTAACTGATAAAGGCGCTCTTACAAATTAGAACTTATATTTCTTGCCTCTATGCCTTTTACAGGTTTACTATGAAGCCAAAGGGTGCAGATGTGGATGCTCAACCTGTAGAAGTCACGGTGTAATTTAATTTGTGACAAAAGTATAGGAATATCAAGTTAGATCAATCTGCCAATTACCCATGCATCAACGTGGGTAAAGCGAAAAGGCCGACATACATCCCAATTGAGGTAAAAGGATGATACCTGTTGTTTCAGTATTTTGTGTGCATAATGTGAAAATGCGTTTTGTACATACTATAGCGCTTGTGGTTGTTGTCCTCTGTAGCTCAAAAAGCAGGTATCTTGTGCATTGCTTGAGTTTGATTTCTCGGTTGTATCTAGCTCCCCGTCTCCTTCACCAATCGGGGAGCCTCAATTGATTTACCTTATTTCCTATGAAAACCCCAAACATCATGGCTAATGCATATTAAATAACACAACAGACCTCTAATATTGAGCAATCGGTTAGAAAGAAGGGTGTCAGTGCAATACCGCAGTGTCATGCGTAATTGTGTTTAACCAGATTTTATTTTGCAACCTACTACCATAAAAAAAATTTAACTCAAGTTCAGCTAGTGGGATGTATATTAATTTAGAGAAATAACAGATTTAATGTCCTTGAGTTTGTTCTTGCGAGGTATTACGCTAGTGGGAAGCTATGAGTGTAATTTGAGAGGTGGAAGGTGCAACTATGTTACTTTATTTATATCCTTAGGACCATTGTGTTGTTGTTGTATCAATCTGAACCATGTAATATGTGGATCAGGATAGGCCGGGATACTTGTATTTTATCAACTCCTACTTTTTTTTCTCATTTTGTATATACCTAAAATCACTTCATTTCTATGTACAGGCTGGTGGCAGTGTTAAGACTGGTTGGGAAGCTTGCTTTACTTTGGGTGGTCTTCGTGGTGCTATGAGCTTGACTGACAGGCTAATATCGTTCTTACACATTCAGAGCGCCCCTTGCCTCGGAGGTAACTTAATTTTTTCTTAGGAACTGCTATCCCAGTAAACTATGACATTCTTATGCGACGTCATACATGTATTATGCCATTTACCTGTTGAGTGCAGTTTTATACATTTTCACGGAAATCCTTATTGTATGGCCGTGGACAAGAGAATGTTAGTTACATTATATTTTAGGTAATCAATACATTTTATTGTATGACGTGTTCAATATGTGTTTCCTAAGTTTGAACTTTGTAATTTCATGATCCTGAACATTAAGGAACAACAGTTAGATAGACTCTGGTCTTAGGATTATGGTTTTTGCTGGTGTTAGTAGAAATATTTGACATGGCATCTTTGTTTGAACATGTTCCTTAATTATTTGTACTTCTCGTCGCGACTAGTAGGTTTGTGAAAGTGCTGTGGGATGGATGGAATGTGATGAAGGTTTGATACTGCTTCGTTCTTGTAAGAGATATCTTGTGCAAGTGCAATGGGCATTGAAGTTACTGCATAACTGCTGCGGCATTGGATTCCATCAGCTTCACCAATTCTGCTTCAAATGTGAAGGCAAATACTGATTATGTGAGTCTTGTTTCGTTGGTTTTTCATTGGGTTAAGGCAAATAAAACTTAGGAATTATGCAATACAATAAAACTTCGGCATTGTCTTTTAAGTTCTGAACGGATTCGAATGTATAAAGAACAAAAGTTATTGTTAATAAAGGAAGTTATTGTTGAATGTGTGATTGAATATGTGGGATGAATGGAATGAAATGAAAGATTTGCGGAGTTATTTTGAATTCCTAATTTGAAAGTGTCTTGACCATGGTCAATATTGACCCGGTCAAAGAGAGAATATTTGATTAGCGGTATTTTTTTGATGTTACTAAAAATTGAACTGTTCTAAGTCAAGTTTCAACTTATCTAGTAGTAACAGTTTTAAGTCAATTTCAAAATGACACGTTATAATTGGTGAGCTCTATTTACGTCATAGTTACAAATATTTTTAATGACTTGGTTTCATTCACGAAGTTCCACGTAGTAACAACTCCGTCTGTTACAAACTGTTACAACCCGAAATTCAGTAATGACTACGGGGCGTTACAAAAATTTGTCACGCCATGTTTTGAAACAAGTCCGGCTGTTACAACCTGTTTTGTAACATGTAGATTCATTTCTAATCGGCCAAAATGGTGTAGTGGCACCCGCTAATCCATGGCGGATTAATTACCTAGTTTGTCTAGCTTAATTTTGACAAGCAAGGTCTGGTATACTGCGCGAGGCGCGAAACCCTAACTTCTGCAAGTTAGTCAGGACAATTGATTGAATTCTATGTGTTGACACAGAATTCTTTTAAGTCCATTGTCAGAGAGCAGCATGCTTTTCTGATTGACTACCTTATGCAAAGACCTTATCCTTGATATTTGGAGATTCGTGCTACTTTGCTGCGAGTGAACACAAATCGTCATGCCATACCAACATTAAGGGTTCAGCCGGAGAACATAGCACATAAGGCATTCAAAGGAACTTATACGAAGTGAATATATGCAAGGCGCCGAAATTTACAGAACGTCTGGGATGGTTGCTACATTCGCCAGTCTAGATAAATTTCATGTAAATATATTGAACGGCTCAATAAATATGCCGGTGGTGAGGTTAGCACTCACCGAACTGTTTCCTTACAAAGTCACATCAGATGCAAGGTTTTACGATTTTAACCCTAAGCTAAAAACCACCATCAACAGCGTGATAATTTTGTGTTCATTTACAATGAGTGCCCAACATGGATGGTAATGTAAATTATATCATTAACTAATCATCAATGATGTAATAAACGTTGCCCACGAAACTTGCTCGTCTATGCAATCAGCAATGTTAGAGAAGCCCAACTATCGTGTGCCCAAACTCAAAATCCTCTATCTTTATGATCGTTGGAGGCAGATTTCTGTTGGATCTAACTAGGTAGTCCCTTTTTTCCTGTTATTTTTTTTCTTCAATATTTTATCATGATTTTCTCTTTTGTCGGCTGATAGAAATGAATGGGTCATAACTATCATGTTCTAGTTACCTGAGTTGGAAATTCGCCAACGTTAAATTTTTTACCGATAAAGAAAAATAAAACAAGGGTGTAAAAGCATGGGGGAAAAGCTTGTAAATATATTTGAAACAAACTTGTAAATTTCTGTCAAGTTAAATGGACACTTCTTTTGTGCGTCATCGGCCGCCTCTTCGGGTGAAATGAACACTGAGAAATGAACATGAACCGGTGAGAGGACTTGTTAATTGATAGCATATCTAGTACTGTCTTGGTGACATCAAATTCCTAGGACTATCTGATTTCCAATTGAAAAAATAGAATTCCTAGCACCTTATCAGATTTTAAAGAATATACATAATAAATGACAAAATTTATTCCAATCATTGTGGGTTGCATCATTATACAATGCGTAAAATCAGAATCTAAATGCTTGAGCCACAACTTCAGACAGCTATTTACATGTCATTGAAGCCGAAATAATCATTTGACATTGTTTGATATGGAGCATGCATATTGTTTAAGTTTTCCCCAATGCCTCAGCTCTTTGTAGATGAACATATGCATTACAGCCAGTTGTGTTGGTATCCATGAGAGGAGTAAAACTGATGGATCGATATTTATAATTTTATACCCTCACCTTCAACTAAAAAAATAATGCAGAAACGCATGACACAATGACCACTTATGTTCATTTACACTGAGCACCCCACATCTGTTGAATGATGCGTATCATGCAATCAAAGTTTCTTAATATGTTTTGGACGACACAGGTTTTTTTTTCACACTTATGAAGAACTTATGAATCTGATCAATACATGCCCTAAACCAAGCCCAATCATACACGTTGACTGCCAAGCCCAATACCCTATCTCTTTCCATATGATTAGGGACCACACCAGATAGGTTGATCCCCACCAATGTAGTCGATTTCGGCCATCTCGGCCGAGATCTCGGCGGAATTTCCGTTTTCGGCTTAGAGGGTAGCGAAACTTAAGATCTCGGTGGAACGGAATCAGGGCGGAAATCTCACTTTGAATCGTAGAGATCATCCGAGATGAGATCAATCCGAGATGAGGGTCGTTTTGTAATTTCAGTGCAATTAAATCCCTAAAAGTCTAAAACTCACTCTTTTTCTTCGGGTATTCTATTCACTTCTTCTTCTGGATCCCTAAAATCGCCTCTCTCTCAGATTCATCCCACCATGTGTAGTTCATAATCTCGGTAGAGCTTCAATTGGTATCTTACAGTAACTGAGGTACGTGATTAATCTGTAAGTTTGTAACTCCATCACCATCTTTCTTAAAATGGCATGATAATTTAGGGTTTAGGTAGTTTAATTATGATCAATAAAGGACCAATGTTTTTGAGTTTTACCGTTGATGTATGTCTTGGGTTTTGTATGAATTGTATTTTACTAATTTGTATTATTAACTTTCTCCAATTTGACGAATTTATCATGATTTTGGTAATTTTGTGAGGTACTAAGATGGTTCGATAGTAGTATTTGTATTATACCAGTAGTGTTTCAGTGTCTTGCAAGCACAGAAAATGAAGTTCAAGGTCCAACTGCAACTCTACCATAAATGGTAGAAAACTTGGAAACCTATCCTGTTCTGTCTTTTTTGTTGTTGGTATTGCAAGTTTATGGGTTCACTTTCATTTTTTTTTGTTGCTGATCTAGGCCCCTGCATGTCTTGGGAATCTCTCTGATGCATTTTGTTCATATAATTAGGAGTTCTTTATGGTTAAGCTTGCGATGTTTGTGCAATGGATTTTGATTAGCAAGTTCTAATTAGCGAGGATGATTTCTAAATAATTAGTTGTCTTCGTGAGTGAAGTGTTTTGTTAAGTGTTTGCTTCTATTTTTCATAAAACAACAATTTGTAGAAATATGGATGACATTTAACTTGTTTTATTCGAGGTTGTGATTATGGATTCTTCTAATGCATCAAATTCGAACACCTCAAACACTACATGTGGGTCAATCTTTGCCTCAATCTTCTACTCAGACTCAAAATAAAGATCCAGCATGGAAATGGGCTAAATGTAAAGATCCTGCATTTCCGAAGAAATTAAGTTGTGTGCTTTGTAACAAAGAAATGCGTGGTGGTGGAATTACTAGGCTTAAGGAGCATATCACACAGGTCAAAGGGAATGTTTCGTCATGTTTGAAAGCCACAGTTGAAGTTATAAATGAAATTAGACTTACTGACAATATAAAGAAGTTAAAGAAAGCTCATAGGGAGAATATTGATGCTATGTATCGGCGTTCACAATCTGATGAGAATTCTGATGCTGATACTGATAATGAGGTACAAGAAGTTGAGAAGGATTCCAACGTGGGCAGTCATAGTGGTAGTCAAGTAGCTGTTCAGAGTCAGAGAAAGAGAAAATTCAAGAGCCAAAGTAATTGTAGGGGTCCAATGGATTTACACATGCAGGCAGACCACCAAAAAAACTCAGCAAGCCACTCTTTGATGAAATGAGTTCAAATAAAGAGAAGTTAAAGAAAGATGCATGGAAAAGCATTTCAGCTTGGATGACTGAGAATTCTATATCTTTTAATACCGTTCGTTGTCCAACTTTCCAAGAAATGATCTATGCAATTGGTGAATATGGGAAAGGTATGTAATGCTCCCAGTAATTTTTTGTTATGTTTGGTTAATCTGCTTGTGTGTTGTTTTATTTGTATTCTTCTTATGCATGAGGTTGGGTATTTGTTGTGTTACTTATGCTTTTATGTTCTTTCTTTTGATATTAGCTATGCCCGCGCCATCTTACCATCATATTCGTACAAATCTTTTCAAGGAACAATTAGAAGAAACAAAGAAGTTTGTTGGTACATTTAGGGCACATTGGAAGAGGTATGGATGTTCTATTATGTCCGATGGCTGGACAGATGGGAAAAAGCGTCATCTTATTAACTTTTTGGTGAATTGTCCGAAAGGTTCAGTTTTCTTGAAGTCCAGTAGATGCGTCAAAGCAGAACCAATGATCTGATTTCATACGTGAGCTTTTAAAGGAGGTAATTGATGATGTTGGGAAAGAAAATGTAGTTGGTTCATTAAGACAATGGTTCAAACTTTAAAAAAGCTGGGAAGGATTTAATGCTTGAATACCCAAATATATTTTGGACTCCTTGTGGTGCTCATTGTGTCCAGTTGATGTTAGAAGAACTTGGTGACAAGCTTATACGAATCAAGAGAGCCGTCATTCTAGGTAAAAGACTTGTTACATACATTTATGCTCATTTTCAAGTATTATGCTTAATGAGGGATTTGACAGGGAGAGACTTACATAGGTCTACAAAGACTAGATTTGCAACTCAGTATTACACACTAGAAAGTATTCAAAAGTACAAAACTCCTTTACAAATGATGTTTGTGAATGATAGATGGGTTAATTTAATAGTATCTCATTATATTTTTAACATATGTATATTAACTATATGTATAAATTTTGGAACCGAGATTACACCGAGATTTGGAAACGGAATCTCCCCGAGACAACGTTGTACCAGTGTCTCCCTCGGGACCGCGACAAACCGGAATCCGAGATCAACTACATTGATCCCCACTGCTAGATTCATCACAAGGGGAGCACCTTCCTCACAATGTTTATGGAGTATACTGTTTGTACCGTATAGTTTGTATATGGGCCCAAGTGCCCCTTCCCAATAATTCGCCTAGTATTGGGCATCTGGGTAAAAAATATGGAAGAATGATTGTAGCACAGTCAACAATTATCCTTCTACAACAAAACACCAGGTACATATTCAAACCTGGAGGTTAAAGATCCCTAAACAGAGGGAGAATAATTTATGGGTAAGACCAGGTACATATTCAAACCTGGAAGTTGCAGATCCATAGAAAAAAAAAGGAATCAGTTACTAAGAAGACCAGGTATAACATGAGAGTTATAGATCCTAAAAAAGGAAGAATCAGTTACTAAGAAAACCACATATAACCTGGAAGTTATAGATCCTAAAAACAAGAAAAATTGGTTTAAACTAGGTGAACCTGAAAAGCATTTGGTCCAGATGCATAGTCAAGATGTATCTAGACAAAAACTGGACTGGATACAATTCCTCCATAACCTATAAATAGAGGTGAAATTCCAATTCAAAAGGTACACATTTATATCCTTCTCTCTACATAAAAACCTGCTTAGAGCTCTTACTCATTGAGGCATCAGAGTGTCTTTGCAGGTACCACCCCTTTTTCATTCATCAACAATTCTACACCAGCTGAACGATTTTTACATGAGGGTTGGAGAGCGTGACGGGTACAAAGTGGTCACGATATGACACATGAATTATCAGAAAATCCAATAGATTTTTCAGGTACCACCCCATACTCTTTAGGTCTACATAAATTTTCCCAGAAAATCCAATAGATTTTTTAAATCTTCTAGTGAACCCCATAAAAAATCTATCATCAGTTTAGTTAATGTTTCCTTCGCTAAAGTTGGCATGTTGTACACTACATATCATAAATAGGTAGTGCAATAGGTTTATTCTTTATTAGTACCACTTTACGAGCCTTTAGTAGAAGATTTTTCATCCAAGGTGCAAGTATCTTCTAATTTTTTTTTTGATATGTCTTCCCATTCATAAGTAGATTTTATGGTGAAGTTGTTACCTAAAATGTTGGAAAAAAACTTCATGATGAGAGTCATGCTTGTCGAGAATCATACTCCTTTAGCTTTTAAAAGAGTGTTACGCTACTCTATGGTTTAAGAAGTCGTTGAAAGTTGTGGGTGCTTTTAATATTGCTAGTCCTGGTTCTTTGAAAGAGATTCGCTGGTCAAATTTCTATGTAAAGAAATGTCAGGTTTATTCACAAAAAAAACAAGAAAATTGACCTCATTTATAATTAGTCATGGATATTAATGTTGATGCTGGTAGATTTGATACATTAGCCAATATAATGAGTATACAAAGTTTCTAATTATCATCAGTATTGGATGTTCCAAATGGAACGATATCGAGTTCTTCCTTTCCGAATGATTTCCAGAAGAAAAACACTAATCATGCCAAAATGGGGAATCTATTTTAAAAAAATTGCACCAAATTTTCGGATGGAACATTTTCGGTAAGCTCGTTGATGTATTTTCGATATCTTCTGATCTTTTATTTCTTTTCTTTTTTAGCCTATTTCTCCAGGGACTTTGGCCTTATGTCCTTATATTTTTATTTTTCTTTTCACCAACAAATTAGCTTAATAAGTTTAGCTTAAATGGAGAAAAGCAAAAATAATGATTTCATGTCTTGCCTTTTTAAAAGACATAAAAACTTTATCATTATTTTTTGAAAGAAAAACGTTGTATTAAGAAGAATTTTCTTAATGTAGAATATGGATGATCGTTGAAACCGCTCGAGACATAAGAAATCAAGTTATTTCATAATTCCTCCCAAAGAACAATACTGGAGAGATATTACAGTTTTTCAAAGAACACCAAAAGAACCAAAGCTTGTTTTACTAGCGGAATTATAGGCACAAGGGCCTTTGCATCCCAGAGTAGTTAAAATAGGTTTCCAAGCGATTAGTTTCAACTCACCAAACGACCTCGGTGATTTTCGTTTCCAAGTTGAATATGATTTTGAGCGATTAAATAGGCTTTTAAGGCCGATTTTAGGTGCTTTTTTAGCCGACTCCAAGCCGATTTGAAAAAATTAAGATTATTCAAAGTTATTTTATTGTTAAAAGCATGTAATGTTGAACTTATATATGGTTTAATTGTATTGATGTTGCTGTTTCAATAAATACATGATGTTAAAATTTTGATTTTGGCTAGGTTATAAATAATGATAGTAACAATATGTATGATCAATGCAGATGTCATTGTGGTATAGTGGTAAAGTTGTTGGGTGATGATACCAACGACCTGAGTTCGAAACTCGTCAGCATCGGGGTGGGGGGATTTCTCACTTTTTTTTCCTAGCTACCCGGGCTTGTAGGTAGTAGACCTCTTTGAGGTTTAAACTTTAATATAACCTTTGGGCTTTAAACCCATCAAAAAAAAAAGTGTATGATCAATGGGACTTTAAGCCTCTAATAAGTGAATTCAAGTATTAAGACGAGTTTACGCGAGTCCCAAGTCTGAACTTATTGCTCCAAATTCCTCAAAACCCCCAACCGAATAGGACATTGAAGCGAGTTAAACAACTAGCGCAGGCTCATGCTTTAATTCTCAAGAATACGACCTTAGGCTAATTTCTTAGATAAGATTTTTATATTTGCATGCAAAACATGTCCGCAATATAACTACTTAAAAGCAAAACTCAACTTTAAAATAATAGATTTCATTGGTTCCAACTTTAAGTCACAAACAAAATCTTTCTGAAAATTTCTAAACAATGAGATTAAAGAAGATCTCAAAACTTGAACAAGAGATACTAAAGATTATGGCTTAAAATTGTCTTCCTTGAGTTTCTACACAATCTTCCAAAAGTCGACTTGCTAGGAAAGTTTATGTGGCAGTTTAGGCAGATTGTTCAACTAGGGAACAACTAGAAGAAAAGGGAGCAGAAGCTATCTTTCGATAAACAACTGAATAGAGTTGATACAATATCACCTTTCAAAGTGACTCAAAACCTATTCTAAAGTTCATGATGAGAAGATACGCAAAGGCAAAAGAGCACTGTTATAGTATAACTGTGTTAGTGAAGCATTCAAAATTAGGATAAACACTTGTAGTTACTTCAAAGACACTGCTTTCATTTTAATTACATTTCCAAATTTAGTATATCTAAAGCCACAGATACAACGACCTTGTGTAATCTTAATGCCATTCAAAACATCTGAAAAAAATGAAAGCTCTATTATATTGTAAATTGTATTAATCTTGTAACAGTAAATGATGCTCAGTTTTCTGGGAATCATAATTATCATTATATTGCTTGAGGATCTATCTTCTTTTCCCAAAGAAAAAAGAGAAAAAAAAAATGTTTAGTTGTATATTTAATCAAATAATGTGCATCTCATTTCATTGTCTGAAAACTCAATGCAACCAACTCTTCCGTGAGCATTTGATCCATATGTATACAATTTCAAGGAGCATATAAAATCAATGCCACCTTTGAAAATATATAAACAAAAGGAATGATGAAAAGAAGATTAATCATTAAAGAAAAACGACCAAATGTGTGAATATATAAATGTAGCAAGAACAAGTAGAATAAGAACTCCATGACCAATATAATATATCCTCATAATGTTTACACGACTACATAGTACATGGGCATAACTAGATAGATGTTTACTTTTTTCCTAAAGATATATTGCTGAAGGCTTTTCATGATGCTGTCCGCTTGATCACAGGGATGGGCAACAAATTTTATCCAGTCAGAACAGTCGGTCAAGCTAGCTTTTCACTACCAAAACCAAAACCCTATAATTTGTTTGCTTACCATTTAAAAAATTACTTTTTAACTTTTCCAAGTAAAAAAATTAAAAGCTAATCGGCAGAGTTTCATAATGATTTTTAGAATATCTCATAGTGTATTTGCTTATAACTTTCGAGATTAACTTTTATTTGCTCTTAACGAATTCAACTTCCTCCTACTAATCACAATTGAATGCATCAATGGTCCATCATCTTCCACGGAAAAGAAACAGTTTCCATCCTTTTGTATTTTGGTACCAGATTCTTGTGACGAACCATGATATTAGGCATACATAAAACTTTCCGGGCATACAAAATGATAGTCCCATCTTGGGTGACCTTATAAGGGGTAACCTATGGGTAGCTCAATTACCTATATACCCTTAATACAAAAATCTAAAATCAGTTTTCTAAAAAATCAAAATCAGCTTCCCTTAACATCTCTTCTTCTTCCTCCTCTAGCCGAACTCTCCCCTCCCGCGAAAAAAAAAAATTCATCACCATGATTAATTGTCGATTCGTAAAAATTTGATTGTCGATTAAATGAACTACATAATGACTCGTACAAAGAAAAGCGGGGACTAGGCAAACCAAATCGTCTTCTAATCCATCAATTGAAGAAGAAGAACCAATTGAAGATGAAGGTGTAGAAACGAAAATCAACCACCAATTGAACCAGAATTGAACCAACCTGCATCTCCAACTCCGGAAACGAGGATAATAAAGTAAGTTTTACAAACCCAATCTCCTATTTGTTGTTTTTCATCGATTAAGTAGCCGGATTCTGATGTAAAGGTTCGGCTCAAAATTAAGTTGCGTTTTTAGCCGAACCGTTCTTCACAAAAGCTTCTGTAAGTGTATATGAACAGTTCGGCTTGAAATTTCATGAAATTTCAAGCCGAACCTAGTCACAGAAAGAGATGCACGGGGGTTCGGCGTATTCGATAATCATAATATGTGCCGAACCTAGCACATTTACGAGGTTCGGCTATTACGATATTCACAATATGTGCCGAACCAATACAAAATTATTAACCCGTAAATGTACATGATCGAGTTCGGCTTATATTCTACTTATTCAAATAGCCGAACAATGTGTTTCCAACAGGTTGGCGCTACGAATTTCTAAATATAAGCCGAACCCTAAACATTTTTTCTTCCAGACGGTTCGGTGTAGGGTTCGGCTTGTTAGGACAACCCGAACCAAGCCGAACTCCTCTGGTCTACAAGGTAGGTTCGGCTCTTAATCAACACTTTCACTAGCCGAACTGTTCATCCGGACTCATAGAACCTTAGTGAAAAAAACACGGACTTTTGATGATTTTAACCTACAAAAGTGAGATTAAACATAAGATATGTTGGAAAATTTCCCGCGAGACGCCCCATCTCGCACTTTTCGCATGGGGCCCCCTTGCCCCCTAGACCCCAGCTGACGGGACTGGCCAAGGGCGAGGTCGAACCCCGCGAATGACCTAAATGACTACAATTCAAGGGTAACTAAATAATCTACACAATTTTTTTCTCACTTTCCCCCTCTCCTTCTAAAAAAAAACCTTTTTTTTTTCTTACTCAAAATTTTTATCTACACAAATTAATAACTAAATAATCCTAAAACTAATCACTAATCAGAATTATTTTAACTAATCATTAATATTAACATTAATCCTAAAAGGGCAGATTTGCCATTACCAAAAATATTTGGTTAAGGGGCTTCTGATTTTGCTATTTACACTCCTTTTTTGTCTTTACTTGGTATGCCCAAAAAGATTTCTGTATGCCTAAAATCATAGTTCATTGTGACAGTTGCACCACACTAACGCGGCAGCAAAATAGAAATTAGTCCAGGTTACATAATGGAGTGGGTCCAAAATCCAAGCCCATTAAATTATCCAACAATAATTACTACCCACCACAAGTCACCACTATCAAAGCTTTCACCAAATCTGTGTTTGCTGCTCAATTTTGCATCAAAGTCGATCTCAGTGATTATATCTAACTACAGGGGCAGTTCTATAAATAGGTCGTAACAGGTAGTGATTACAGGACACATACCAGATGTTATACGTATAAGGATCGACAATGGTGGTAATGCGTAACTTTCTGTCGGAAAAAAAATGGACTCATTTCCACAAAAAAGTCTTCTCTACATTCAATTGAGATGCTCTTTGATATTTTCTCGTGGACAATAAATTCAATGACAAGTAGCCCATCATCATCGTCGCCCACTTCGAGCGTCTATTCATAATGGGGTACTGTTAACTTGTATACCCATATATAGGTTAACAAGGGTAAAATCGACTTTAGAAACTCGTGTTTTGTCTTGGAATTAATCGGTTTTGTTGGAGCTAGTGTTTTCTTGGAGAAGCAATTCATAAGCATGTCGGAAGATATTAATTCCATAGTTACCCTTGTCTCCATAAATTACCTGAACTGTAAAGTTAATTTTTCTGACCTAAATCACACACGTGTTTGGAAGCTTATCCTTTCTTCTTCCATTACTTACCTTTCAGTTTCCTATTTTCATTTGCAAGATTTTTCCGGTGATAATGGAAGAACGAATTGTTTTTTTTTTTTTCTTTTTTCCGATCGGCTAGAACGAATTGTTTCTATCTGATTAACTTAAACAAGTTCATGCACACTTTGTCTTTCAAACAACATCCTTTTGATTGAGCTCATAAGCTCCTTTTCTACCATCAGTAGATCTTCTAAGAAACTCAAAACCCAAGTTCTTTGATTGCTGTGCAACGATACAAATTATTTTTATCCAATTTCAAATCATCAAACACATGCTCAAATCATTCATCCTAAGTTTTGGCTAAGATTAATGAATTCAATCTTATTTGGTATGGGGATCTACTGTGGAGGATCTGGACATAACGGGGTAATATAACTTAAGGATGAGATCATGAGAAAATCACGAAAAGGAAATGGATAAAATATGAAAAAGAGTTGCAATTAGTTTCTACTGTGGATAACATGATCTTGAAAGTATATTAAATTTTCATGGTTTTCACGGCAGCTATGAGAAGAAAGGAGAGAAGAAAGATAGGCTTGACGGAAAGATGCATATATTGGCCGTAATTGTATTTGGATCTCACGTAGGGCCCAGAAAAGATTAGACAAAAAGAGTCGCTTAGAGTCAAAGGACAGTTGTGGGAAAAATGTCATAGTTATTAGAGAAATTTTGAAATAAAAAAACTACTGTTTACGATACAAGAAAATTATAAGATCGAGGGTAACATAAATGCTTAACCTATATACAACTATTAATGTCTTGTCATTCCGGATCAAAGACACATTTATTTGTAGTGTGTCGGTTGGTTTTGTATAGACGGGGAGTTAAGTTCGCGGAGATATAGTAATTGAACTCCGGCCTATCGGGAACTCAAATATGACCTCAGTAAGATTTAAAGATTTTTAGTATCGAAGATGCAGCAATTCTGCATCATTCATTCATTTATATTAGATTTAGTTGTTATTAACAACACACGAAAGAGTCTTACTCAACTAATGAGTAGTTCAAAATATGACTCGAAAATAAAACAAGAGCTTTCCTCATCGAAATCCAAACGTTTTGATTTTCCTACCGATCCATCCAACTTTCGATTCAACCTATATAAAAGGACAAGCGAGTCTGTCCGTTTCTATAAGTTAAGTTTTGAAAAAAAAAATCCAAATTCACCCCTCAAGCAAAGTTAGTTACAAACCATAGTTAGGATCTGGATCGACTCAAACCCGAACCAGACAACAAAACAATAACAAATCACAAATTCTTAAAAAAAAAAAAAAACCAACGAAAATTTGATCGAATCAGATCAATTCCAATAACCAAAATTGTCAATTTCATCGAATCATAACCATTTTTACAAGCAATTAAAGCCATTTTTACTAGAGTTTCATCCCATTGCAACAAACCCATGTACCTAATGACCAATTACTCAGTAACCTACTCAGCCATAAATCAATGAAACCCATCTCCTTGACAAAAAACCCAACTTGTTAACATCAAAATCTTTCAATTTTAGCAGTCCTTCAACAACATGTTCAATTTGAGTTTTTGATTTATAACCCGTCAATTTCAGCAGTACCAATTCAAACCCTTCAATTTCAAGCTTCAACCATGTAATCAACCATCAGAAGTACAAAAATAACCATTAAATCAACTGATCACTCATAAAAGTGAGTCACTCCATCGTTCTAAACCTCGAACTTCTCTATCTTGCTCATCTAAGCCTTCTGTTTCAACATAGAGAAGAGATTCATATTCACCGACGACCAGAGTTGAAAATTCGGGTTGTGAACAAGAAGTAAGACAACAAGGAAAATTATCTAGAGGGATTAATGGATTAGATAAGAAAGAAGTAGATGGACCGGTGTTTATCAGATGAAGTAAAAAGGAAAGAGAGAAAGACGAGTTTGGATCTGCTAACTTTAACTTAAATATTTTCTTCCCAGAATAGCCTTATTTTTTTAGCAAAAATTGGAGCACCTTCTAGCCATGCCCCGTAACACGTGGAGAAGCACATGCGTCATACCCATCAAAAACTGATATTGTTGATCTTAAAGGTCCTTCTAGGAATTCTAAAGCAACAGCTACAGTGAAAGTAGTGGCCAATGGGGAGAAGGAAATGGTGACTCCAGTTATTAGAGCGAGCTTGCAAAAACAGGTATTTATGCTCGGATCTACTAAATTATTGTCTTTGTACGAGTGTTCCAATCTAAATTTACATGTCAATGGATTGGATTCGTAACGAAAGGGCGAGAAATTCTGAGCTAAACTAAGTTGTCATGGACATGTTCAAGTATCATTGTGTCTTGAGCCAGGATGTTTTGTACTTTCTATATAAATGTCGATTACAATGAACCGTATTCAGTTTAGCTTTGTGTTTCATTGTTGATATGCACTTGCATGTTTTACTGTACACTGTAGTTATCAGTAATTTTTATTTGGCAAGGAAACTAGTACACTACTTTGCGATGTTTGGTGATTTTATATGCAGGGATATAAAATTATTGGTTCCCACAGTGGTGTTAAAATTGTAGATGGACCAAGTCACAACTTCGAGGTCGTGGAGGTTGCTATAAGCATGCATTTTATGGCATAGAGTCTCACATGTGATTATGTAATTAGGTTTACCTGACTCTTGGTTAATTAACCACAGAAATTATCTACCCCGGTGTTAATATTTTGTTTAATCAACCATGTAACCACTCCGATCTATTTCCTGATATTTTCTCACCAACTTTCTAGCCTTTGGGACCAAAGACTTGGTTGTAGTTGTTGCACTTTTCCACCAACTTTCTAGTTATGAAAGTAATTATGGCTAGTCTTGCCTCAAGGCTCTTAACTATGATTTTCCTGCATCACAGAAATGACTTGGTTGTGATGAGCTCTAGTTTGCCTAAAGCTGAAACTTCGAAGTTTTTTTTGAGTTAATATGTCGATGGTAGTTTCTTGTGTTGTATATTTTCTGTTTTTCCATGTTAAATTCAATAATGCAATCCCTAATGCGCCTTGTCTAACTTCTAAACCGCACAGGTGCATGGAAGCAACACCTAGTTTAGCTTGTGTTTTCTGTTGGAGGCATTACACGAATCCTGTGGGAAAAAGCTGGCGGTGGAAGATGGATGATCCTTTGGATATTGTAAACGGTGCCTTAGAGCAGCACACAAAAATGATAAAGAAGATGAAAGGAGTACCTGGTAGGTTGCAAGTGTGGAGGCTTCTATAAGTCATCTGTTTTTCTGTTTTATACGATCTTATATTGTATAAGTTTCAGTTTACAACATGTATTTTTTGGTTCTTATGTATGGCACCTTGTTTATAATTGTTCATAGTATGTAGCAATCAAAGATGTCTTTATCGATTCAAGGGTTAAGACTGACTTATATGAAACATAGGGGTAGACATGTATTCATGGAGAAATAGTACTTCAAATAGATGATACAACATGAGATCAACTTTTATTATTTCTTTACGGTATTGTTTTGAGAGGTTATTTCAGTTTTACCGACATCATGCACTATAAAGAAGCCATTTAGGTCTTAGGATCGTTGTAGATTTCCGTTCGGCTTACCTATTCTCTGGATTAATGCGATTGCAGTTAGAGCTTTTGTCTGAGTTGGTAATGGGTCTTTTTTTTTTCCCTGCAGGAGTGAAATCAGAGTGTCTAGCAGAAGGTCTCCTTCCTAGGCATTGTGCCTTGTCACTTGTTGGTGAACCCATCATGTATCCTGAGATTAACACACTTGTGGATGAGCTGCACCGAAGGCGGATTTTAACTTTCCTTGTGACCAACGCCCAGTTCCCTGAAAAGATCAGATCCCTGAAACCTATAACTCAGGTTTGGACTTTTTCAATTTATCCATGATCCGTCTCGAAAAGTACAATCATATTTATAGAAGTGGCATCTTAGAAGTCCTTGCTGTCCTTTCTTCACTTAAGAAGGTCTAACTTGTTTGATGTAATTGCAGCTGTATGTGATCTTCAGTTCAATAAGGAAACCATATTGAACCGAAGACAAAAGAATTGGCTATACCATATTTTCTGTCGTGATATTTAGTTCAATAAGGAAACCAGTGCATATCGTCTTTTAGACGGCCCTATAAATTTAATTGGGTAGTCAAAACCACGGTCGTTTAAATTTCAATGAGTACCTTGTTCTGAAAGGTACTATCATTTATAGTGGGTAATTCTCTCCAAAGGTAGTATAAATTTAAACATATATCCTAACCAGTCTGTAGCATTAAAAAAATTGGGTAAATTGTTTGAAGTTCCAGTAGAAAATGTTTTTGCTTCCGGTATATACGTAGTCCAACTTGATATATATATTTAAGAGGTGGTGAAACTGTGTTTGCACTACCATAGTTTAAGTTATCAATATGAAACACAAATATTACTTTTCACCTAATGAGACATATTAGCAGAGGTGCATCAGATTCATGCGCCAGAATCATCGTCAAAACAGTGTAATAGTTGTTGGTTCATACATAGTTGAGGTGTAAGTAGAAAGAGATCCCCCACAGTATAGTCACATTACATAATTTGCATCACTAAACTCTTACACATATCACGTAAGCTGTCCAAACATTGGTGTATTTAGGAAAAGAGGCAAGCCTTGTATGATATCTTCCTATAATAAAGAAAACCGTGAGTTTTCGTACGACCCAAATGAGAATTCCGTGTGTACTTTTAATGTGGATCGTTGGATAAAACGTAGAATTTGGTTACAGCCGTCCATCCATCAAGGATTTCGGTCCAATATGTTATGAACTGTGAGGGTTTCTAATGAAATAAATGAAGTTTAAAGGATTTACAGTGAAAAATATATATATTAGAATCAGATCTCCACCAGAAACTCTCATCTCCTCTCTCGATTTTTCAAACTAGGTTTCACCAGGAGAAATCTAATCTCAAAGATGTGAACGATGATATTAATCTGACTAAACCCTGCCTTCGATATTCTCCAACTTCATTTCAATCTCTGTTCATCGAAATTGGGGTTTTAATTTTTGTGTTTTAGGTTTTTATGAAACTAATTAAATCACCGCCACCACCTTCTTCCACTCGCCGATTCTTGTTGAATCACCACCACCGCCATCCTCCTTTCCTATGTGGGGTTTTAATCTCTGTTTGATATTAGATTACAGGTATTTTTGATTCGTCCGCCACCACCGTCAACACTGCCGTATTTTTGATGTTTGATATTTAGATTACAGGTATTTTTGATTCTTTGTACTTATTAATCTTTGCGACTATTTTTTTTTATCAATTCTGTATTTTGGTTATCTGTTGAAGAGCTGATTTTGGGTATGAGTTGAATTTCAATTGAAACCAAGAAACTTAAATCCTCTAATTTTTAGTTAGGGGTTTAATGTTTAATCGTTTTTTCTTCATATATAATTTGTTTGTTTAAATCCTCTTGCAATCTTTCTTTGATTGACAATTGATGTCTGATTTCCAGTTGTGCTTTATAGCTATTGAAGCAACAGTAGGTGGTGATGGAATTTCTGAGAGGTTGAGAAATTCGGTGAGGGTTGGCGACATTAATATTTGAGTACTTCATAGACCTTTAAATGTTGGACTCAAGATTTATGGTCAATGTGCACTGAGCCTGTAGGGTTTATGTGTTTGTTGGATTCTGGAGGGTTTAAACATGGAAACTCACGGAACTCGCTCGGTTAATCGAGACAAACCATGACCGCAGAGCGGTGGCCACTCAACGAGCAATGAACCGTGATCGACAAAGAATGCGTAGGCAAAATATGACGGATGAGCAGAGGTCTACAATACGCGAGCGTGATCGTATTCGACATAGAGCCGCCAAGGAAAAGCTGAACCTTCCTTCAGCATCCACATGCAACAATGCTGCACACCTGTTTGAAGGTGTTACACAACAACATGTGCAGGAAGAAGTGGAACGCTATATGGAATTAGGCCCTCAAAACCTAGGTAAGTTATAGGTTGGAAGTTAATTTTTTTACCAAGATTAGTGCCTTATCCAAAATATTGTAGTGACTTGATTCACCTCGACAAGACGATCACACACCTGCCAGTAGCTTATGCTATCTGAATGCTATTGGTTGGCCTACCATGAGATACATCCAACGGTTTTAGAAATGTAACATGGATATAATGAACTAATCTTTTTGGTTTATACTAATGTACAAATTTCATACTTCTTATGCAGCAAATGAACAGTTTAAAAAAAGCATTATTTCTCAAGATTATGCAGTAGTTAGCGCCAGTGTAACATTTGGTCCTCGCCGAAGTCCTAGAATTATTGAACAAATTAAGCGTCGAGAATCAGCGGATACTCAGGAAGAGAAAGGCAAGAAACGCTGTTATGAACCGGTGGGTTAAGATAATGAAAGTTCCAAGAAAAAACTCCGGTTAGAGGCACGTCGTACTGCAGACAAGGCGAGAAGAAGTTCAATGACTGCAATGGAAAGAGAGCAGATCCTTGAAAATCGCCGGACAGCTTATCAAATGCAAAGAACAAGAGTAGGTGAGGGAACAAGTAGTGGTAAGTTTTTATCTTTCTGCATAGTTTTTGTTTACCTTTCATGACTGCTTTCACAAAAAAACACATTTACTAATACTGAAATCTCAGTCTGGACATCATGGTGGTCATTTAATAAATTTTGTGTCCAATTTTTGCAGCAATGGAGGGCACTCGGTCTGCTAGCTTAAACCTTTGCAGAAGTCCTCCACTCGCACAGCACTTTCAAACACAACCTGAGATAGGTAAGCATTCTATCACCATGTACTAAGTAATCAAGTCCCAGTTTTGGTTTTGATATTCCCTTAAATCATGTCCATTGTCGATATTGTTTTACATTCTTTATCTTAACTCCTTTGTATATTTCAATCATTTGTAGCAATTGAGGGGAACCTACCCACTGGGATCAGCAATCTTCGTCGAATCCCCAGGTTCCTTAATCAAGATATAATGGACAAACCACAACCAAGTATTACTGGTCCTTCTGCGTCAACAACTTCTACTACCCAAGGTATAATCTTTAACTCATACTTAATCGAAACTTCATTTCCTTTTCTTCTCTGTGATTAACTCTTTTATTATAGTAAGATATACCATATGTATCATATAATTTATTTATATCTTTCAAGTTATATATACTATGGTGCTTATAGTAACTAACAAGGTAATGCAGTAGCATTTTCCCCCGCCGGAGCCCTAGATTTACCGGCCAAGTTGAACTTCAAGATGAGGACGCCACAAAGGCATCCCAAAAAAGAAAGGGAAAGTCAGTGGCGATGTACCAGGTTTGTACTTTTCCCCAAACAATATTCCGAAATATTGATCGGCTTTCCAAGATATGCTTAATGCTACAAAGAATAGATTTACAATTCACTACCAATCCGATCCTCCTCCACCACTTCTATGACCTGGTATATCTTTTGAATGATAAATAAATATATATAACATTACGTCTCTGACTTATATCATCTTTATGATAGTAAATACTTTCTATCTCCACCGATTTTTCTTGCTCTCATATTATTATTTTCCTAAATCGGGTGTAAAATGGTTTCGCTTATTGCATATTTAGCTAATACTTAAAACCGGGCGTAGTGGGAGTTGAGGGAGAGGTGGAACGTGACTACATGAGAGTGAAACAGAAGAGAGTACTTTAGAAGTTAAAAAAAGATCATCATGGGCGGATGGTTTATCAATATGAAGACCCGTAATGATTTATAACCTTCACCACCCTTCTCTTTTAGACGCATAACACCATAACACGAACAATCCCTATAAGGCTATAACAAGATGTTCTGAATAGGGTATCTTTCCAAAGTCACTGAATTTCTATATTAAGCAAAACAACATCACTGATTTCATTGAGATTCGTGGAAAATTTAAAAATATTTGTGAAAAATTGAAGGGTTTATGACTGCGTGATTGGTGTTGTATAAGCATTTGTGAGAAACAGAATGTTGTCGTTACATGGGTTTTGGTGTACACATGTTTGTAATTTCCTCATTGGGTTTGTTTGTCTTTTAGAAACGGCACCGACCAAACAATTACGTTCCTGGCGTAAAGGCGGGAGGCATAGTCATTTTCTCCACCGGAGAGAATAAGAGTCATCATTTGACAGATGAGAGCAACTCTGAAAATGGGGAACTACAATTAGTTGATTCAGGTTTTACTATGGTCACTTTGTTTACTATGGTTACTTTGAATTTCCATGATGACTTTGCTTTTATACTAAGGTCTAAACTGATGCAGGTGTACCACATCAGAGTGGCAAAGAAAACATTAACTCCCAAGACTTAGAGGATTCAGATAACGGAATGAACAAGAGAAAACGTTCTGAGATTAACCTGCAACAGAGAAATCTTCAGTTACATATGCGTCGTACTGCAGATAGGGCAAGGCGAGGTTCAAATGCGAACCAAGAAACAAGTCATGCTGGTGCTTTTACATATTCTTCCCAAACTGACAGAGGTATCTTTTTATGGCATCCGTTTTAATTTTGTCATCGGTTCTTAAATTTAAACCCATTATACTAAGATTTTTAGTTTCTGAAATTAAAATCAACTTTTTCCAGCCATGGAGGGTGGTCTTCCACCTCCTATAACACTTCCGACAACCCCTGCACTATCCGAACCAGATAAAGAACGTGTACATACTCAAAATGCAATGCGTAAGATCTGTTTTCATAATCATATGCCTTTGAATTCCTTAATAGTTGTGATTTTGCTGCCTTTAATGGTTTTGACATTTTCTTGGTTTTGGTTTCGACATCGTGATTCTCAGTAGGGATGGAGAGTGATCGAGTCGATTTTGAAGCCCACAACTCAATCTTACAGAGAGATTAATCCAAGCTCGTTAAGTCATATTTTCAACTCTAAGGTCCGCTTTTTCTCGATTCGACGATCGTATTCGAATCCGGGATGGTCGCGTAGATTTCTTTGTAAGTCAACTTTAACTTCACTAACTCAAATTTAAACTATAATGTAAAAGTCACAATTAAGTGCTCCCTCTCTGTTTTATTAAATGATTCCTTTAATATTCGATCTGGACTTACTCATGTCATTGATGGAACTGAGAAAGAAATGGCAACACAAATTACAACCAACATGGAGACCAGCAAGGCATTATGTACAGATTCCAGTGGACGAGATTTCACAGAAAAGGTACGTAAACACACCTTTTCTGTGGCATATACTGAGATTTATATTGCATATACAACTGGCATCTGCAAACACACCTTCTGAGTTTGATTTTAACATGTGGTGTTAAGACTACACCTTGCATATATATTGATGAAGTTAAGTGACTGTAAATGAAAAACAGGGGATCCTTGAACCGGGCCGTAAATCAACTCAAATGGGAAGAACAAGAGTAGATAATGCTAACATAATCACTACGCACCGTGATCCCATTTATTGAGCAAGTTCAGCACCAAGATGAGGACATCACAGAGGCATCCCGAAAAAGAAAGGGAAAATCAATTGCTCAGTACCAGGTATGTGTACAAATATGTTACATCATTTAGATATTTTTGGAAAAAACATCCTAGACATAAGTTGTCATCATTAAAACAGAGACATTCATGTGATCTAAGCATTCTCTATTGCCTTCATCACCATTAGTTATGTGGACAAATCCATAGGGATCTGATTTCGTTGTTAACCATTCGAAACAATGTTGGTGGTAACTAATAGCAATAGATGCAGCTTAGTTTTTTAATGAGAAGTTTGTAGTAGTGTATTATATGTTTATGTACAAATTCTTCTTTTGAGATTTCTTTCTCTTTGAATTTAGACTTATGTTTAACAACAAAAATTTGGTAAACAAAAACGGCGCCGACCCAACAACTATTTCCTGAAAGAGAAAAAGCAGGAGCTGTAGTTATTGGTGCTGCTGGAAAGAAAACCAACGAAGATTCGGCAGATGATAGCGGCTCGATGATGGGGAAGCTATAAACTGCGCCCGCATCAAGTAAGTGTACCACATCGCGGAGAAAGCAGATCCTGCTGCCCGATTACCCTTGCGCGAAGTCCAAGGTTGGTCAACATCCTCAACATAGAGAACCACCACATACACTGGATGCAATCGGTATAGTCCTATCTTTTTTTACGTCGCTATCTACATATATTTCAGCTTATAATATATCCATCCGTCATTCATAGTTTTTTTGTGATGACCTAATGGTTATTTCACCGGTTCAATTTATGCAGCAACAGATGCCACTCTTGCATTGAACCTACGTAGAAGCCCTCGACTTTTGGCGCAGGCTCAATCTCAAGAATCTCAACATACACAAAATGCAGCATGTAAGATCTTTTTACTTTTCTGAAGTGGAATAGTTAAATTATTTGAAAGGTATTTGGATTTTTTTGTAAGCTAAATTTGTATGGATGTTGAGCTCTCTCGGTTTATTACAGCGAATCCACTAGGAAGTCGGATTGGAAGACAGGTAGGTCGTCCACGTCGAAGTGTTGTGGGAAGATCTTCTTTCCATAATTGTGCAAGAGGACTTACTTACCAAGTTGGATTTATAAAGTACCATCTGCCGCCATTAGAAACGTGTCCAAAATGTCATGCAGAGCTTTTTTTTTCGTGAATCAGAGAATTTTTGTTGTGGTAAGGGGAAAATATCTTTACCATTTGTTGAGCCACCTATAGAACTTCTGGAGTTGTTTGATGACCAGGGACCAAGAGGAAAAGAGTTTAGGATCAACATTAGATCTTATAACCGTTGTTTTTCGCTTACTTCGATGGGGGTCTACTATGATAGGGATCTTGCCGATGGTGCATCGAAGGAGTTTATACATTCCGCATTCAAGGCCGACTTTACCATAGGATAGGTAGCCTTTTACCTTTAGATAGAGCAGCTCGACAAGCGATATATACAAATATATTTTTATGACAAGACCATGAGATTAAGTGGAGGATGAAGGAAGGTAATGATGTGTTGGATAGGAATGTATTGAAGTTGTTAAGGGAAATATTGAATAGACACAATAGCTTTGTCCATGTTTTTCGTCAAGGTTCGAACGAGAAGATCTTTTGGACTGCCGATTGATTATTAAAGAGCAACCTAAAGATCGGTTAAAGTACACTCTTGTTGCTTCCCGGAGTTGCGAATATTGTGCCGATAGGTGATGAAAGTTACACACATGCGAACGTGAAATAGTAGTGCGGACAACGGGTGGGAATCTCTTGCAAGTCTTTGAGACACGGTGGTAATTACGATCCTATGCAAGTATCCACTTTTACTCCCTTATGGAAGCTACGGGTGGGACATAAACAGCAAAGATGCAAACGGAAGAAAGATGTCAATCCGTGGATATTATTCGTACATTTTGCAGGTATTAATACAATCTTTAATTAAGAAAGCTTTTGAATTCATGTTTTTCCTGAATTATGACAAATCGTTCGGTATACCCTACATGATATCTATATATACCCAAAGGCCTGAACTCACATTTTTAATCAATTTTTTGGGTGTTTTATATCTTTTTAATTGTTGGACAGATCCGAAACAATCATGATTCACTATTTCTTCGAGGTGGGCGATTGTTGCAACAAGACGTTGTGGATAATTGGGTTAAAATTGACTGCGCGGACTCGGATGGGTAACAGTCATCGAAGGAAATAAGGCGGAGATCTACGAAGGACTACAAGATGCACAAAGAGTCAAGCGAAACCAGCGTAGGTAAGTTACAAATAAAATACATATGTGCATTATGTTTTTTTTTCCTAACTCAAAGCTCTAGAATCCACTTTAGTTTTAAAAGAAAGCAAAACACTTGGTATGGTTCTATTTTTATATCCTAAGTACATCAAACATGCATGAATTCTTGATACGTTTTTTTGTGTCAATAGACGAACTAGGCAAGAAGATAGTACTACCTTCATCATACATTGGTGGGCCACGTGATATGTACCAGCGATACCAAGATGCGATGGCATTAGTACGAAATATGGGAAGCCCGATATATTTCTTACAATGACTTGCAATCCTCTACGGCCCGAGATTGTAGCTAATTTACGTCTGGTCAATGCATCGATAGACTGATTTAACAACTAGAGTATTCCGTGCTAAATTTGAAGAGTTGAAAGAGGATATATTTAACAAGAATGTACTAGGAAGAGTAGCTGCTCATGTTCACGTGATTGAGTTTCAGAAAAGAGGTCTACCTCATGTCCATATGTTGATCATATTGGAAAAAGAAGACAAGTTACAAGGTCCTGATGATTATGATCGTATAGTTAGAGCAGAAATCCCTGATAAGAAGAAAGAGCCCGAATTATATAAGTGTGTGAAAAAATGGATGATTCATGGTCCATGTGGCAGTAAGTGCATGAGGAAGGGAAGTGCAAGAGAGGGTTTCGAAACAATTTTCTGAATGTACCGTGCAAGGCAAAGATGCTTACCCAGTCTACCAGAGGAGAGATGATGGACATACTATACAAAGGAGTAAGAGCTTCATAGCGGACAATAGATTTGTGGTGCCTTACAATCCTTGGCTTCTTCAGAAATATGATTGCCACATCAATGTAGAAGTTTGTTCCACTGTCCAAAGTGTGAAGTATATTTACAAGTACGTTTACAAGGGCCCAGATTGTATTTCCTTCCGAGTGCAACCAGTGCAGCCAGAATCCGAGAATAACGAGGTAACACGCTATATCAATGCAAGATGGGTGTGTGCTCAAGAGGCAATGTGGAGGATATACGGAGTTTGCGATGAATAAGATGTGTCCAGCCAGTTCAACGATTGCACTTGCATCTTCCCAAACAAAATAGTGTCCTGTTATATGAGCATCAAACAGTCGATGAGGTCTTAGCAAATGAAAATAATTCCAAAACGATGTTGACGGAGTATTTTGTTACAAATGCATGTGATCCTATGGCTAGGCGATGGTTATATCGGGAGTTTCCTGAACACTACACATGGGACAAAGCAATTAAGAAATGGCATAGAAGAAGAACAAAACAGAGGGTGATTGGTAGAGTATATTCTGTGCCCCCTATTGCGGCTGAAAGGTTTTTTTCTGAGGCTCATACTTATGCATGTTAGGGGTGCTACTTCATACGAAGATTTGTTGACAATGGACGGCAGAAGATATCATACATTTAAAAGTGCAGCCGAGGCACGAGGATTGTTGGAGAATGATAATAGTTTGAGGGCATGTATGGCGAAGCAAAGCAACAAACAAGATGCTATCTGCTTTGAGAACTCTTTTTGGTAGCATATTGGTTTTCTGCAACTCGGTGGACGTTAGAAAGTTATGGGACGAGTTCTTCAACGACATGGTTGAAGATTATGCAAGTTCAAGTGATATAAGCTCTGTATACTTATCAGACCGTCTTCTCAGAGAGCTGGGTCAAATGCTTCATCAACATGGAAAGCGTTTAAAAGATTATGATCTTAGAAAATTGTCGGCATATTAGACGATAATTTACAAGTAATACGATTTGATCGAAGAGGAGGTATCCATTAGGTTTTAGAAGAAGATATGATGAATGTGGACAAGTTGAATGAATATCGGTCAAGGCTTATGATACAATTATGGGTGCCGTCCGAAGAAAAGAAAGCAGAGTCTTCTTTATTGATGGTCTAGGAGGTACCGGGAAGACTTTTCTCTACCGTGCTATTTTGTCGACCGTCAGAAGAAGTGGTGGTATTGCCATAGCAACAACTACGTCTGGAGTTGCAGCTACTATGTTACCTGGTGGAAGAACTGCACACTCGAGATTCAAGCTTCCATTCACCCCGGCTGCAACTTCTACATGTGACATCGCTAAAAATGACAAGTTGGCTGATCTTCTTCGCCAAGCTACCGTGATTATGTGGGATGAAGCTACCATGGCACATCGGTATTCTGTCGAGGCATTCGATACGACTATGAGAGATATAACGGGTAACAAGAAGCCGTTTGGGGGTAAGATTGTTATTATGGGAGGTGATTTCCGCCAGGTTCTTCCAGTTGTACCAAAAGCTTCAAGGGGGCAAATGGTTGATTCGTGTCTTACCCGATCGGCTTTGTGGAGATATGTAGAGATTCTTCGTCTGAAGAAGAATATGCGTGCAGTAGGAGATACTTCTTATTCTGATTTCTTGATGCGAGTTGGTGACGGAAATGAACCTTTTGTGGCAAATGACATGATAAAGATGCAGATGATATGTTGATACCACGGAGGTGGTGAAGATTAGGTGTCCCAACTGATTGATGCTACCTTTCCCGACTTGGCAGATAATTCTGAGGATCAAGATTACTTGCTTAATCGGGCACTTATCACACCACTGAATGAGCATGTCGACAAGTTAAATGATCGAGTGGTCAGCATGTTTCCCGGGCAAGAGCATATGTATTATTCATTTGATTCCGTGGAAGATGATTTCCAAAACCTCTATCTTCAAGAACAGTTGAACGGAATAGCCCCTGGTGGTTTACCTCCTCATGAGTTGAAATTGAAGCTAGGAGCACCCATTATGTTACTAAGGAATGTTAGTGCCAAGAACGGTTTATGTAATGGTACTAGGCTTATCATTAAGAAGTTCTTTCCAAATTGTATCGATGCAGTGATCCTCAGTGGAAATTCAGCGGGTAAAAGAGTATTTCTTCATAGGATGCCAATGAGCCCTTGAGAGAATCTTGAGATGCCATTCAAGATGATTCGCAAGCAATTCAGTACGTATGTGCTTTGCATTCACAATCAACAAAGCACAAGGACAAACAATTGAAAACACCGTATTTATCTTCCGAGCATGTTTTCGGTCATGGGCAATTGTATGTTGGGCTTTCACGGGGTGTTTCAAAGCAACAACACTAAAGTGTTAATCAAGAAAGGACGCGTTGCGAGATAAAGTTGGAACATTCACCAAGAACGTTGTGTATAAGGAAGTTCTTACGTCGTCTTAGCTTAAGTAAACAACTTACGAATTAATGTAAATCGCAAAGTTTTTAATCGTTGTATTTGTTTTTTACTTAATGTTTTTTTCTCTTTACCTTTATTATTTTAGTTTTGGTTTCATCTTAAATTTTGGTGTCTATTGTATATGAATTTTTGACTCGCTGAAATGTAAGTCGCATCTAATTGACTACAAGAGATAAAATTGTGAAACATTAATTTTTATTTTGAAGGCGGGTTTCTGCCTTAGTATTATAGTTTGTTATCCCGTAAATTTTGTAACGAAAGGACAGCTCGGCAGGTGCATCGCACGTGCGTATTTACTAGTATTGATAATGTCAATTTAGAAAATGTTAATCAATCAAAATGTCACGACACTACAATTTACCACTTTGACATAATTAGAACTTACAAGCGCACCACAACATGCCCATTTAAGACTTTGATGCAACACAACTTGATACCGGTTTTGATACAAATAATTATGCTTCAAAAAAAACCAAATAACAAGTCTCTCGTAAGATTGATAACAAAAGTAAAATTGATCGAAATAAAAACTACCAAATGGACAATTCAAAGACGTGTTAGTTTTTGATGGGTATGACGCATTTGCTTCTCCACGTGTTACGGGGCATGGCTAGCAGGTGCTCCAATTTTTGCTAAAAAGATAAGGCTATTCTGGGAGGAATTATTTAAGTTAAAGTTAGCAGATCCAAACCCGTCTTTCTCTCTTTCCTTTTTACTTCATCTGATAAACACCGGTCCATCTACTTCTTTCTTATCTAATCCATTAATCCCTCTAGATAATTTTCCTTGTTGTCTTACTTCTTGTTCACAACCCGAATTTTTAACTCTGGTCGTCGGTGAATATGAATCTCTTCTCTATGGTGAAACAGAAGGCTTAGATGAGCAAGATAGAGAAGTTCGAGGTTTAGAACGATGGAGTGACTCACTTTTATGAGTGATCAGTTGATTTAATGGTTATTTTTGTACTTCTGATGGTTGATTACATGGTTGAAGCTTGAAAATGAAGGGTTTGAATTGGTACTGCTGAAATTGACGGGTTATAAATCAAAAACTCAAATTGAACATGTTGTTGAAGGACTGCTAAAATTGAAAGATTTTGATGTTAACAAGTTGGGTTTTCTTGTCAAGGAGATGGGTTTCATTGATTTATGGCTAAGTAGGTTACTGAGTAATTGGTCATTAGGTACATGGGTTTGTTGCAATCGGATGAAACTCTAGTAAAAATGGTTTTAATTGCTTGTAAAAATGGTTCTGATTCGATGAAATTGACAATTTTGGTTATTGGAATTGATCTGATTTAATGCAAAGAGTAAAGTGAGAGGGAGAAGAACATGATAGAACAGGGAGGGAGAGATCGAAACATTAAGAAGATGAGTTAACTCTACCCATTTCAGCTGATTCTGATGCACGGATATGGATTGTTTACTCTACCCATTTCAGCTGTGGTTGAGTTAACTATTCAGAGGGTTAAAATGTATTTTGAGTGCCAACCAGTTTGACCGATTTCACTCAGTCTGTCAATATTAATTGATTGATACCCTGTCCCTCCATAAGGTTTGACTCAAACCTTTGTATTTCTTCGAGGATTCCCCATAAAACAACACATAAAAACGAAAACATAATAATTACCAAAAACTAGACAGAATTGTCCTGTTGTTAATTTCTTATTCATCTGATGTTTCTAACTTGCAAAGTTGCTAAATTATTTGTTTATCTTTGAATTAATAAGGCCGATTCCAATCACGTCTATGACGTATTTGTTGTTTAAGTTTTCCCCAATATCTCAGCTTTATAGTGACGATGCAACAAACAAATGTACCACATCAAGCTGCGGCTCTAAGGATAGTAAAGCTAATCAATCCATCAATGTTTATAAACTCAAATGCAGTGCGTGATACTTTTGTGTTCCTTTACAACAAGTGCCCAACATGGCAATGCAATTAACTAATTATCAATCATGTAATTAGCGTTGGCTCTATGTTTTGGACTAGAACTTGCTCGTTTGTGCTGTCAGCAGTGTTATCTAACACCCAAAAAATCACGACAATCATGTGCCCTCCATGGCTCTATGTTTTATTCCTGGAGTAGTTTTTTATTTGGGAGATGAAATCCTATCTTGGCTGGCTGATAAATCAATATTTTATCATGATTTTCGCTTTTATGGGGTGATAAAAATGTATGGGATATATCATAAAAAAATAAAAAAACAAACTTGTAAATATTTAATTATTTATTCTGTCAAGTTAAATGGATACTTCTTTTGTGTGTCACCGGTTGCCTCTTCGTATTTGGAACCAAGTGAATTTGAGATGCCAGTCCTGGCAAAAAAAGTCCTCTTCGTATTGTTTTCCACATCTACCATGTATACGTCCTTTTTAGGAGTTTTTCCAATTTTAGGTTGTGTATGATGATGGTATACTGTAAAGGTAAATGAAAACAAGAGAGGACGAATATATTAGGCTAGGCTCGGCTAGGGAGGATATATGTATGGATACAGTTTATAAAAAAAAATCGTCCCTCCTGTTTGGCTCGAGCCTTTTGTTGAGGAAGACCATTAGCCTTTTTGAAGGCCTTTGCTTAAATAAAAAAAAGAAATTTCATAACAAAATTTCGCAAATTGTTTGTAATGATTTTCTTCCACCGATCCTCTCCAGTCCAATGTTTTCTAGAATATTAGGCAAGTCCGCTAGCATTAGAAATACAATAGGGAAACTTATGGGGAGACCCAAAAAAAATAATATTCTCATTGTTAAGCCCACAATTAATTTTTGGTACCGTGACACCCATAATTATATGAAATTATTAAAAATGTATGCACGACGGATTATGCATCCGCATGACAGGTTATGCATCAGGGGTATAATTGGCAATGCAACTTGGATATAACATATCTAAAAATCCGCGCCTTGGAATTTTACAAATTTTATATCGTTGGAAATCTTTTTAAGAGAGCTACGCAACGAGTACAAACAAGAATATCAAATTTTTGTTTTTCACGAAAAAATCGGAAGTGATCATCACTTTAGGCAAAATTTCGAAAACTTGATACATAACCATTATCACCACCAAAAACGATGCATAACACATTCTGCAGACGCATAACGAATTATGCAACCATTTTCTCCCCTGCATAACAAATTATGCATTTGGATAACAAAGTTATGCATCCATAACAAGTTATGTAACCATTGTTTTGGTTGATTTTAGTGCGTACATAAAAAAATTAATGCATAATGCAGTATGCATCCATATTTACGGATGCATATCAGGTTATGCATCTATTTTCTCGATGCATCAAAGATTGTGCAGCAATTTTCTCGATGCATAACGCATTATACTGATCATATTTTCGGATGCATAACGGGTTATGCATCTATTTTCTTGATTGCATAACATGTTATGCAGATATTATTATAGGTGCATAACGTGTTATGCAGCCTTTTTTTTTTGTTGGTTTCAATACTAACAAAAAGTAGCTGCATAACGTGTTATGCAACCACTCTCTGTACTGCATAACAAGTTATGCCAACAAAAAAAGGCTGCATAACTTGTCATGCACCTACAATTATAGCTGCATAACGTGTTATGCAACCATTTTCCGGACAGCATAACAAGTTATGCAACAAATTTTGTAGATGCGTAACAGGTTATGCAACCGTTTGCATAGCTCCATTACAGATTATTCAACCATTATGAACAACACCAATGAAGATACTTCATCTGAGACTCAAGTCAGTGATTAGAAGCAATAATCACCGACGGCATCATCAACACTGTCATACTTCATATATTTCTTCACAGTTCTTCTTCACTAAATTGACGTGCCGAGGGGGTCGAAAATAGTTTTCAAATACACTACAAAAAAAATACCTTCGCTGGTTAAATCAATTTGTTGCGACAAAAATAGGTGAGTTGATGTCACTTGTCCCATGTTGCTTTCACACTCCCTTGCTCCAAATACACTTGCATTTGTTGTTGCACCACTAGTTTCTCTACAGTAGCTCCTCAAACACTACCTCTCCCAAATAATCCTAATAAGTCCAAGCGATATATTCAGCAACCAGAGTTTGACAAGGAAATGCTAGTGGGATATGGACGTGGGGTCTGATACATCTGGAGTTCAAAATAGCATATCTTAGTCAGGACATTTAACAGCCAAGTGCACTATTCAATTATGGAGTGAGTTCAAAATGAAATGAATAATTCATGCATTTAATTGACTTACTCTCCCGTTTTCCATCGATCATCATTTAATAATGAAAATTCTCTAACTTTTATAGATCAAACATACAATAGACAGAAAACCATATATACTAGTTCAAACAATAACATCAAATCATTTTTCATGCCAAAAGAGAATCCCTTACTCATACGAGATACATGAACAAAAATTCGATCCAATTATTGATAACCATAGATCAAAAATGATAGATCCACATCAAAATTGAAATTAGAATATGGATAATTAAGCACTTACCATGTATCCCAATTAAAAATCCAAGACCAAAAAGGAGCGCTGACTCTCTTCTGGACTACTACTGACGCTCCTGCTACTATGTGGTTCCCCTCCTCATTTGATGTACATAGTGATTCAGATGATATCGAAATACCGCAAGACTCTTCTTCCCATTTGCAACTTCAATCTTGATTTCTTCTTTCTTCTCGAATAATATTCAGAAACCCAAAATCCCCAAATTAAACCAAAGATTTTGAGACAGAAAACCTAGTTTCATTGAGAGGATTATTCAAAGAAAGATTTGGGATAAAAATTACCAAAGAGAAAGGTAATTTCGTGGTTTAGAGAAAGATTTGAAAGATCCAAATCTTAAAAACGAACAATCGGAGTTCATCAGTTTTTTCTTTTCAGTTCACTCTATCCGTCTCTCGAAGAAAATGGTAGTTTGGCCTTTTAAAAAACTGATAAACAGAAATTTAGAAATTATGGGTCTCCTGCAAATTTTTGACGAGGAAATGGGTGCGCCCATGAGATTTTACGCCTGTGGGTTTCACAGTATAAAAATATGTAAAAATGGGTGTGGCTGTAGTTTTCACAATAGATACAAAATTCCTTTTTTTTTTTGTATCCCGTAAGGAACGTATCTAGTAGTGGGCCAGCATAGGCCCATAAGTGCCTTTTTAGATCATGGTCTCGTACTCTCAGCCACCAACATGTCATTCCTTGATCATCATAAAAATAGAATCCCTAGCACCTTATCTGATTTCAAAGGACAAACAAATGGCAGAATGAATTCTATCTTTGCATTGTTACGGAATGTGTAAAACCTGAATCTAAATACGTATGGCACAATTTCAGTCAGCTACGTACCTGCCAGTGAAGCCAAAGAAATCATTTGGCATTGTTTGATCTGGAGAATGCATATCTTTTATTTTTTATTTTTTATGGAAATGAGAGGGTTAAGGGGACTCCAACCAGAACAAGGAACAGAAGAAAAAAAAAAAAGACGGAAAAAGAAACAATACACACAAACACAACTCTAAAACACAACACTGATCTTTGCTAATAGAACTAAATATGCACATAAATCTTCCCCATGACATCTTCCAGCACTATCTTCTTTAAGTCTCGGAATTAGTTAGGACCAATCACTTCAAAACCCCATTGGATGTGCCTTAGCTAAAGTCCGCGGTATATTAGCTTCATGATCTGTATAACTAGGGATGGAGCATGCATATTATCAAAGTTTTCCCCAATGTCTCAGCTTTTTGTAGACAAAGTCAAACGTATGCATTACAGGCGACCAGTTGTGTCATGAGAGTAGTGAAACTAATAGATCAATATTTCTCATCCTATGTAGCAAAAAAACAAAAAGGTAAAAAAAAATCTTCCCCCTTCAACTAAACTAATAATTGTATAAAAATAGACGAGACACTGACACTTTATGTTCATTTACACAGGGCTTCCCACTTCTATTGGATGATCATTATCATGCAATCAAAATTGCTTACTATGTTTTCAAAGAATTATGCATAAGTTTTCGAAGAATCACGGACACCCTAAAATTGTATGTGATATACTGATATGATTATTGTATGTTGTCTTGTTGATCTTACTAAGTCTGATAAAAATACGTTGGTCGGTCCAAAACCTTGTACGATAAATAAGTTTATTATTAATGTGTCAGCATAAAAATAATAATTTATTGTTAAGACAAACTGTACATAAATGGACATGACACGGTGAGGCAACATAAACTGCTTCCGTCCCATGAATGTTGATCCTTTTGGTATTTGCACAATTTTTAAGGTAAATGTGAGAGAAAATCGTGTTTAGTATTTTTTCCTTGTATACTCTTTTGATATAAAATTCTGAATTGACATATCCGTAAACTAAAGTGTGGATATTCATAAATGCTACGCGGTTGGAAATATTAAAATAAAATAAAATATATAACTAGTGTAAACACCACTACCAAATAAAGTACATTTTTTTATAAAAGATTTTAGTACTAGTTATTAGGAAGGAGTCGTTCGAAAAAATCATTTTATCTCATTCTATGTTTCGAGATCTTTCTTCTATAGGTCTTTTTTGCGGTGTTATTTTATTTTGATCTCTTCCCTAATTTGTTGTTCTAGGGTTTGATATTTCATTTATTTTTCTTTCGGTGATAGTTAGAGTAGTTTTCTATTTGGAAAAATGGATGTTAGAAGTTGGTTTTTGGGTTCGATGTACTTCATGCTATTTCGAATCAATTAACTCGGAAAAATCTAGGGTTTTTAGTTGTGTTTTAGATTTAGGTTTTACTATTAACTTTTCTTCCTTTAATTATATGGTTCCATATTTGGAGTTGGTTATTAGGAAATCTTGTTTCAAAACCTTGATGTTTGGTCTATCGCTGCTTAATCAAATCCCGATGTGGTTCAACTTCACTGGAAGTGTTGTTCTCAAAAGAACACTAGTTTTAGCAAGAACAAAATCAACATCAATCTCTTCAACAACAATAATAGAGAAAGCAAGAACAACATCAACATTAGCAACAACAAAATCAAAGGAAACATCAACAACAACACTATTCACAAATACTCCGACTCTTTTTAAAACCGTCTGATTGGTTCGAGACCGATCAAGATTGCCTTAGGCTGATCGAGTCATCAAATTGAGCTTGTTAATTTACGCCACTATTTAATTTTAGTTTGTTACTGTAGTCAGTTTACTATAAAAAAATCAAGAAATGGATGGATCATTTGTTGATTCTAACTTCTCTGCCTTGTACAATATTAGAATATAAATAATATAAAATAAATAAATAATGAAAAGCTTAATGATTTTTGGAATCTGGAGAGTTTGATGACTCCGGTACAAGGGTCTTGAATATATTTAAGTTAATTATCCGAAGGATATGCATTTTATAAGATAAGACCTCTTTTGTCAGATTTGTTGGTTGAAGGAAAATATATTATGTTTATAATTGAAAGCAGGTGATTAACAAAATTCAATGATTGATCAAAGGAAACAAAAATCCACTTAACCAACGAGGAATAGTCATGTTGGTTAGGAGTCGAACTCTCAAGTTATAAGTTTAAGAAGAAAAAGAAACCACTCATGCACCGAATAGTCTAACCTAATCTACCTCAAAATATCAAGGAATTCATGATAGATAGAGAAGAGAAATGATGGAAACTTAAAATGCAAGGTGGGAAATTTATCAATGTGAGGGGATTTTTTTTGCAGAAATTGCTTATACGTATAATATCTGGTACGTTACAATCCCGAGCTGATTTTAATTGTGTATTGGATATCTCTGTCAAGTAAATGAAAAGGAAAGTGGAAACCTTTGATTTAAAATGGACTCATTTTCACGAAAAAGTCTTCTCTACATTCAATTGAGATGCTCTTTGCTATTTTCTTGTGGGCAATAAATTGAATGGTTAGTAGCCCATCATCATCGTCGCCCACTTCTACATCCATAACGTCCATTCAAAATGCTATGCAACTATTAACGTCTTGTCATTTCGAATCAAACACACATTTATTTATAGTGTGTCGGTTGGTTTTGTGTAAAAGGGGGAGTTAAATTCCAGGAGAGATAATTGAACTTAGGTCTACTGCGATCTCAAAATTTGACCTTAGTAAAATTTAAAGATCTTTAGTATTGAATATGCAGCAATTCTGGTACATTCATTTATTTATCTGTCTTTGTTGTTTTTAACAACCCACAAAAGAGTCCTACTCAACTTTTTTTTTTGTTGCTAAGAAACACACCTTAAATTAACCAAGAAGGGAAATACAAACATCCGATATGGGTTCCTTCCTTACAAAACTATCCAAAAAAGGAGGAAAAGAGACCCAATTATCCTTAATACAGTATTTCCTAACCCGACGTGCAAGCCGGTCAGCTAATTTGTTTTTTGAACGCTTAACAAAAACAACATTAAAATTATTACTATTCAAAAGCGAAACCCTGCAATCTTCCAACAGATCACTACATCTCCAATCTATATTTACATTGTCTCCATTAACAAAATCCACTACTTGGAGACAATCACTCACAAATAAGACTTTAGTCAGATCCATCTCCTTCGTCCAGGAGATAGCCAAAAAAAGCGCATTCGCCTCAGCGCCAACAGCTTCTGAAATCAGACCAAAATCCGAGCGAGAGCGAACTACCTGCATTATCACAAAGAATCAAACCCAACCCCATGTTAAAACTCTTAAAGGATCCATCCAAAAACATGATATACTCCACAACATTTACTGAAGTTTTGACCTCTCTATTAACTGCCTTAACAGTCAAAGAAGGGGCAATGTAAGTATTGATCATTCTTTTAGCATCTAAAATAAGTTTATCCATATTAATAGAGACTTTTTTGAAAACCAAATCACATCTTGTCTTCCATATAAACCACATAATAATAGCCCCAATATACTTGGACAATTCACAGCAAAAGGAGACTGTCCCAAGTGATTATCAAACCAGCTGAGAAACAAATCTTCAATCCAAGAAAAATCAGAATGAACCAGATGTTGAAAAGATAGACCAAACCACACATGAGAACCAATATGACAATGAAAGAATAAATGAACCAAAGACTCCATATCATTGTTGCACAAAGGACAAATATCATCAACAAAAGGATTATAAATTTTAAGCAAAGTATTGACAGTAAGCATTTGCGCAAAAATCTTCCACATGAAAAACTTAATTTTAGGAAGACAATCTAAAGACCAAACTTTCTTCCAAAAAGAGGCATATTCAACCGAAAAATTGTCATTCATATACACCTTATAAGCCGATTTAATAGTAAACTTACCATTACTAGTATGAGCCCACATAACTTTATCTTGAAGCTGCAGATTAAACCTAACTGTTCTAATCTTGATAACATCATTCGGGGTGAATAAAGAATTTAAAAGGTTAATACTCCATTAATGATTTCGCACATCAATAAGCTCTCTAACAAAAGTATAATCATTAAAGTCAGGGTTAATAGACACAGGCGGAGACGAAGTACCAGGTAGCCAAATCGAAGACCAAATTCTAGTAGAATTACCATCATTTATTTTCATGACTATATTAGAATTGAGAAAGATTAAACTATTCACAATACCCTTCGAAATCCAAGAAGACGAATCAACAACTTTATCAATTTCCAGTGAATTTTGGTTAGGAAAATACTTATCCTTTAGAAATCTGGAGATCAAAAGCTCCGAATTCTGAATAACCCTCCAACTAAGTTTAGCTATGAAACCCTATTAACAACATAAGAGTTTCTAATACCCAGGCCACCACTGCATTTAGATTTACCAATGTCCATCCAAGAACGAAAATAAGCTGCATGTCTTGGATCCTTCTTAGACCACCAAAAAGTTCTTTGAATAGAATCAATTTTAGAAGTAATTTTCTTAGGAAAGGGAAAACACGACATATGATAGACAGCTAGACTAGAGAGAACATGTTTTGTAACCTTTGTTCTACCAAAGACAATTAAGATTTGATCTTTTACAATTACTCAATCTAGAATAAAACTTATCAATTAAGAATTGAAAAGATTTTGTTTTATCTCTGTTGATATAAAAAGAGGAGTACCCAAATACTTCTCAGAACTACTCATATATTTAATCCCAAGGGTTTTGGATAAAAGCTTTTTATGTTTATGATGCATCTTAGCACTAGTAAAAAAACCTGATTTTTCAAAATTAATCGCTTGACCAGAAGCTTTTGCAAAATCATTTATAATTTTCATAATATTCCTAGCATACAAAAGAGTAGCTTTTGAAAAAAACCATACAATCATCGGAGAAAAACAGATGTGAAATGGATGGACTATCTTTTCTAATTTTAAAACCATGTATTAATTTATCTGATTCACCTTTTAGAAGAAGTTGGGATAAAACTTCCATACATATTTATAATATGTATGGAGACAGACAATCTCCCTGCCTTATACCCCTAGAAGGAAAAGACATCTCACCTGGTGAACCATTCACTAAAACAGAATAAGAAACTGTGCTGATACATTGAAAAATTAATTGACACCAATCCTCAGAGAAAACTAGTTTTCTAAAAACTGATATGATGAAAGACCATTCTAATCTATCAAAATCTTTGGAAAGATCAAGCTTTATCGCCATAAAACCAGTTTTAGCTTTTTTTCCTTTTCTTTTTAAAAGAATGCAAGATTTCGTGGCTAATAACGATGTTTTCATGAATTTGTCTATTTGATATAAAAGCTGACTGAAAAGGAGATATAAGAGAATCTAATAAAGGTTTAAGCCTATTGGTGAGAATTTTAGAAGCAATTTTATAGACAGTATTAGATAAACTGATAGGTCTAAAACCATTCGGAGTAGAAAGACTATCAACTTTAGGAATCAAAGCAATGAAAGAATGATTCATCTGCTTTAGCAAGAACTTGGTACGAAAGAAATTTCTAACATGAGAAATTACCACTTTCGAAGTTTCTTCCCAATTATCACGAAAGAAACCAGCTGGAAATCCATCCGGTCCCGGAGAATTCCAAGGTGCCATTTCTTTAACTGTATTATGAATCTCTATCTCAGTTGGAATAGCCATTAAAGAAGAATTCATATCATCTGTAATAATGGGTTGCACATCTTTCAACACTTCATTAATGACATAATTGCTTGGGTTAGACGAAGTATAAATATTCCTGAAATGATTTGTGAATAGGGAAACAACTTGTTCTCGACATTCTAACCAGTTAGCTTGACTATCCTTAACAGTGTGTATAGTATTATACATGTTAGAATTATGGAAGAATTGCGTATTTTTATCATAATGAGTGAAATAGTTTATCTTATACTTTTGTTTATAAAAGTCATTTTCTAATTCATACCAGTAATCAAGCTGCTTAGAATAATTCAAAATGTAACCACCAATAGAAGAAGTATACGTCATGCCTTGTAACTTTTCAATCTCAGAATTCAATTTATCGATTGTATTTTTAATATGACCAAAAGACTCAATGTTCCACTTTCTAAGATCCTTTTTAAAAATTTTCAGTTTACCTACTGCAATAAAACTTGGTGAACCATTAACTCTAGTAGCCCAGATTTACACAGAACATTCTTAAACTCAGGATTTAACTGCCAACATCTAAAAAACTTATATGGAATATTAAGCCTATGTTCTTGGTGAAAACATTTAAGCAATATTGGACAATGATCAGAATATACCCTACCCAAATTTGTAACACGAGTATGAGGAAGAACAAACAACCATTCATCATTCATAAAACCCCTGTCCAGTTTCTCAAAGATCAGTTCTGCAGGATTCTTGAATCTTCTATTACACCAACTATAAGGATTACCAAAAGCAAAAACTTCATTCATATGCATTTCAACTAAACTAGATTTAATGAAATCTGGCGGGAAAGAAGAATTTGGATTCCCTCCTTGCTTTTCAGAGGAATGCAAAATAAAATTGAAATCTCCTAATAATATCCAGGGACGATTATCATCCTCATTCATATGTCGCAGCAAGTTCCATTGATTTTTCATACCACTGACATTAAGGGCTCCATAAATGAAGGATAATATGCAATTTTTAATACAAGGTGTTATATCACACAGAATATGAATCATATTGAAAGAACTACTAATCACCTCTATATTAGACTTAGTAAAATAACCTAAAGCTAGTCCCCCGATTTACTTACTGCAGGCACAATAAACCAAGAATCATAAGGTAGATGGTGATTATATTTTTGCACAGAGTCAGAACCAACCATGGTTTCCATAAGACATATCACATGTGGCTTGTATTTTCTATACAGGTTCGAAAGATGTAACCATTTTTTATCCGAACAACACCCATTCATGTTCCAACATATAAAATTAATGATTAACAGGGAAAGAACAATGACCAAAGACTCCAAGCAAAACAAAATCGACAAAAGAATATATTAAAACTTTCAAGGAAAGTTAAAAAATAGAGATAACGGATGACTTACAAGATCATGGGCTGAGGAAGTTTCAGCATCCATAGGAACCACAGAGTTCATCATCATGAGATTTTCTTCTTTTTCAAATTATTCTTCAGCAACCACAAATTCCGGCAGGAGAGTAACAAGAGGAGTAGGTTCAAGGATATCATCATCTTCAAAACAACTAACCCTGACTGGATTTCTCAAATAAACATATTCAACACTTTGATTAACAAACATGTCCGAAAGATTAGCACATCTTAGAAAGAATAGATAAAAATAACTCCAGAGGCATAGAATAAAGTTTGTGAGACAGATTACAAGAACCAGACCATGCTACATTTTTAGCCACATATCCAGAGAAGATCAGACCACCACTTCCTTGACTAAAATAAGCATTATGAGGGGTAACAGTGATTAGGAAGTATACACTAAAATCAGAGAAACCCAACTAAACAATATCAATAATCCCCATATTCAGTAAAGAGAGAGCAAAGAAATAGTACTTGTAGGTTTCTAAAATAATCTAACTCAACTTACTACAGAGGAAAACAAACTTCAAATAACCACCAAAAAAACTTTGCTTCACTGATATAAACAATAGAAAGATCTATTACCTTCACAACAGCCAAAATTTCAGAAACAAATCCCTACCCGAAGTAGGATCTCATAATGCCAAGAGCATATCTAAAAACTAATCTTCTCATAAAACACTGACCCAAAATCAGATAAAGGAAGGATTTTGAAGAATACATGAACCATACCCACAAGAGAAGAATTATAAACTCCTAATCATTGCCTTTTTTTACTGAAATCTCATGATGATGACTCTATATCCCTATGTCCGCCACCTCCATCGGCCCATGATCAAATCTGAAAACTGGAAAAAGAAACTAAAAAATTAGAAAGTTAATTGAAAAAGATTTCTAACGGAGCTTTAATCAAATCAATGAATTACAACAGACATAATAGAAGAAAAGATGGGTAAGAACTTCAAGGAAGAGAAGTAAAATCAATCAAAGAAAATCATCTGTAGGAAAATGTATTAGGGTAAAAATTTCAAAATTAGGTTAAAACGTGAAACGACTAAGAGAAATTAATTAATCAATCTGAAACATTAGAAATAGAAAAATCAAAAGATGAATAATAACACAGAAATCAGCTAAACATCAATTATAAGCAAAAAAATTGAAAAAACCAGTGGCAAATCGATCAAGAACGATGGAATTTTTTCAAAGTTGACCAAGTCAGCGTCGCCTGACTAATCGCATTGACAATCGCCTTTCAAAGTTGGTTTTACTAAATACTTGAACTTTTGTTAGTGACCCCGATGGGTTGAAACTCAAACCTAAACATAATGTTCACCAAAATGCTTGACGGAACTATTCTGCTATTAATTTCTTATTCTCAGTTTGTTTTTAACCTGGAAATTTGCTACACCATTTGTTCAGTTTTGAATTAATAAAAATCCTCTTCTAATCATATAAATGAAGTATTTATTATTTAAGTTTTCCCAAATATCTCAGCTGTATAGCGACGATGCAACAAGCCGCTGTGCCACATCGAGCTGCGAATGTAAGGATGATAAAATAATCAGTCCATCAATATTTATAAACTCAAACTACATCGACAATGATATGGAAAAGCAATATGTTGTGTAGTGCGTGATATTTTTGTGTTCATTTACAATGAGTGCCCAACATGGAAATGTCATTAACTAATCATGAATCATGTGATAAACGCTGCCTCTATGTTTTGCACAAAACTTGCTCTTTTGTGCAGTCAGCTGAGCAGTGTTTAGCTAACTCGGCAAAGAAGCCCAACTATCAGGTGCCCAAACCCAAAATCCTCATTTATTTATTTATTTTTATTTTTTTTTGAAAGAAACCAATATATTACATAGCGGAACATTACAAAGTTAAATGGGTAAATCCTGAGATAACATCAGGAGGAGACAATACCCATTCCTTACTTATACAACCTTTCCTAGCATATTTAGCTAAAACATCTGCCACTGTGTTTTTTTTTGCGATTAATATACATACATACAGATTTGCGAAAACCTTGATACCCCAATTTACAATCGAAAATTTAGTCCAAGGCATGTTATTTGTTAGTCCGTTATCCGTTGTGACAAGTGTAAGGTTATCAGAGAGAAACAAAACTTTTTCTAGCTTTTGTTGTGTAGTCCAGTTCACCGCTTCCAATAAATCTTTAGCTTCCGCTTCTAATACGGAGCCTGCATTGTCATTCCAGCATTTTGCTGCTCCGAACTCACCTGCTGGCTTGAACCAGATGCAGCTACAACTTACACATGCAAAATGTTTACCAACAGAAGCATCAACATACATTATATGACAGTCAACATTGACAACAAGCGTTTCCATAGTAAGATTATACTCGTTAGAACCAGTGGAAATAGGAAGTGTGTGTTGCGCAAAATTTGTATACACCGCTAGTGTTTGATTCACAGATGCTAACAATATTTGATACTATTAATAACGACATGAGGATTCAGTTGAATGTTTTCAAAGATAGCCTTACATCTAGCCTTCCATAGCCGCTAAAAACAATTACATATAATCTATGGATAGCTTGCATATCATGTGACACCTTAAAATTAAACCAACATCCAATCTTTCAAGTCACTAAAGTTTGCTTGTTCAGTCAAAGCTTGAGGATAAAATCCAAACCAAACTTCTCTGGAAAACGAATAATGCATAAATAAATGATCAAAAGTTTCAGGGAACATTCCACAAAAAAGGCAGAGAGTATCAGAGGTAATACCTAACATACCCAAACGAGATTTTAAAGGCAATATGTGTTGAAGACATTTTCACAAAAATAACTTATATTCAGGTAAGAGATGCATATGCCAAATTCGCAACCATCGTCTTTGTTGTTGTGGAGATTCCACACAGTTATTTTGCAAAAAAACTTTATAGACAGATCTAGTTGTGAGCTTACCTGATGGCGTTAATGACCACCTAAGAGTATCCTTACCCGACGAAGGAAGACGAATCTGCATAATACTGGTCACTTGCGAAGGCGTGAAGAGTTCAGCGAGAGATGACTCATCCCATTCATGAGCATATTGATCTATTAACTGGTCAACAAAATTTTAATCTTGTAAATAATAATCAGTAGGTTTTTCTAGCCTTTGAACTGAAAAAGGCTCATCCTCCCTATATAACCAGTTATCGTGCCAGATACTAATGTCCTCCCCTGTAGCAATGTCCCAAACATGATATTGTTTCACTATTTCTAAGCCCTTGGAGATACCTTTCCACAACCAAGAAGCATGGTTTCTTTGGCTAGAATGTAAAGGGGATTGTTTAGGAAAATACTTGGACTTAAGAACCCTTGCACAAAGATCATTAGGATTAGCAACTATACGCCATGACATTTTTGCTAAAAGGGCCAAATTGAATTTCCAAAGATTTTTGAGTCCTAAACCTCCATACCTCTTCGGGATGCATAATTTCCTCCAAGCTTTTGGGTTAAAACCCTTTTTTGATTTATGGCCCCACCAGTAGAGACGTTGAAGGCTCTCTAACTGCTGTAACACAGAGAGAGGCAATGGAAAACAAGACATTTGATAATAAGCAATAGAGTTCAAAACAGCCTGAATTTGTACAACCCTACCAGCCTGCGGAACCAACTTTTCAGTCCAACCATTTAATTTTTGTTTAATTCTAGTTATTAAAGGTTGAAAACATTGAGCTTTAGACCTAATTAAGAATAACAGAACCCCTAGGTACTTATCAGATAAGATCATATGTTTCATTTGTAAAAAATTTGCTATATCTACCCGTCGATGCTTATGTATATTTCTACTGAATGCAATTCCACTCTTAATAGGATTTATAACCTGTCTCGAAGCTTTACTAAACCTTAAAATAATATCCTGTAAATACTGCAATTCATCATGCTTAACCTTAAGAAACAATATCACATCATCAGCAAAAAATAAGTGAGAGATAGAAGGACCTTTTCTAACTGGTTTAACTCCATGGATACGTTTTTGACATTCAACTTGAGTTATAAGACGAGACAATGCATCCATACAAAGTATAAACAGATATGGGGAAAGACTATCTCCCTAACGCAGTCCCCTAGAAGGCGAAAAAGACCTACAAGGCGAACCATTAAACAAAAGAGAAATAGTAGACGTGCTAATGCAGTGAAAAACCATTTTGCACCATTTCTCAGCTAAACCTAAGTGCTTTAAAATATCATACACAAAAGATAATTCAATACGATCAAAAGCCTTAGACATATCTAACTTAATAGCAATATCACCCACTCGATCTTTTTTTTTCCATAGTATCCAACAAATCATGCGCTATGACAATGTTATCTTGGATACACCTACCAGGCAAGAAAGCTGTTGCATGATAAGGAGAAATGACTTTAGCAATAATAGGTTTCATTATATTAACCATTAGCTTAGATAAGATCTTATAAGTAGCATTACACAAGCTAATAGGCCGAAAGTCACTTGGAGTCGAGGGACAATCTACTTTTTGAACTAAGGTATGATACGTAACATTCAAATTAGGATCAAAAGTCTATGTGCGGAAGAAATCCTGAACTAATTTCACTGTATCAGTCTTAACTATCTCCTATTGATAGGTGTAGAATACACCGTATTTACTATCTAGTAGTTTATGCTTTCTTTGCTATTTTTCTAGTAAATTATGTATTTTACGTGTGTTTTTGAGTTATTAGGTACTCTGGAGTCGCACGGAGAAAACAAAGAGGAAATCACCAAAATTAAGCAGAAAGGGTAAAATTGTCATTTCATAGGGCGAGCACTATCTGGAGTCCAGTCAAGGTTAAGGGGCAACTCTTCTTGGAGGCGTACTAAATACAAACCAGCTACGGTTAAGGGGTTGTCATATAGGGTACCCCTTATCATTATTAGAGGTTGTAATTATCAATGGGTGGTCCTTATCTTGGGCGCAAATAGCATCCCAATCATTCCCAACCCTAAAACCAAAGTGATATTTCATCCCATTCTATTATTCCACCTAATCGAAAGCAAGAAGAAGAAAACAGTGAGCCATTGTCCGAAATTTAGATTCATCGGGAAGCCATGACGCGGAAGAAACCGAGAGATGGGAGAATTGTTTGATGTGAAGCTCGAGGAATGATGGCGGAAACTGAGAAGGATAATCGAGAAATGGGGTTGCTGAATAGATCTACGATTTTGAGCTTCTGAATGAGTTACGGGATTTGATGTTAGTGTTCATGGGTTGAACACAGAGCAGGTGATTTGTGAAGATGGAGCTGAACAAGAATTTGAAGATGATGTTGATTGAATTTAGAGATGTGTTTGTTCGATATTTGAGGATGGTGATGTGAGTATGAGAAAGAAGAGGAAGACGCAGCAGCCATGGAGGAATTGAGATCGCGAGATGCAGAAAAGAAAGGGGATCTGTGGGTTTTAATGGCAGAAGAAAGAAATTGAGAGATTAGTGATCAAGACAATGAGGTGGTTCTTTGTAATGGATTCAACTTAGCCGTGAGAACAGATGAAGAATGGGTAATAGAGAAAATGGGTCTGGCTTTCTTTGAAATACTAGAATTGAGAGTCTATTGGTGAGGAAATAGAACTTGGGTTCTGTTTGTGAAAGAAATTGATGGTCTTTGTTGAATTAAGAACAAAATTGAAGATGGGTTCGTGGTTTGAAATTAGAGATGAAGACAGGGGATGATTGAATAGGTAAACTCAATTCAAGTTTGCATTGATTTGAAGATTGAGCAAATGGGTGAAGTACGGAGCAAAGCAATTGTGTTGATTGAGATACCTTAGATGTATGCTAGGAATTACAGGAAATATGAGGCCTGAATTCGGCCGGGAAATGTCGGAGAAACAAAGTAAACTCTGTCGGTTTTCTGTACCGGCGAGTCAACTCGGCGATGACCGATCCAGACGAGTCAGAGCGACTCAACTCACCCCAGTAAGACCAGTGAGTTAGAACGAGTTCGATGACCGACTCATTCCTTTGCCTTGACCGTTGACTGACGGTTGACCCGTTTGACCGTTAGTCCTCGGTGGGTAACGGAATATTCCGTCGAATATTCCACCGACGGAGAAAATTTTCAGTGTGACCGCTTGGCGACTATTAAATCGGATTCGGCCATAATCCCGCTTTTTCCGGTGAGCCAAAAATCCAAAATTTTCTATGGACTTCTCTCATGGGTGTGAAGACTTGGACTAGGAATTGGATGGAGAATTGGGCTCAAATTTGGAAAGAGAAGATGGAAGAGTTGAGAAAGGCTTGGATTTGGAAATTGAATTGCTAAAGGAAAAGGATTCTATTCCTTGGAAGATTTGGAGAATATTGAAGCCTATAAATAGAGAAGTTTTCTACATCTTTTATACACATCTCTACACACACAACATTCTCTTTTCTTTATTCTTTGTGTGAACTCCTTAACATGAGTAGATAATTTTATTATTGATTGAGGATGAATTCCTAGTTCTAAACATATGATTTGAGTTTTTGTTTAAATTCTATCTTGAAGTTTTTCACATGATTATCGTTTGTTTTTACTAATAGGAATGATCTTAAAGACATTCATGGTTGATTGATAGATTGTTTAGGTGGCCAACTAAATTGATTTGTTAATTTGATCTAAAGCTAGTGAAAGTTAGGAGATAAGTAATCGTTTCTTGACTCTTTACATAAGTAGCAAACACGAGACCTTGCGGAGGGATTCCGTGGAGCGGTTGTGTGTAAAAACAACGCTAGAAAGTGGACCAAGCGAACCGAGTTTAACTACTAGTACTAAACCTAAATTCATAAATCTTAATGCATTTCGGGAATTACATCTTGTAAGCGAACCTCAAGGTGGTTCTTTTGAATAGAATCCGATAACTAAAGCGGACTTGTTACTCAGTGAAATAAGGGATTTTGGGGCTAGCTAAGCGGACCTGCTATCCTACGGTTGGTGATAATCTGTGACTAATAACAAGTAGAAAAGAACATAACTTGATTCATTGTTTTGCAACGAAGAAGGATTCCTTGATCTTGTCTCTCTTATTGATTTCAACTTTATCTTTTAATTGCTTTGTTTACTTTCTTTTGCTTTATACATCCCCCCTTTTCGTGACAATTTTTACAACTAGAATCTCTTGCTCCTCGTGGGAACGAACTTGACTACACTATATTACTTGTTAATTAGGTGGAAAAATCTTGAATTAATTTGTTGTGGTACGACACGCATCAAATTTTGGCGCCGTTGCCGGGGAGCAGCGGATGATTTTAGTTGTTTTTATTTTTCTTTTTGCGTTATTCTTGCTTTGTTAGATTCTATACCGTATCTAACTTAGTTTCTGAGAATCTTATTTCAGTCATCGGTTTTCCATGTATGGTGGACAAGAGCAAGCATATTACAACAATCAATACGGTTTTCAACCTCAACATTATGACAACTTCCAACCATCCTTAGGATACAATCAAAACCAATATTTTGGCTATGATCAATTTCCTACAGAACCTTATGGATATTCTCTTACATATCAACAACCTTATGACGGGTATGTAAGTGGACAATCACAGGGATGGAAGGATAGTTATGCATCTAATAATTTGTTTTCTAGTAATGTGCGAACAGAGAGAATTTGGAATATACTCCTCTTCATCGTGTTTTTCCTTCACTTTTTCCAAAAGAGGAGATGCCGTCTAGAAACTCTATCAACGGTGGTAAGCGTGTGAACGTAAAGAAACTTGCAGAGAAATTATACAAATTAGAAGATGATGGAGACTCGGAAGAGCTTGTCGAAGAAATTAGTAGGACTATTCATATGGAACTTAAACGACGTCGGGATAAAGGTTATGAAACCGATGAAGATTCTTATTATGGTGAGTCGAAAATGAAGATGATTGTGTTGAAAAGGACCAACCTTTGGAGACTTTTGAAGACGCTAGTGTAGCTTACTCGAGCCTTGATCTTAATAATGATCAAGCACCTATTCAAAAGGTAGAGCTTGAAGATGATGCATTTAGTGCTTGGAAAAAATTCCTTAAGGAAAGATATGAGTCCGCGGAAGTGTATGAGCATTGCAACAATGAGGAAGTTATTCCAACTCCGGATCATAATAACGATCCTTCTGCCTATTCAAAAGGAGGAGATTGGGTGTGATTTACCTATTGTTATAAACGGTGTAATACCCTCACAAGAAGATCTTACAATTTATACCGACGAGAATCATTTTAGTGAATGGCCCGATTCCGATGATGAGAATGTTGAAGAGATGATACTAGAGGATGAAACCAAATTGATTGATTTTGTGGAAGACCCAATTGAACTTGCCAATGATTTTAATGATGCCAAGACTTTGTTTAAGGTAGAAAACGACGAAGAATGGTTGCAAGGTTTAATAGAGGACCACGATATACAAGAGGTAAGTAATTCACTTGAATTTTTAAGGATGAAGAGGATTCTATAATACAAGAGATTGTGCAAGGTTTGTCTAACCCTTTGCATATTGATTCTTCTCCTTTACCTCTTATTGGTTTGAATGTATGTGCTTCGAAAGTATTTTTGGATGATTTTGTTTCTAGATATCCACCATTGGAAACACTTGATTCTAACACTATGCAGGTTTGCCAAGAGGAACACATGGAAATTCCCAAATTCTATGTTCTTTATACACTTCTGAGTGTGGACAAGAATAAGTGTGAGGGAAATTCCTATCGAGCGATAATTTCACTATTATTTTCTTGTGCTAACATTTGTATGGAGTTATTGTTTGCAAAACAGGTATTATGGGTGGACCCCCAAATTTTCAGATTGTTAGTATATGGTTAATGAATCTTGCAAGAGCTAAGTCGGGCCGTCGACTTTAAAACAAGCGCTTAATGGGAGGCAACCCATAGGTTTTGTATTTCTTATCCTTTTGCTTTTTATTTTTGTTATTTCTTTTTCTTGTTTCTTATCATGTTAAAATTTCCCACCTTGACTTTACTAGGAGGATTCAATTACATTGAGGACAATGTAAGGTTTAAGTGTGGGGGAGTGGTTAAGCATGTATTTAAAAAAAAAATTTACAAAAAAAAATTAAAAAATTAAAAAAAAAAAAGTTTTTACATCAAAACCTCCAACTTTTAAAGATTTTAGAGTCACTAGCATACTTCTAGGTATGTTTACATAGAGATTTTGACCGACATAATTGAACTTGGAAATGTTAGAGAACTACATTCGGATTTCTTGCTTGTTTGAGTGTTAAATAATGGATTTAATCATGCCGGTGATGCGAATTTGGTGCAGGGAGAAGTGCATTATTAGAGTTGCTGATCAATCATTAGTGGAGACTACCCGTATTCATATCATGTGAGGCACCGACCAGAAATTCTTCCATCTACTAAAGAGCTTCTTTTGAGTGTGTGTCACCGTACGTTAATTCCGGGTAGAATGGTGAGCTACCCAACCTCCCACCAATAGAAGCACTACTCTTTGATCTCTTGAGTGCTAATTTTGTCAATCATGAGGGTGACGTCTATAGATGAAAGCTTCCTTCTTGTAGTTCGATTTGCAGTTAGCACCATTCTCTCTCTCGACAACAACGGGTCCATAGAAACACCATCATCATCAACAATGAGTGACATCAAAATCTACAAGGAAAGTTGGAAAAGTTTAAGGTTTACAAGCAACGGAAAGAGAAAAGAGCAAATTTCAAATTCAAGTAAAAGCAACATACAAATGAGCGGATTTTACATATATGTTGAGGACTTACAATACAATGAGGTAATTTTATATCCAAGTATGAAGACTTATTTATAAGAGCAAAGAATAGCAAAAGGTGAGAATTTTTGAAGTTTATGATTTTGAGGCGATACAAGTTGTGAAGAATCAAGCGGTAAAATACTTCTCCCACGGCCATGGTTTATTTTGTATTTAATTTCTCTTGTTTAAAAAAAAAAAAAAAAAAAAAAAAAAAAAAAAAAAAAAAAAAAAAAAGAAATATTTGTTTTTTTAATAAGCCGGGGGGAAGGAAAATCTATAAGGAAGTTTCAAGCGACAAGGATTATTAAGGTAAAGGTTACAAATTGTTAAGGATTTATGAAATTCGAGAGTTTATCATCAATAGTTGAAACCGAAGACGAAGACCAAGAAGATAAAGACGAGGAGCGGAAGACGTTTTATTGGATGCCGTGAGAGTGGTGTTATCATAATTAGCGATCGGATGTGAAGGTGAGTAAGTAATCTCATCCTCGATAATAATGGTTGATTTCCTTTCGTAGAGATCGTCGAGGAAAATGGTTTTCAAAATGTTAAAAGATGTGGTTTTTTTAAAAAATATTTGGAAGTTGTCCTTCCCACCATTCAACGTGTTGCAGAATTCTCTCTTCATTCCTACCGCACACATGTGAGAACCATAAAAAAGCCGTCTTTTTGAGTACAATTATCATAAAATCCTATTTGGTGAGGGGAAGTAGGCGAAATGCTTATTGATCGTTTCTCAAACACGCATTCTCTCATTATGGTGTGGTTATTTCTCACTCAACATTTAAGAACGAGAATATGTTCTTTAGTATTTCTAACTTCTTATTACTAGCATGCAGAAACTCTATGTCCTCATAGCTCTTAGGATGCTTGGGACGCTGGAACGCTTTGAAGTTGTAAGTTTTGGTTTGATTTTCTCGAGGACTAGCAAAGTCTAAGTGTGGGGGAATTTGATAGGTGTAGAATACACCGTATTTACTATCTAGTAGTTTATGCTTTCTTTGCTATTTTTCTAGTAAATTATGTATTTTACGTGTGTTTTTGAGTTATTAGGTACTTCGGAGTCGCACGGAGAAAACAAAGAGGAAATCACCAAAATTGAGCAAAAAGGGTAAAATTGTCATTTCATAGGGCGATTGATATCGGAGTCCAGTCAAGGTTAAGGGGCAACTCTTCTTGGAGGCGTACTAAACACAAACTAGCTACGGTTAAGGGGTTGTCATATAGGGTACCCCTTATCATTATTAGAGGTTGTAATTATCAATGGGTGGTCCTTATCTTGGGCGCAAATAGCATCCCAATCATTCCCAACCCTAAAACCAAAGTGATATTTCATCCCATTCTATTATTCCACCTAATCGAAAGCAAGAAGAAGAAAACAAAGTGACCATTGTCCGAAATTTAGATTCATTCGAAGCCATGACCCCAAGAAGAAACCGAGAGATGGGAGAATTGTTTGATGTGAAGCTCGAGGAATGATGGCGGAAACTGAGAAGGATAATCGAGAAATGGGGTTGCTGAATAGATCTGCGATTTTGAGCTTCTGAATGAGTTACGGGATTTGATGTTAGTGTTCATGGGTTGAACACAGAGCAGGTGATTTGTGAAGATGGAGCTGAACAAGAATTTGAAGATGATGTTGATTGAATTTAGAGATGGGTTTGTTCGATATTTGAGGATGGTGATGTGAGTATGAGAAAGAAGAGGAAGACGCAGCAGCCATGGAGGAATTGAGATCGCGAGATGCAGAAAAGAAAGGGGATCTGTGGGTTTTAATGGCATAAGAAAGAAATTGAGAGATTAGTGATCAAGACAATGAGGTGGTTCTTTGTAATGGATTCAACTTAGCCGTGAGAATGGATGAAGAATGGGTAATAGAGAAAATGGGTCGGCTTTCTGAAATACTAGAATTGAGAGTCTATTGGTGAGGAAATAGAACTTGGGTTCTCTTTGTGAAAGAAATTGATGGTGCTTTGTTGAATTAAGAACAAAATTGAAGATGGGTTATGTGGGTTTGAAATTAGAGATGAAGATAGGGGATGATTGAATAGGTAAACTCAATTCGAGTTTGCATTGATTTGAAGATGAGCAAATGGGTGAAGTCTCGAGCCGACAATTGTGTTGATTGAGATACCTTAGATGTATGCTAGGAATTACAGGAAATATGAGGCCCTAATTCAGTAGGGAAATGCCGGAGAAACAAAGTAAACTCTGCCGGATCACGGCGAGTCAACTCAGCGATGACCGATCCGAGTTAGGTGTAGCGACTCAACTCACCGAGTAAGACCGATCAGGTGAGTTAGAAAGGCGGCTCGATGACTCATTCCTTTGCCTTGACCGTTGGTTGACCCGGTTGACCCGTTTGACCGTTAGTCCTAACGGTGGGCGATTGGAATATTCCGTCGAATATTCCACCGACGGAGAAAATTTTCAGGGACCTGGCGGCGATTATTCCGGCCGGATTAGGCCATAATCCCGCTTTTCCGGTGAGCCAAAAATTTCCAGAATTTTCTATGGACTTCTCTCATGGGTGTGAAGACTTGGACTAGAATTGGATGGAGAATTGGGCTCAAATTTGGAAAGAGAAGATGGAAGAGTTGAGAAAGGCTTGGATTTGGAAATTGAATTGCTAAAGGAAAAGGATTCTATTCCTTGGAAGATTTGGAGAATATTGAAGCCTATAAATAGAGAAGTTTTCTACATCTTTTATACACATCTCTACACACACAACATTCTCTTTTCTTTATTCTTTGTGTGAACTCCTTAACATGAGTAGCTAATTTTATTATTGATTGAGGATGAATTCCTAGTTCTAAACATATGATTTGAGTTTTTGTTTCAATTCTATCTTGAAGTTTTTCACATGATTATCGTTTATTTTTACTAATAGGAATGATCTTAAAGACATTCATGGTTGATTGATAGATTGTTTAGGTGGCCAACTAAATTGATTTGTTAATTTGATCTAAAGCTAGTGAAAGTTAAGAGATAAGTAATCGTTTCTTGACTCTTTACATAAGTAGCAAACACGAGACCTTGCGGAGGGATTCCGTGGAGCGATTGTGTGTAAAAACAACGCTAGAAAGTGGACCAAGCGAACCGAGTTTAACTACTAGTACTAAACCTAAATTCATAAATCTTAATGCATTTCGGGAATTACATCTGTGTAAGCGAACCTCAAGGTGGTTCTTTTGAATAGAACCGATAACTAAGCGGACTTGTTACTCGGTGAAATAAGGGATTTTGGGGCTAGCTAAGCGGACCTGCTATCCTACGGTTGGTGATAATCTGTGACTAATAATAAGAAGAAAAGAACATAACTTGATTCATTGTTTTGCAACGAAGAAGGATTCCTTGATCTTGTCTCTCTTATTGATTTCAACTTTATCTTTTAATTGCTTTGTTTACTTTCTTTTGCTTTATACATCCCCCCCCTTTCGTGACAATTTTACAACTAGAATCTCTTGCTCCTCGTGGGAACGAACTTGACTACACTATATTACTTGTTAATTAGGTGGAAAAATCTTGAATTAATTTGTTGTGGTACGACACGCATCACCTATACTTATAAAACCCAATCTGAAACCCATCCGGCCCGGGCGCTTTCCATGAAGGCATTTGGGCTATAGTATTCCTAATCTCCTCAACAGTTAAATTTTTTAAAAGATTTTCATTATCCTCAGTGGAGATACAAGGAGAAATCAAATTCAAAAGATCCATATCAAGAAATTGATGAGTATAAGTAGTGATGTCTTGAAAATGACAATTCAAAATGGTTTCAATTTCATTCCTAGTTTTACACCTGATACCAAGAGAGTTTTGCAAAGATCTTTATATGGTTGCGTGCCTCTAAAATTAAGACGAGCATGGAAATATTTAGTGTTACGAGTCCTATAAACAAAATAGTTATCCCTAGATATCCATGTCAGCGCATTGATTATCTAGATCATACTATTTTGAAAGTTCAAGTTTGATTTAGCATATCGAGGAGTCGATTCCATAATGGTTATTAGATAGCATGCATTGGAGTTGAGACTTGATGCAGTGGATATTCTTTTTAATGCTACCAAATGTTGTAGAACTCCACTGGATAAAGCTTCCTGAGTGATAGCTAGTTTATTATTCATATTAGACATATCAGGATGGCAAGTAGAAGTATTCCACACATTAAAAATGATTTTCTTACAATCAGGATGACCTAACCAATATTCAAACACTCTAAATGGTTTGCTACATCTGGAAGATTCAGAACTAGTCACCAATAAGACATGCATATGATCAGACCCAACAGGTAATAAATTATGTAATTGAGTAGAGGGAAAAAGGTATGCCACAAAACATTAGCTAAAGCCCTATCTAGATGTGCTCTGATTAAAGCATTTCCTTTTATATGATTATACCAGGTGTAAGGGTCTCCTGACCAAACCACATCACTAAGATCCAAATTACTAATAACCCGAGAGGCAAATAAATGCTTCCTAGAGTGTGAGGCAGTGCCACCTAATTTCTCTGATGCAGATAAGGTAGTATTTAGATCACCAAGTATAATCCATGGCAATGAATATGCAGAAGATAACTCCTGAACATCCGTCCATTGAACTAATTTTTCACGATCCTTTATCTCATTATACACACATGTTAAAATCCGATTACCTGCTGTAAGCATCAGTTTTTAACATAAAAAAACAAGATTTCTAGATTCTTGAATTACTTCTCGTATGAAAACCATCCTTCCAAAGCACACATATTCCACCCGATAAACCTATAGAACCCTGTATCCAAAAGTTTGGATAATTAAACTCTCTCTGATAAAATTTTATTTTATGAAATCCTGTTTTGGTCTCAGAAATAAAAATAACATCCGGAGAGTGAGATTGAATTTCGCTTTTCAGATGATTACGAGTCTCAGAATTCCCTATTCCTTGCACATTCCATGCTAATAACTTCATATCCATATGCTTAGACACACACAATACCATAGTAAACTAATTAAGATGGCTATGGCAACTAAGACCCACACTACTACCAACAACAGTGACACCAACAATTATGACCCTACCAACACAACCGTTAAAGTGAGAAGGCAACCTAAAACAAACAGGACAATGCAATATAAAGTAGAAGCAAGAAATAAAAAATGCTGTGAAAATGAGGACACAAAGCAAAACCAACAGCAACAACCCTAGTTAGTAACACGAACTAGCCGAATACGACTCTTACGACCGAATACTTCAAACTCCGACCTAGGTACGCGGATTATATGGGGATCCCGAATTCGCCCCATCATAATTCGGCGTATTGATACGCCTTACTTTAAGATTAAGAGAAGCCCAATATGAGCAAACTCTCAAGCCCAACTCCCATTTCAGTTTGTTATAGTGTGGTTTTCCACAAAAACACTTGACGAGGATCGAACACATGACGTCCAGTTGCTTGGATCCACCTCTCAACCACTGAGCCAACCATTGCTTGATGAAATGAATGGATGGTATATAGTATATATTACATTTCTAACCCAAACTATACCACCCCACCCTAAAATTCCAAAAGTTTATTATTTAATGATGCCCGAATTTTGGATACCGAACTCACATTTTTAAAACGAATTATACACGTACGTATCTGTTCCGAACTACTCCCCGAATAACGAACCGTTGACCGACTTTTTGACCGAATCCGACCTATCCGAATCCGAATAATTCCCGCACGTATGCCGTCCCGAACTACTCCCCGTATCCCGAATTGCTAACTAGGGCAACAACACCACCAAGAAGACTATTAACTTGGGAAACCAATCCAACCCACGCAGAATAATAAAACTTAAAAGATAGAAGATAAATGGCAATAAGGTAGCAAACTCAAAAGGGTAGAGAGTTAAAAAGCATACATGCTCATCTGTAACAGTGATGCTCTCATGGGTTTCAATGATATCTTTTTCTATTGGAGAGTGAGAAATAACCCCTGAATCAGATTGCTTCAGTTCATCCATTCGCAGCCTCTTACTTCATCTGGGATCTGAGAGCACAACAGCAGGGACTTGGCCTTGGTCCACTAAATTCATATCTTGTACCACTAGAGACATAGATTGACTGGACTCTCCTGGTAGTAATAGTCTTGAACCTTCATTAACTACCGTTGCAGACCCTGAATTTGTGTTAGTTTTGATAAATTTCCTCACCTGATTAAGTTCTTTGTTAAGCCTAATTGCAATAGCTTCGCATTAATTGTCTATTCCTGTGATTTGGTACATATCATTTGGGAAAAATACGAAAAGGATGATCAAGGTAGTAGAACATAACTTTGACTCTGTCTCCATTTAACGTCTCAACATTAACACCACGCATCCAAAGAGTATCGACAGTAACTTAAACAGTTAGAGTAACCCTCTTTCTTGATGTAGGAATACCATTTGGAGGATCAACTTTTAACACAGTTCCCATAAAACTACCCATATTGTTAGCAAAATATCTAGTATGATATTCTTGGGGATGATTCCTTAGTTCAAATTCAACTTCTAAATTAGACCAGTCTAGGGTGTCTACATCAACTGAATCATCCCAATGATACATACGAACTAGATGACCACTAAATGAGGTATATTTCTTATTCAGGATGTATTGTTTATCATCATTGTTCTCAAAATTGATGATATACATGTTACGAGCATGAGAACGAAAGTAGAAATTATCTACATCTTGCCAGATTCTCTTTACAGCATGTTCAGCAGAATCCTCAGACATTGTATCTTCAACATAGGCTTTAGCAAGAATACTGTGATCCCAGTTTTCCAAACCTTCAACAATATCTACATCATCATAAACTATAATCTCTTCCATTTGATTAGTGATGTATTCAATTGAATTTGCTGAAGAATAAGCCATGTGAGAACTAACCTTTTCCTGTTTGTTTTTGGAAGTAATTATAAGACTGGGATAAATTGCCTGATGTCACAGGGGTTATTGAGAGAAACTTGGAACTAGTGACACGGAAACAAGATACCAGCTAAGAGAAACCCACGTAGCCTCGCATGACGAGACATGCAAGAGCTTTACACACATAAATTGGAAGTTTATCTTCAAAAGAAAAAGAGAGAAATCGATTAAGGAATAAGACAACTAGAGAACCAAAATCTATTTTGAGAAACCAAATGAGAATTCGACACAAATTGTTGATGCGACCAGACAGTAAAATCTGTTGGAGTTTAACCCAAAACCCAACGGATACTTTTACAGTTTATTGTTTCTGTTCTACTTTGAATAATTCATATTACTTAGTCATTAGTTGTTCCAACGGACTAGAGCATTATAGCAGTCAGTTTAGCTTCTTACTGGCTAGATTAGTTACTTTGTTAACACCTATATACGGTGCTCTCATATATACACAGAACTGAGTACTGAGTTTCAATAAAAATCTTTTGATTCTCACATATCTTCTTCTTATTATTATTCTGTGAGTGTATATTGTGATTACAGGTGGACTAACACTAGTTAGATCCTACATCCGGCATCAAGAGCTAGTGCTCGATTCTTAAGTTTTCCACTGTTAATAGTCTTGCAGATTAGGTGTTTGATAAAAAAGCTACAATGAAAGAATCACTACAGCCTCAAGTTCCACAGTTCGAGTGGGAAGAATTACGATCGATGGAGCATCCATATGAAAGTCTTGTTTGGTTTTCGGGGAGCTTACAGGAGGTTGTTGAGTCTGGTTTCTTCGAGATAGATGATCCGGCGGTTGGTGCGGCTCTTCCTCAACCCCAAAGGGATGATTTGAGAGAGAATAGAAAGAAGGACAAGAAAGTGTTGTACTTCACTACACCAAGCCCCGGACGATGCGAGTTTTGAAAGATTTCAGTGCAAAAACATATAAGCAAGCATGGGATATCTTGTGAGAAGACTAAGCGAATGACAAGAAAAGTGTAAGGTTGCAACCTTACGAGGTGATTCGATCTTTATCCATGAATGAATCAATCCATTTCTCGAATATTTTTCGAATTCAAGTTGTTGTGAATCAATTAAGGGTAAATGTGGTAACAGCTTAGTCGACTCTCGTTGTTGAAAAGATGATGAGGATTCTAGTGGTAAATGGTGAACATTTAATGTCTCACATGTAATCAGCATTTTGAAAGGTATGTGAAGAATGTATTGTGAAAACCTCAGAACTTTAACCAAGTATCGTGTTACAAGCCTACCACAATAAACCTTCACATACTGGGGTGATTTATGCCGCCTCGCATTTTTTCCCAACAAAAGCACTCGCTTATTATCATTAATCTAAATCGTAATCAACAAAGTGGTAGTTTTTCATCCCACACCGAACTTATGCATCATTTATCAATGTTCATTCTCAGCAGTAGCATGAATCTCCCCAAATGTCAGTATTGAGACCCACATGGAAGTACCCACATGGGCTGCATCACCCTCTACAAATAGATTAGCGTGTTAACATGCCTTTAATTGAAAGATAGTGCGATCGAGCATGCTTAAATTCCTTCGAAAAATCTAGACCATGTAATATCGGTCTAAAAATAATCATGGCCGCACAATTTGGCGCGCGATTCAATAAGCCTAGCACTGCCTCGGCTGAGCTAGTCAATCACCGGCGGGCCCACTAATGCCCTGAGTTGATCGAGCCACTATGTAGCTCGTTCACCGATACTCGAACACCAACCTAAACGTAGGCATTCACGCTGCATAACATGACTCAAACGATTGAGACCGGCAAAAGCGGTCTCAAAGTGCATCACGTCCATCCAGCTCAGCCGGCCTAGTTGGACTGGCTTAGATCGCATGTCGAGTAATCAAAGAGATCTTGATGTATTCACCATCGTCCCAAGCTCTTCCTTGGTCGATCGACCTGTTCCCAACAGGACCAAAGCACATTAAAACGCCGGCCCCAAGGAGGGTGATCGCGCGCCTCTAAAACCCTAAATTGAATAAGCGGCATTACACACAGTTGCAGCTAATTAATCGCTTATCCGTCCAACCACGCCGGCCTAATTGGACGACTTAGATTGTGTTTCAAATGATCAAGGAGATACCAACGCTGTTCAACATCGAACCAACTCCACACTTGGTCGATCGACTTGCTTCATAGCAAGGCTTATGCGCATCAAAACTCCAGCCCAAAGAAACGTGAACACGGTGTTTTAAAAAACCTAAAATTACTTTGTAGGCAATGCATTACTTGCCGAAAATCGATCCCGAGCTACTCATCTTTGCACTGATTTGAGTGGCTTAGATTAAACCTCTTACGACCTTGGAGACATCAACGTGATCACTTTGTTGGCCCACCTTCACGAAGGCTAAGCCGAGCCGCTGCTCGGTGACACGATCGAAACCTCGAAATCGCTCGCCCAAATAGGGTTGGCCGGTGCGGCCCTAAACCCACAAGTCACGTCAATGGCAGTTTGAAGCGCACGCATACAATCACGACCATCGAACTTCGCCAACCTAGTTGGATGGTATAGAATTATTTTTAGAAAACAAACAAAGCAACATTGTGAAGACCCAGGTCATCCTTCTTCCACATGAGGCAATCGACCAAGTGATGACTTGACCGTAGGGTCCTCAAGCGATCACCCAAAGGTGGTCGATCATGTCTCCTTTTAAGACGCTAATCCGCGACTTATGCAATCAGGCTCTAAAAAAATAATGCTTCTTGTCACATCGATATTGAGTTGTTTAAATGCGATGCTTCACATGCATCACATACGATGTTTCATGTCGGCCTCATAAAAACTTAGTTGTTTCACCTAATAACACCATGCTATTCTCGTGGTGGGTCCCACGACTTGACCCCTCTCGTTCGAGACATCAAACATGTCACAAGGCGGGAGGTATTGGTGCGGCGGTTTACGGCGTACGTCGTGCAACCGCGCCCATTACAGAACGTGTTAGGGAAAAGATGGACCAGTTAACCATGATGGGGTAATGGTGAAGGTGTGATCACTGTGATGATCACTCACCTCTTACACAACTCCATTACTCCACTACTTAACTTCCCTCACTTCCTACGAGATCAAGGGTTCTTGATCGAATTTTAGATAGTGGTAAATAGAGGTTGTCGTTCACTCGGACTTTGTTGAAATTGATTTAAGGATTTAATAAAAAAATAAAAAAATAGAGAAAATATACAATTTATGTCACAAGAGATGAAGAGAGTTCTTGGGACTCAGAGGATTCCACCAATTCTCACATTCATGCGGTTCATCTACTAATTCAGGACAATTAAAGCTCATAAAATAACAAACATCGACTCTAATTCTTTGCCAGCGGAGATTTTATAAAGAATTATATGTAATTCACAAGCATGACGCATCTAAAGTACCTAAGACTAAGCATGCGACATCTAACGAATTCACAAATAATCGAAAAATCATAAATCCCAATTATAATAGTTGCAAATAGTCGCAAAGAAATTAAATAGAATTACCACATGGGTACAAACTGGCTTCCCTCCGTCGTCCCGAGAAGATGGAAGTTACTAGCTCCGCGTGGTGAGAAACACACTCAAAGGGAGAATTTTTCATTGCTCTCAAGGTGTTTGCAAGGAGAGAAAGGTACAAAGCGGTCAGTTTATACTTGAGATATAATTATTACAAATCCCATCATTCTGAGAGAAACACTAGCTTAATTTGTCGCGAGTCCAAAATAATTATTACTGAGAAATTGTTACAAAGATAATGAATTTGAAAGTATAGGTCCGCGGTTTCTTATTTGTTTTTATATGTGATGTTACGTGTTCTTCCTTTTCTTCTTGACTGCAGTGATGGTGATTATACTGCAGCTTTCGATTCCTAAGCACTACTGTTCTTCTCCCGATCTCTCCATCACCCTACTAAAAACATACCCAGTGAGGGCATTTATAAATACTCGCTGACACCAAGAACAGCTCGTAATAACAACATATAATCCTCCGTTTACTTGTTGTTATTCTAGCTCCTATACTATTAAGGAAATAATCTCTTGATAGCTCCTACTCTCATGCGTATGTGTGCCATGTGAAACTTTCCAAACATGTTACTATCACGCCAAAGATTTCGCGAAACTCTCTCCGATCGCAGCGCCGTCGTTCGATTATAGCATGGGAAAGAGAGAGACAGACAACGAGATTTTCTCGTGCTCTGGTTCACCCAAATCCCGTGATCTTCCTTGCCTTATGAGGTCAGGTGCAAGTACGCAGCTCCGTTACGCGCTTAACGAGGCCATTGCCGATCAAATCCAAGTAATAACTCCGAGCTAGAACTGCGTGCAAAGCCGATCCACGCAACTCACGTGCTACTGTCAAGCCACATGTTGTTTGAAAACCTTACATGCAGTCTTCTATATTTTGAGTCCAACCCATATAACAATCCTTTTTCGTGCGTAGCGAGGGTCCTAGCAAACCAAATCCACAGAAAAGATTGCATAAAAATCACGTCCAAAATACGCCCAGAAATCTGCATGTTGCGAGGTTTCAAATAACATTTCCGTAATTTTTCTCCCAGACAGTGAAGAAGATGCCCCCTATCGAGTGGGGTGCAAATAGCCATGTGGTGCCGCAGACTTTGGCGGGCGGCGCGGGTGGGCGCCTTATCCCAGTGAGTCCAGGATAACCTGCGTGTCCCTCCGGAGTGCTTTAGACAACTTTTCAGTAAGAATTTTCCAAAAATATTTATTAGCCAAAAATACCTACAAATACATAAAACACAATATTAGTACAAAATCAAGTTCTAACAATACAACATTGAGGACAACTTAGACACAAAAATGTGTCAATCAAATACCCCCAAACTTATTATTTGCTAGTCCTAAGGCAAATTTATTCTAGAAAATAAAATCCAAACTCACTCAGGTGGACCTAGTGGCCAGAGTTATAGTCTGGGAGGAGTTTGCAGGTGTACCCACGAAACCTTTACCCTCGGACCCCTAGCTACTACACGAGACCTAGGCCAGAGAGCACTTCAAGAGTCTCCTTGGTTGGCATCTAATCATTGGCTCAGAGAGGAAGTACATGCACGGGAATTCAATTCTGTGCAGAGTTTGCACTCAAGCATACTAACATTCATATATAAGTGACGAGCTCTGCTCGAGATAGTTTTGGACATCATAAGCGGAGTCAGCAATCATCATGGATAGAATTAAGAAGATGGATGTTGAGAAAAAAAACGTAGATGATGTTGACTATGGTGGACACCTATCCTAATGAGTGAGATACGATGCGGACTAATATCAACACCTTTGGCATATACAAGAGAACGATGATTCGATAATCCTAACTCTAGGTCAACTCAATTTCGGCATATACAGAGAATTGCATGTGGTTACGACTTTATTGTATTTATTCAGGTTGGATACAGTGGCAATCTCTTTTTTTTTTTTTTTTTTGTAGTATCTCGGTCACTCTATTTCACCTAGCATGAAGGTAAAGAAAGAAAAGTGATCGGATTCTTCGATGTTTCCATCACGAGGATATGGCAGTAGAACTACCATGTTTTTTTTTTCCTAAGCACAGGGCTCTGTGCTTTTATGAATAGACTCTTTAGATGTTTCCATCTAATGCAGTTAGGTTCCTCAACTCCTACAACCCGAGATGCTTCCATCCACTTAGATTGAGTTAGTGCCAACCTTAATAAGCATAAATTTCTAGTCTCACAGGTTTATTTATTGCAACTTAAAAAGTTCTCCCATACCCCAAACTTAAATCTAACATTGTCCTCGATGTTCTAAAGATGAAATTAAAAGCATGAACAATGAGAAAGCTGTTACCGCTTGAAGAAAAGAGTTAAGTGAAAAATATTACGAGTGTTGCAGAGCCATGTGTTACCTCCCAAGAAGTCTTGAAGTTTAAGTCTTGACCTGGACAATGGAAGAGATTAGTCACCTCGAAAAGAATCATATATGCGAGTCCGGAATAAGCTGCGGGTCATGCGGATCAAAAATTACTAACCTACAAGAAGAGGAAGCGCAACAGACCGAGGAAGATATCAACACACCTTATCTATTTTTTGTTTAAGACAACTACATCTGGTTGTGGTTGGGTTCGAGCTCTATAAAAGGAGTGCTAGATAAAAGTTTTCATCGGCTAGATTTCCCTCAGGCGAGTATCAGGAAGTCAGAGGTTCTAAGTGCTGGAAATACTCAATTAAGAACTTAAGAAGCACATAATAATAACTTTAGATAGGTAGGGATCCTCCAGTCAAGTCAGACTTGAGCTCTGCGATTGACCACAGGATGATGGGCATTCTTAATCAAATGTATCGACCCTAATCTCTAAAGATAATTGGGTTATTAGTCTCAAAACTTAATAATTGACACATCTACGAAACTTATACGTTCCCACGATTGGAAGGAAAGGTTTTGGTGGGAAAACAAAGTCGATCGTGAGTATCATAGCTTAGGTTAACCACATCAACTTGAGAGGATAGGTTCTTAACAGATTGAAACTTCTTTATGGACACATACTAGAGTTCGGGGAAAAAGTGTATTGAAGTATAATCTTTTAGAATGGTTGAGGCACATATGTCAAGTCCGAGTTAGGGACCTTTCTAAAGTTAAAGCACTACCTGGAGAATGATAATCACCCCAAACTTAGAGTTTTCAGTGTCTCTAGAAAGACTAGTCACAACTTCCTAATTTCAAGGTAATCGATTCTTGAAAATGGTCAATTGATTCTTCACAAGTCAGGTTCATCCTCACTCATCTCTACAAGTTCATTTTTTCTTTTATGTCTAGACTGGCCCGTTTACCGAATCGCTGGACTCAAGATAAGCTCGTTTCCTCTAAACCTTCGTTGGCTTCGTGAAAAGGAAATATTATATAAATGCAACAAAGCAGGATATTTCTAGTCAAACCCTCGATCCTTTTGAATGAGGTGAATAATTATTAAAATTATTTGGTTGTACTTAGAATTAACATATCATTATAAAGCTCGGTGGGAGTAACAAATTCTTGAGCACCATGTACCCTGCATATTTGATTCTTCATCAATATTATCCTCATCATAATCGTCAATTTATATGAAAATGATGAACCTCATCTTAAACAAGTAGTGTTACCAATTCTAACCTGCGTCAGTCTTGATTATGTGAATAAAAATTTATCCTTATTTTCAAGGAGTGGTATTACGGAACACTATATTGGAATTTAAGACTATCTTGAGCAATTTTTTCCACAAATCCTGTTTGTACTCTCAATAAATTGCTTGAGGGACTCTTCTAGAACATCTTAGTGTAGTGCTCTCCCCCCGAGACTCTGCAGGCGGAGATATTATAAGTCTCTTTCAGCCAAACAAGTGAAACTCACCGCGTGTTGACTCGTTGAAACTCTTGAGAGACTCCTCTAAAAGAAATTGGAGGATCGTTTTGCTCGTAAGGCAGTACTGCACGTGTGGATAGTAATTGGGCTCACCATGGTATGACCCACCAACCGCCAAAAGGTTGGCGTTCCCTGTGTTCACATTGCGAGTCAGCCAAAAGAGAGTGATATCCATATTGTTCGGTTGGATATTCACATATTCGTTGTGATGGCTGTTATAATACCGGTTTCTGACATCCTAAGCTGCAAGGGAATTCTACACAAGCACAAACAAGGCGACTCAACCACAACAAGCCTCACGTTTCTAGCAAACAAAAGCGCATGATGGCTCCACTTCGATTGTTTTCTAGACCCGAACCTCTAATCGTTAGAAAGGGAATTCGATTTACAATGCAAGCAAACCCCCTGCGGGAATCAGTCCGGAGTTTACAAGTAAGTTGAATGAGAGGCGAGGAAGGCTGCGTGGAGCTTTGGTGCCGAGAGGCCTCACCGCATTACTAGGCGCGCTTTGGTCACGCGATTCAACCCCACGAAACCATCATGAGCCCAGACAGTATGTGCAAAAGGTAGCCAATATTTTCGAGATGACTTTCCTATTAAGCTGGAGTGCCCTATCGGATCTCAGTTCCTGGTAAGTCGGTATTTTAGAAGTTTGGGATTCGCGGGTGGTATCATTTTTCTGAGGCGGGCAAGAGAGAAGAATGGTGATGAAATCCGAACCCTTATCTTGTATGGCAGGGCCTTGCCCTTCTTTAGGAAGTCAGCGGCCATTTTCGATACCTCAACATGCATCGCCGCCACCGAAATCATCCGAGTAAACCCACGGCGCGAGGATTCGCGGGTGTTTAGAATTCTTACCTCCCGTTCAGGACGGGGGGATGAGCGTTGAAGTCGACTCGGGCCACGCTCTATGTCATGTATGAGCAAAAGTAGAGGCGATATATGTGGCAAATCCTTCTCACTACAGTTTATATTTATTTACCCTTCAGTGAGTTTAAAAATAATGTCCCAGTTTAAAAGTCCCGTCCATCTGATTGCAAAAAAAAGGAAGGTAAAAAAGTAAAAATGTCTCTTTTTTTTTTTGTTTTCTCTTTTTTTTTATCAAATAAAAAAATATTCTTCTTTGCTCATACGCTTTGCCTTTTACTCCCAGTCTTTAAATATTACCAAAGCTTTGGCAAAATTTTCTTCGCTCCAATTCCAAATTACAGCAAGAAGGACAAAAACCCAAAAACGTAAAGAAGAACAAAAACAAATAAAAACCTAAAAAAAGAAAAAAATCCCAAAAACTCTAAGCCTAAAGACAAGTCAGCGTCGGTGGCTCCAAGAATTGATCGAATTTTAGATAATAGTGGTAAATGATTTATGCGTTCCTCGGACTTTGTTGAAATTGATTTTAGGATTTAATAAAAGAAATAATAAAAATAGAAAATATACAATTTATGTCACAAGATGAGAGTTCTCTGGGACTAAGGTTCCATAGTCGCACATTCATGCGGTTCATCCTATTAATTCGGACAATTAAAGCTCATAAAATAGCAAACATCGACTCTAATTCTTGCCAAGGTAGATTTTATAAAAGGGTATATGTAATTCCCACCAAGCAGCATGACGCATCTAGAGTACCTAAGATAAACATACGACCTACTGTGGATTCACAAATATTTCAAAGAAAGAATCATAAAATCAATTATCAGCCGTGCGAATAGTCATATAAAGGAATTAAATGGGAATTACCACATGGGTGCAAAACTGACTTCCTCAGTCGTCACCGAGAGATGGATTACAACTCATAGGTAGAAAACACACTCGAAAGATTTTAAATTTATCAAAAGGTGTTTTAAGGGAGAAAGGTACAAACGTGCATTTATGTGGTGTTATTTAAATCGATATTACAAAAGCACTAACAATTGTGCGAGTCAAATAATTATTCTGAAATTGTTACAAGATAATAGAATTTAGAAAGTAAGTCACAGTTTACTGCCGGTATTTATATGTGATATTATATGTTCTTCCTTTTCTTCTTCACTGTATTGGTGATTATACGCAACTCGATTCAGCACTCATTCTTAATCTCTCATCACCTCTAAAACATATGACCAGGCTATAAATGCTAAACAACACCAAGAACAACTATTAATAACAACATATAATCCTCCATTACTTGTTATTATTCTACCTTTTTACTTACTGTTAAGGAAATAATCTCTTATTCTTCTCTCTCAATACGTATGTAGCCATTTGAAACTTTCAAACATGTTACTATCCTTAAGATTAGTGAAACTCTAACACAGGTCTCCGCACGCCATCATTGATTATACATGGGAAAGAAGAGGAACGCGAGATATTCTGTTACTGCGGTACACCCAAATCACGTAATCCTCCCTTACTTCTCAGGTCAATTGAAGTACTAGCTCCATTACGCATATGAGGCCATTACAGTCAAATCCAAGTAATACTTAGACTAAATTTCGTACAAAATCGATCTCAACTCAAATTGTCATCAGAACCACATTGTTTAAAACCTTCGTAATCTTCTATATTTTCGAATCCGACCATATATAACAATCTGTTTTGTCAATGTGAGGTCTGAAAACCAAATCCACTAAAAAGATTGCATAAAATGCGTCGAAATCCGCAAAGAGAGTCACATATTACGGAGTTTGAATACTTACATTTTCTCGCAAATTTTCTCAAGCCTAGTGAAGAAAAAGATGCCCTATCGAAGTGGGGTGCAAATAGCCATGAGGTGCCTTAGTAATTGGAGTGCCCCTTATCAAAAGTGAGAGTCGGATAACACGTGTCCTCCCAAGATTACTTTAGACAACTTTTATTGAATTTTCTAAAATGTTTATTAGCCAAAATACCTAAGAAATACATAAAAACACAATATTAGTAAAAAATCGAGTTAACAATACATACATTGAGGACAACTTAGGCAGCAAAAATGTGTCAATCAATTGTAGCTCAAATGGCTTGTATAAATAGACTTCTGATCTATTTAGAAAGGCAGGACCTGAGTGTTATCAACACAAGTGGCCGAAGCCATTTTTGTGATACCTGGTCATAAACCTCCACACCTTTAACCTCGATCTCCGACACAGCCTCAAAACTTCTCAAGATCAATCCTTCCTCTCCTTCACCCTTGTAGGCGCAATTGAATCTGGGCGTCCATTTTCTTAGTTTGGCAGAGTCTTACAGGATTGATTCTCGAACTAAGCGTTCCGTGCGGTGCATTTTGTTGGAGTTTCTTAGATTCGTTTCTCATTCAGCACTTTTAAATTACAAATAAGCGAGAATCAGTTTTACCCATAAGCAATTGGCGACCACGGCAAGAGATTAATCTCGGTTGCAAGATCGATCTTCAATTCATATAAATTTTTCTCGAATTCGAGAGAGGTGGATTTCGGGTTTAAGCCGATAATTGCTTAATTCATTTCAATCAAAATCCCAACTTCCACTCTGTAACACATCCTCATGTTAGGGCTCTCCAAAAGTCA
>JAJJWW010007111.1:0-43565 GCA_023531295.1 Papaver armeniacum
GCCGTGAGGGTCCCCGAACCCCGTGCCTATATAAAGTAGATAAATAGGAAATACTTAATGAGTTTTTAGAATTTGTTTTTAAGACCACCCGATTATAATTGTTTTTCTAAAATTGAAATTTTAAATTTTTTGTAAATAACATTTTAAAGCGAGTTTTTGACCATTTTTTCCGTTTCCATGATTATATACAAAGTTTTTATAGAAAGGAATTTAAAAATATTTTTACAATTTTTATTTTTAAATTAAAAGATTAAAAAATTACAATAAGAATTTTTGAAAATAAAAAGAATAAAATAACAATATGTAAAAAATGTGGTAACAGCGTTATTAGACCCGGGTTATAAGCTGTTTTCTTATGCGTTATAACCGTTAGATAAAATTTTAGATCATAATTAACATTTTTGTATTTAAGCATTATACTTTAGTTATTTTAAAATAACTTATAAAAGCAGCGTTTTTCTAAACTAACATGTTTTTGCGAAATGTGTTCACACTTGAACAAAAGCGATAATCTGAGTCACACCAGTGGTCGTGGACTGAGGCATGACGCGTTTTTCAAACCTGGATTACATTAAGGTGATGGATATTCCAGTACCAAAAGATACAATATAGCAAGAAACATTAAGGTAGAATCTACAGCAGAAAGCTTAGCCACGGATGCAGCCTGCTGGTCTTACCAAAATTTGCACATATAAATTTTTATTTGTTTGACCGTCCATATAAAATATTTGCCTCGTTTGATTGGGGGCCATAAATATTAATTGGGGGCCTTGACATTTTATTTGCACCCCAAATTTTCGCGCAGTATTAAAACCAATTTGTGAAAATATTATTTTACCTTACTAAAAATAAATCTTAAAAACCTATTATGACCCTTAATCTTAAGCCCCAATTCATTTCTAGTTCTAAACAAAAAGATCACTCCTCCCTCTCACCTCTCTCGACTCTTCTCTTCTCCTCCATTAACGACTCCAAGAAAAAAAAAATTCACCCGAAAAATTTCAGTTACAGTAAAAGGGTCGTCAATTCGATAAGCCTAAACCCTAACGATTTTTCATATGCATGTAGAGACCATAAAAAATCGTTAGGGTATATGATGATCAAGATAACGACCATATTTCCAGTTTTCATATTTTTTACCCTAGATTAGAGTCGATTAACATAATATAGAAACCTATGACGATCCTCTATGAACGACCCTTTTTAAAGGTCAACGACCCCAGGTGAAAAACAAACAGCCTCTCTCGTCTCCAAAATTTTTGAGTCGTCTTGGTATAGACACACAAAATAACGACTCTTTGTGACCCAAGCTAAGAGTCGTCAGGGTATATCATATTACCCTGACGATTTTTCATAACCTGGAAAAGTTGCAGGTTTGATTCGTCATTTTTAGTGTCAAATACATTGACGACTTTATAGAGTCGTTGGGGTATACATCCCTCGACATTGACGACTCTTTCTTTGTGAACATATATCCAATCCATGGGAGAATTTAAGATAATCTTACCATCAACACAATCATCTTTGTTACTTGAACCTTCTCCAACATCATTTCCCCTACTTGAATTACTCATTTCTAAAAACCTCAAGTTTTCCTCTAAAACCTCCTCTTCTTCTTCTCAACTCACAAAAAAAAAAAAAAAAAAAAATCTGATTTTAATCTAACATAATCTAACCACACAAATTAAATTAACTTTATTAAGTTTTAATACTAATCATTCAGGGGTAATTTAGGTATTTAGAATTTTTTTGCTAAGGGGTGACCCAAATTAGGTTTGGGTGACCTTTTTTGTCCTCTAATGGGAGGCCCCCAATTAATATCTTTGGCCCCAATCAAACGGGGAATATTTGTTTGACCTTCTCTTTTTTTCTCATAAAGAGCAGATCCAGTTTTATAGAGCAGCAGTTACATTACGCATCAGTAGTCGTAAGTTGGAACCCAAACTTTGCCTTTTAGGACCCACGATGCATCCTAGCCCAAACTAAACTATTGTAATATTGATTTTATTTTATCTGGAAACCTGAAATTTGTTATATGACCCGATCTAAAGACTAAAAGGCCTAGATAAATAAAGCTTCCACGTTGAATGGTGAGGAAACCCTCACTTCCTATTGGCCGAAATTATATTAGGATTATTTTTTAAAATTAATATATAAAGGGAAAAAATTCATATATTTTCAAAAAAATAAAAGACAAAAATAAATAAAATTGCACATAACCTCCACCTATTTAATGTATTTGCTCCGTCGCACCAAATTAAAATTACATCTCCACGAGGCGAGGCAAAGCCCCACGCCCACCAAATCCAAAATGCATTGCTACGGAGCGGGACTAAGCCCAGCACAGCCAGTTAAAAGGAAAAATAAAAATAAAAAATGCATATATTTTCCACCTATTTAATTTATTTTCCAGACCAACCAAATCAAAAATATATCTCCACTGAGCGAAGCCACGTGCACCAAAATTAAAATGCATTGTTACAAGGTGAGCGAGCCACGCGCACACAAATCATACATCGCCACGGAGGAGGCGAAATCCGCGCTCACCAAATCAAAAATACATCGCCACGCGGTGAGGCGAGTCCCATCACACGACAAGATGAAAAAATATGATCGGTGCAGTAGCACGACCACAAATCTAGTATTTGTTTAAGAACTATCGATTAAAATTTTGGTGTTCCGTTTTGTTAGTAAATTTTTTAATGTTCCCAAAGTGGCTCAAGTTGCCGAGTGGCCAAAATTGTTTCTTAAATTTCTTTCGTCTGTAAGAATATCCTCAAGTTTTTAGCAAAATATTTTAAGCTGGAGGTGGTTCTGCTAAATCCACTTAAGCTAATGTTTTTGCTTTTCTTACAACACAAAGTGTTTGTTGAATTTTCGTTTAAATTCATAACTTATCGTCTTAAATTTATTCACATCTCCAGAAACACTTTGATACTACCAATACGTAGGTGGTCAAAAGTTTATCTAAAAGCTAGAGAAAAATCAGAAAACTCTAGTTAGAATTAGAGTGTGTACTGTCGGTCTAACAAATCTTATAAATAGGTAGTGAATCTCATATGTAATACTTGAGTAAGAACATCAATAAATCAGAGAGTTAGTCTTTTTCTAGCAGGAGCTCTATATGAGCAACTAATCACTATGCTCATATATCTCCAGAAATAACATCAAAAGTTCATCAACTACCATCAAGGAGTTTTTCAATTTCCAAAAACTGCTATCAAGAAGATCCAAATCACGGATCTGTTTGCTTATTTGTTTAATCCCAAACCACTTCTCCACACATTAGTGTGAATATTATATACTCCTTAGTCCACGATATAAAGGTTATAAAGGTGGAGAGCTGGAGATTTAGATTTTGGTTATCCCATTAGATTGGTGGAACTCCGTTTTCAAGGTGAGTTTTCCATATATTAGGGACGAAGGAGTATACAGAAAGTAAAATCTCAAAATCATCTCACCATCCCATCCATCTTGTAAATATTATGGTATACTATCCGTCGATTTTTTGTTCGAATTCATATCTTAAAAAGAATAATTCACGTAAGTATGTCCTTTCGATTTATATGTGAATCACGAATGTTGACTGGATTTGACATATACGAGTCCGAATAATACTTATATGTTTGTCGAATTTAGAATTACTAACCGGGTGTGCCTTGTACTTCCGCTTTCCCAACAATGATGTGCAGTGCCAATTGCACAAAATATCAATCGAAGTCAGTCCTTGCAAGCGCTAGTCTCTGAGTCCTATTCCACCTTAAATCCTCTCACAAATCCTAAAAGCATCTCCAACGATAAGTCCAAAAAATCATATGTGGAGATATTGTTAGAGCCTCAATTTGTGGGGTTTCATACGTGGACCTAATAAGATCTTTTGTCTTAAATCTCAATTCTTGAACTTCGAACTGCCCAAAAACATATTGGTATTGGTTGCTCGCCCATTTAGCCATGCTAGAATCGATTTGACTCACATGTGTTAATAATATTTACTTGTGCATTATCAAAATTTATCGCACATCCCGGTTTCTCGGTGTTCCGGAGCATGGAACACTGCATTTTCTACTATCATATTGTGATTTCCATCATTATGAACACCTATAGAATACCAACTAGCTATCCAATCTTTAAGAGAAACACCAACCTACAAGGTTACCATCAACAACAGTAAAATTTTCCTTATAAATACCACATTCTAATCACGACGACGTTGTTGATTCAACCGCCTCGATCACAGAGAGGACAATTCAATCTAATTGCCACCACATGCCTCGTTATTATCATCCTTTATTGGTAAGCACCTTTGCACACATCAGTAAAAATAAAAGATCTTGGAAGGGAGGCTGATTTTCTAAAACTTAATCCAAGGAAAGTTTATATTGGATGTGTTGTTACTATCCACATTACTAGTTGTATCTAAAACCATATATGTCGTATTAACATAAAACATCCCATTGGAAGCAGGCACCCAACGTCTTTGGTCCTTACCTTGAGATGGTATTCGAATACAAAAGATATCTTTAACAGTATTATCATCAAACAGACTATGCAACGCATCCAATTTCCAAGTTTTAGCAATCTGATCAATCAAGTGATCTACAGTTTTCATATAAGCTGAAGCATATTGGGAAGATGGTGGTTTCTTCTAACCGGGAGTCCAAACCTCTATCTATATGGATATGCTCCTGCCATCTCCTACCTCACAACATCAATTCTCTCATATAGTTCAGAACCTCTACAAATACCTTTCCAAATCGAAGAACCTTGTTGTTCATTTACATGATAAAGAGGATTATGAGTTGGAAAATACTTACGTTTCATTATTGTAGAAGAAAAAAAAAGATTCTTCTTCGGTGATTAATCTCCATACGAGCTTACTAAGACGAGCAATATTCATAACACCAGTTTCTTTAATTTTTAGACCACCTTAAACTTTAGGTTGAGCAACAGTGTCTTATCCAACCAACTGCATGATTTTATTATGTTTTTTTTAAGCGGAAAATTCGTTTGGATCATATCGAACTTGTCAGTTAACACTTTAGGCATAAGAAACGCACTTAGATGATGTGAAGCTAATGATCCTAATATTGTTTGATTAAGAACAGTCATTGCCGACTGATTAAGATGTTTCCCCTGCCATAATGCTAGCTCTATTACCAAATTTTTCCTCTAGAGACCAAAGTTTATTCTTTATTTCTCGAATCAGAAAGTACACAGAATACTATCTTGTAATGCAATCTCCTAATATTAAACATTCTAGCTAATCTGAGTTCTTCTTATTTGGATTAGTCTTGGACTAAAGAGCGAGACTCTGAGTTTTCAAAATTGATTGTCTGTCTCGAAAAATTACTAAGCATGGATTATCTCCTCTAAATGTTTATCTCCGGAAATAGTGGCCCTAGTAAATATTAGACAGTCGCCCACGGAGAACAAATGACCGAGTGGATTGGACTATTTTTAGTAGCGTGCTCTAATACCTTGAATACTACCATCATGCTCAGAAGCTTTGATACAGAAAGCACAGACAAAGATTCCCACATATTATAAAGAGATAGAGGGCAAGGGGTATCCTTGTCTAAGACCTCTTGTGGATAAACCACATCAGCGAGATCTGCCATTAAGAAGAATGGAAGCCAAAACAGTTGAAACACACTCATAAATCATTTCACACCAATGTTCATGAAATTCTAGTCGCTTAAAACCCTCAACCAAAAAATTCTACTCAATCCTATCAAACACTTTCCACATATCAAGCTTAACTTCCATCATACCCTCTCACGCTTTATACTTTTCCATTGCGTCCACGATTTCATGTATTATAACTATTTTATTGGTTATTAACCTAGACGAGAGGAAGAGCGACTGACGGGGACTTATAAATTTATCCATGACCTTTTCTAACATATTAGATAAGGTCCTGGAGATAACTTATAAAGTTATATTATTAACTCTGATTGATCCATAGTCGAGAGACACTCTTAGGAATTTCATCACTTTACTTTTTCCATAATGGCACAACTCATTTGCCATGCCACCTAGTATGTCAAATACAAAAATTTTGCGGGGAGTGCGAGAATAGGCATGAGGTAAGCTAGATGACTAACGCCTGATGGGTGGCGGCCAAACAAAAAAAAAAAGATACTCCCTCATCTTTGGAAACTATATATTTCATTTCATTTTAACTTTAAAAATAAACCAAATTGGAAAAGTGAAAGTATCTCTTTTCAGCTTGGAAGAATCTTTGCATGATCACGATCACGGCCAGGCTCATCGAAGTGTACAAAACTGATTTTGAAAAATATCATAGAAGTGTAATTTGCACATAAAAATCACAATTCTTACGTCAACTACTTATACTTCATGATTAAGCCCGAATCAAATGTATTCTTATTCCACATGTTGTGATTCCACTTACATATCTGATCTAATGCACTCTTTCGAACACGTGCTCTAACATCTCTAACAAACAAGGGTGTATTGGTAAATTATGTTTTCTCTTTAAAAATCTTGTAATTAACAAATACGAGAAGTTTCTTCTTACTTCTTTCACTTCTTTCACTTTCTCCCCGTTCCCTTCTTTCTTTCTTCTCCAACAAATTATTTCACAACCTCGTGAGGTAATGTGTGTTGTTACTTGAGTTTTTAAATTTGTTAAAAGAAATTTGAAGAAGATGTAACTTATTTGTTTTTTAGATTTCGCATTGTTGATGAAAATTTGTGAATATAGATGCGATGTTTAGATGGTCTTAATTTGTCATGATGTTTGTATAAGTATGGGTTTTTTGGGATATTTGAGATTAGGATAAGAAACGCAGTCGGTGAAAACATGAATGAGTTGTAATAGTCTAGAGTTTATATTTGAATCAATTGTTAACAAACCCGTATCTTGAACATCATCTTATTAGTTGGAAAAACGTCGACCTATTGATTTTAACCCTCTACGTAATTGATCGAATTATATCTACTAATTCTTCATTTTGGAACATGGGTTTGTTGTAATCGTATTATGAAACTCAAGTGAAAATCGTTTTGATTTAGTCCAATTGGATTTCTGATTTGCTCAATTGGATGAAAATACGTTGTTATCGAGATAGTTACGATTGAAATTTTGATGATTATGATCGGTAATCTACGTATTTTAGGAGAAATGCGAAGAAGCGTAAAACGATGGTGGAGGATCTGGTCTTGGGGTTGATGATGATGGTGGTGGTAGCATGAATTTCTTGAACAAAATTGAAAGAAGAAGGAAAAAAACAAACTAAAATTTGGGAGGTGGTTGGGAGTCGAATCTCGTGACCTCTTGCCTCATTTTTACTAAAACACCCTCAACAATTAATAAGATTTGACCTCGTGTCATTTTTTCGATCCCATTTAAGTTGCGCGAATACACGGTAGTTTTTGTGAGAAATAAAAATATAGAGGGCTTTTGTGACATTTCATTGTTGATTGAAATCTGTTTGGACACCAAAATCCAATCTTTCTTAAGTGGAAAAAAAGCGTGTGAAATGATGTACAAAATCAGCGTATATAAGTCTCTCAACATTTCCCATTCGGCTAATTATGTCGAGATTATTAGTAGGGCCGGAAGCTCTAGCTTCTCCTGGTAGATGCCCATGACTAAGTGGACCTAACTCACATAGGCCCAGCCTGCTAATATTCAGCGATTAGATACATCCGAATTCTATCTGTTTCGCCCTATAAATCTCAGTCATGAGAGAAGCCAGGAAACTAGATCAACTTCTCTGGCCGCCTCAAGTAGGGTTTCTCATCTCTCTTTTCTAGATTCGAAAAATTAGGGTTTTAATTTTGTTTGTTCAGAATAACCAAAGGTTTTCATCGTGTAGATTGAAATAAGTGGGGATTTGACCATGACGATATTGTAATGGTCTCGTTCGTCGTAATGGCTGTTAATCATGGCCTTGCCGACCACTCTATATATCACCACCCATATTCTGACAGTCTCTCTGATTTCATTGTTTTTCAATTATTTGATTTAGGGTATATCTATTTGATTTCGTTGTTTTTCAAGTTTTTGATATGATTTAGGGTTTTGAAATTTTAAAAGGGGTCTTATGATTAAAGAAATTTATAGACAAGCATATGGCTGAATCTATTCTATGTTGATTAACCTAATCTTCTCTATGAATCCTCTTTTCTTCAATTAATCAAAAAAAAGTTCTAAAGATTTTGTTATTGTTCAATTGATTTTGATGTTGAAGGAGGGTTGAAGTGATGATTTTTGCATAGTTCAGATGAGATTCGTCTCTGATTAATTTAAACAGAAATTAGTCTTTCGCTTCTATCTGATCACTCCTTGTTTTTTCATTTGATATTTTTTTTTTTTGTATTGTAAGAATTTGAGTGTCGATGATGATAAAACTAAGGCTTGTTTCTCAAGAACATTCGCAGTTGCCGCCTAAGAGCTTTCGCCTTTCGCCGGGCTTGAGAGTTAATGCTGTTTTATCCTTCCTTGGATGTCTGAGACACACTCATAGAAAAATTGTATATCTTAATTTTTAATTTCAGGCTAGGTTTTGATTTTTGTGTTTTTGAGGAGAATTGAGTAAAGATGGAGGTGGTGATCTTTTCCCCATATTATCGACTATGATTATAATGTGCGTTTTGTTTAAATCTCTTTTCCAAGCCAGTACTATGTCTGAGCCTTTTGTTTATCTTTTTTATAGGTTTGTGTATGAAATTTTTATAAAGATTAATGAGTTGAATCAGTGTGTTAATGAGAAGCCTGTGATGATGTTAGTTGAGATATAGTGGAACTGAGACCCTGTTTACAGGGGGAGAACCCTTGGGGGAAACTATATTCATATGACAATCATGTATCTATTATTACATTTTTTATACTGTTTCGGCCTGTATTTTGATTTTTTCTTGCCAATTGGTTATTGGTCAGTTTATCTTGTATCATGTTTTGAGTTTCGGCCAATTTATGTCCTGTTAGCTGGTGTGTTCGGATAACTTGTGGACATGAAGACCGAAACAACTCATATAGTGTGTGTGTTGTCCCCAGGGTAGCTTCTTCTCTCGTATTTGATGAGGTCGGAGCTTTTATATCAGCACTACATTTTCTAAGTCAAATCTGACTAAGAACCTTATTTATTTTTTTTTTTTGACAAAAACCTTAGTTTCATTTTTATTGTTTCACTAAGACCTAACAACTTTCTGAAGAAAGAGAAGAAACAGACTTCGGTGAGGATTTTTCTGATGAATGATGAAAATAAACATTTATTGCTGAGGTAACTATAGGATTTATTGATGAATGAGAAGTTTGAGGGTCTGTGCAATTAATTTTAAAGATTTTTTATGTGAATGAATTTGATGGTTAAGGAGTAGTATTTATTTACTGAACCCTCGGTAGATTCCCAAATTATGGCACTCTCCCTAGTTGCCTAAAATCAGCACCACACCAAATTATGGGACCTGTAACTGGTAAATGACATTTAGCAATTCGGCCAATTATGTTCCGAATTATATTTGGGTGAGTGAAGTGTGGCGAAAGCAATGTTTTGGAATGGTTGGAATGGTTGCTGTTGAGTTATTTTGTAAAAGGGTTGTAACTTTAATGCGTAATTAGGGTTTTAAGTATTGTTAAAAACTATAGTTCTTTCATCCTTGTCTCTTTTACTACCCATTCTGCCTCCGCATTACTCAACCAAAAACTCCAAAACCAGTGCTTATGGAGCTTCTCATAATCAACGCCGCCAGTTTCTTTCAAGAAAGTTTCCGCTTACTGGCTTTGCTCTAACTCTTGTGCAAGCGACTAGAGTGCCCCTGTTTCTGAATATCCATATAAACTATTGCGTCTCTACAATTGAATCAACCTCAAATGCTCTGATATCTATCTTCCATCTTTGTTTATCGGACTTCATTGTTGTTTAGAAGAAACCCTCTTTGTCTTTTATCATTTGTTCTTTGTTAAGTTGGAAAATTCATTGTGTTGAAAAAACCAGATGACATCAATGATTTTGAAAAGTAGAACCGCATCAATCACTAACTTTGTGCTTTTAATTGCTGATTGAGTATTCTTTTTTATCACTGAATTTGATGTTTGATGTTTCATTAATTTTTTGTCGCTTAATTCCATTGGGAAAGAAAAGCTATCACCAGTGGGTTTGGCTGTGGATATGCACAGTTAAAATCACTAGTTCGTTGTTGAATTTTAATTCAAATTTAGGTGGTTGAAAATAGTGAACCAGTAAGAGTGATTGATTTAGTGGCAGGAAAACAGATCAAAAGACTCGATTCTTGTTATGGTGGTGGGTTTGGCAGGATTTGAAGATTATTTTTTACAGATTTGGGGGAAGAACATATGTATGCATTTAAGAATTTAAGATGTTCGAAGAAATGTCTATGTAGTTGTTATGCCCGTGAAGTTTTTTTTGCTGGGTTAGGATATGGTGTCATTTAGTTATTTCATAAGGGTGTCTTGGTAACTGGGTTGCACGGACGCTCCATTTCTTGAGCCGCGTCCGACTCGCGGTGGACACGGGACGCGCGTGGGACGTTGACACGACACGTGTCGACGCACCAATTTTCGCGTGTCTGTGCGTGGGAAATCACGGTTTGGGCGACTCATGACGCGTGTTCGGCCAATTTTTTTCATTTTCATATAAACTTTTTCCTTTATTTTTACTATTTTCAAATGAAGAAAGGCAATAATTTAGGTCTTTATTAGGATTTTGTAATTGGAAATGGCATCACGTATCCTTAGTTGGACATGTGTTGATCTAAGAATGCATTTTGATTGTCTTATGTGTTTAATAGTAGTGATTATTTGACATTAAGGCGTGTATAAACAAACGATATCTTCTTTTCTTTTGAAATTTATACATATGTAATATCATTTTCTAATTTTTAGGGTGAAATACTTAACTTTCTTTGTTATAAATACATGATTATATATATAAATAATATATAAATAAAATATGTATATACGTGTCCGCGTCTAGTTTTGAAAATTTTGTGAGTGTCGTCTAGCGTCGCGTCTGTACAACCAACAGTAACTAATTAGATGGTCAACGTTGGTCTACGACTTTAATGCATCAACTGGGTTGCACAGACGCTCCAGACCTAATTAGGCAATAAAGTTACGACCCTTTTACAAAATACTCCTTAATTCCAATGAATTGAACTAATTCTTGCAATTACAATTAGCATCACTTAGTATGGATGGATACAACTTACACCAACAGTATAGGACGATTCTAAATGTTATACTGTACTGTGGGTGCAAATGTTATCTTTCTCCCTTACTCAGAGTCGTTGATAAAAATGTGGGTACAAATGTTAATGCACCCCGTGGACGTAAATCTCTCATTTACTCTAGTTAGATTCTATTTTGCATTGTCATTATCTTTAGTTTAAGTTACATTGAAACACCGATGAGCCTCGATGCTCTGCGTCTTCGTCTTTATTTTATTATCCAAAAATTTACTTTTTTTTTTTTTTTGTTTTTGGAAGCATTCCACGAATTTACTGATTTCGATTATTGTATTCTACTTGCATTGCTTAGCGTCTGCTCCTTTATTTTATTATCCACGTAGTTATTTATTTTTTATGGAAAAAGTCATATATTAAACTTATGAGATTGAATACGTCAAACTAATTGGGATATACCCAATAAGACAAAATACGCTCATAATGAAGTAAAAGCCAAGCCACACCTTAACCTTGTATTTTCTAAATGGCTAATATGCCCTTGTTTAATTAACACTAAAAAATACGATTAGCTTAATTAATTGAGTTTAGATTAAAACTTTTGAAATCATGAATTTAAGTTATGAAATTTTGTTTTTGATTGAACTCATTTGGGAAGATTTTGGATGAAAAAAATTTTCTTTTGAGAATATTTTTTCAACTAAAATGAAAGCATAACACTTAAAAAAAGGATCTGTTGGGTATGAAATCATACTCAAAATTAAAGAAAATTCCAACACTTTCGATTTTGAAACTATCAAAAGTCAGCGGGGTCGACGAATGAAGAACATCTTGAGACTAACTTTGCTGGCAAGATGCAACGGATGAAGAACATGCAGGCAACTTATGGCCGGCAAGGTCGATGAATGAAAAAGATCTGAGCTTTATTATTTTTTTGACACACGGGAGGTTGTTATAAATCTTATTAGTCGGCATCTTGTTGATTTCCTTGCCGCTATCTTAGTCGACAAGGTCAATAAAAAAATACCTGTAGACCATAGAATTTTTGACATACGAGATAAAAATGATTAGTCGGCAAGTATTAATTCTGCCTAGAGCTAAACTATAGTCGGCAAGGTATAAGGATGAATATCGATGTAGAAACGAAAATATAGTCGGCGGGGTATAAGGTTGAATCGTCGTAGACCACTGTAACTCACGGTTTCGAGAGATGAAAAGTCGGCACGGTATTCAACCTTATAACTGTCGACAAAGATCGACAAAAAAAACTCTTGGGCTTTCGATCGTTTGATTCTTCGTTTTTTTTTTATCTCATCATGTATGGTTAGAGTTTTGAAGAAAAGATTTTGAAATTTTTTTGAATATGTTTTAGTCGGCATGGTTTTTAGTATGGGCAATTTGGTCTTTTAACACCTTTAGACACCCCTTAGCACACTAGTTTGGATGGGAATAAAATGGGTATACCCCAATTAATCTGGGTATACCCCAATCTCGGCAGGATATTAAAACTAGCAAATGTAGTACAAAAGATTTACAAGAACAGTGTTATCAAAGGTATTAGAATCAATGTTAGATTTTTGAACTCTTTGAAATAGGTTTTCCGACATGTGCTGTAATCTTTTAATCCTTGCCTCCTTAGTGATGTAGTCCCATTTGTCTTGTTGTTGTTTCTCTTTATATATTTCACTTTAGCTTGAGGTAGGTCGCCCAATATTATCCTTATTTCTGCAAGGTATTTTAGATCACGAAGATTCGCCGACACCTTGTTTAAGCTATCCCCCGAGCTTTGCAGATGTTACGATGCACACACTTGATAAAATATTTTCGTTTAACCATGTGACCCAGCCTTTTTTAAGGCCTTCGCCGCATGGAAAGGCGACGTTGCCCACTACGAACCCGCAAATATATGCATGAAAGTCTCCTCATCGAGAGTATAGGATAAAAAGCGTATCCCATCGAATAGTCCTCTTCATAAGAAGCATCAACGAAGATTATCCAATCTAAATTTAGGTTGGACCAATAATTGTTAATCGATGTTCTTTCTTGAGTTTGCTTTTTTCTTTGAAGGGTATTGGACTGAATAGAGTTTAAGAAGCTATTGATTTGTCCTATTAAGTTGACTGGGTTTGGGTGAATCTTCTCAAAGACCATTGAACATCTGTATTTCCAAATGAACCAAATTATGGTGGATATTTTCCTGAATATGGTCCAAATTAGCTTCGTAATCCACCACTTAATCCAATCAATAAGTAAATTTGTGGGGGTTTCTAAAGATTATATTTTGTATAGATAGGCCAAACCAAAAAGCGCTCTTGCAAAAGAACACTGCGAAAAGAGGTGAGCTTCATTTCTACTTTTGATTGTTACATAATTGAAAAAACTGGTCTATTTCCATATTATGTGCACTCAGTCTAGCGGCGTTGGTAGAAGCTTTTGTACTATTTTCAGGATGAGAAGTCTAATTCTTGGGATGGTTTGAATTCTCGGATCTTGTTCCATGGGAAATCTAGGTTATCTTTATTGTCAAGATCTGATTGGCTAAAAAAGGTGTAGACATTTTTGGCCAGAAAATTTCCTGATTGATGATGTCTCCATCTAATAATGTCTTGCTCATGATAACTTGGATTTAGCGCTTGGATTTTTTCTTTGTCTTCCGGGTAGAAGAATTGATTTAGTTTTTCTTGATCCCAACTATTTTGATCCGTTATTAGCTCTTGAACTCATGTTGGTGCACATTTCTTGAACATTGGAAATTTTTGGATTATATCCGCGTTAGGGATCCATCTGTCTTCCCAGATTTTAGGCGACGCTCCATTTTTTGACTTGCCAAATAAAATTACCTTTATTAACTCTAATCCTTTTAATATGCTAGTCCAAATCCATGATAGATTCGAAGTTCGGATTTTTCTAGGGGTGGGAATTTGGAAAATATTTTGCTTTTAATAGTACGGCCCATAGTTGTTCTTGTTGATTACCAGTCTACTAGCAAGTTTTAGTGAGAAGGGCTAAGTTAAATTGATGTGGATTTTTAATTCTAACCCCTTGAGAAATGGGCTTGCATATGTTTTTCCACTCTTATAAATCCTCCTTGTCTTTTTGTCAAAGTCTTTTTCCACGAAGTTTCTACGAATGCGGTCGAGGTGATCAAGAGTTGTTTTTGGTAGGGCTAGAACTTGTATTTGATAAGTTAGGTAGGATTGAAGAACCGATTTTATCAAAACGGTCCTCCCGCTTGAGATAACAATTTCGATTTCCAACCTTGTAAAGTGGAGTAGTAACGTTGTAGTGTGACTCAAAGTTGGCTTTTCGGTTCTTGTCGAAAAAGAGCGGTGTTTGAGATATCTATCATTTTTAGTCATCGGCGGGACCTTTAAAATCTTTGCTATGATTTTTCTATGTCTTGGATGTATTTTTGGGTCAAGTAGACCTTTGGATTTTTGAAGGTTAACTATTTGGCCGTGATGTTTCCAAATAATTGTAATATCTCCAATGGACTTTTTCGCTTCCCCGGATCCGCTTTTGTAAATAGGAAACGGTCGTGTAAAGAAGTGGGAGATATCCCAGGGGCGTCTTTATTTATTTGAAACCCAGATATCTTCTTGTCTTCAATTGCTTTTTCTAGGAGTTTAGAAAGGATTTCCATACAAATTAGAAAGGATTTCCATACGGTGATCTGTATCTCTTATCTTTGAATCAAAATGACAAACATTGAACTTAGAAGATATTAGTTTCATTTATATGTTATTATGCCAGGCTATAGCTAATCCCTTAGCTATTCCCACGGATGGAATTATGAACCAGTCAGAGAATGACGAAAGTTTGAAAAAAAGAGTCCATGTGGGTTAATTGGGCCTTTGTCTCCGCTAAAAATACTATATCTGGCTTGTAATATTGACACACATAATTAAACTGGTCCTTAGTAAGAGGAGTCCCAAAACCCTGGACATTCCAGGATAACAATTTCATTTTGAGGGATTTGAAAAACAAACAGGATCTAATGGAATGAAAGTGGTGCACGAGCAGAGCAAACAGAGGAAATTAAATTTATAAAAATCGGCAGAGTGAAAAGATCAACACAAGAAGCTTTGATAAATTGAAGAACTTAAGTTAGAAAAAAGCAGAAAAAACACTAGAAAATTTGATAAACTGGAAAATGAAAACAGACGGACAACGACAGTAGGATGAATAAATTATGTTAAAGATCTAGAGAGGCTAGGAATACTGCAATGACTAAAGAGAAAAATAACAGTTTAAAGATTTACCGACCATGTAGCACCAATTAAGGGACCATCAATTTCTTTTAGTATCCGAGAAAAAAGGAGAAACTGGAAATGAAAAAATTGTTGGTCATGCGAGAGATATAAGCTGTTGCCGACGACTGAAATGTCAATGATGAATCTTCTAGTAACAACACTGGTCCAATCCAAAAAACATGAAAACTAAGAAGTAAAGGAAAAACTTCAAAATCACAGAGACATCGAGATTAACACGGAAAGATGCTGACGAAGCTGGAGAAAAATAAGCTGGCAAAGCTCAAATCGAGAACTAAATTAACACAAAAATTCGAAGAAAAGCCAAAAGACACCGAAGAAATAAAAACACTACTACTCAAAAAGAACAAAGGAAATTTGAGAGAAAGAGAAAGATCAACTACGGACTCTGGGAGAAAAAGAGAAACCCTGTTAAGGAAAACACCTTAATGTCCAAAAAAAATTGGACTCTGGGAGAAAAAGAGAAACCCTGTAAAAGTAAACACCTTAATGTCCAAAAAAATTGGAGGGCATCGAGGTAACACCAATTGGTGATTGAAAGAAGAGGGAAAGAGCTCAATAAGAAGTCAAGTACTGTTAACAAGGAACCTGAGCAAGATGATTTAAAAAGGAAACACTTGGTAATAACTGTTTGACACGAAACCTTAAGATTATTCGGTAGCAGGATAAATAGAAACCAGACCAGCCAAGAAAAAAGCTGACACATCACACCAAACAGTTACAAGGCAGTGGTAACAGAAAGGCACTGGATTTGTAGCTGTTCGACAAAAACTTAGAATAAAGAGATACTGAAACAGCGGGTACCAGACCAGAAATGTCTGACAATAAACTCCAAACAGTTATTAAATAGATGCACAGAGCTCAACAGGATTAGGACAAGAACTAACATACCTTAAACCAACTTAAAGAGCAAGAAATTAAGAAAAAAACAAGCAAAAAGATTACTAGAGACATCAGAAAAGAGAAGGTGCCACTTACTAATGCCCTTGGAAGAGAATGAAGAACAGTAAGGTGGTAATTAAACTTGCAATAGAATATAGAACCATCAAACAAACAAGTCAGGACGAGAGATGAAACAATCCCAATTATACAAAATTGATTAAAACCAAACTAACAAATAGGATTTCAGTCAGACCTTGAAGCAAACAGGTTGGGGTCGATCTATGAACCAAATCCAGGAACGAAACTACGAAAGGAAGAAAAAAGAAAAAACTGACACAAAGAAAAACAAAATAGAATTGGACATGTAAGAAACTAAGAATCAGACAGAAAGACAAACCAGGACGGCAACGCATCGGTAGGGAATAAAGAGACCAGCAAGCTTCAAGGCGGAAAGAGGTTAGGGTAGACCAGAAATTTTTCGCCAAATTAGATAACATGAAGATACTACAAAGAAAAAAATGGCCCGTGAGCCACATGGCCGGTAATCAACGTAGTAGACAATTTGAGAAACCATGGCTGAAATTTAGGTTGTCTAAAGAGATTGAAAAGACGATGGGAGAGGAAGAAAGGAGGTTGGAAAATCGTCCTATAACATTTAGAATCGTATGTGGGTACAAATTTGTTGTTGTTCATCATCATACATGTGGACCCCCTGGCGCCATTGGAGATGGTGGTCCTGGCCTTGTTTTATCGGAAGTGCGGCCCGTTGTAGTGGGTGGTGGTGGATTGCTGCAAATAAAATCGAAAATGCATCAACTGTTACCAATAAGTTATTTGGATCAAACATTAGTTCCGATTGAGAACTTTATATGATTTAGAATGAAACATTTGTTATAAGGACATGCCATTTCGCATTTGCTATTCGTTGTTGTTTCTAACTAAGGCCAAATATATATTGCAGTACCGAACAAGTTATCAAGATTAGCAGTTTACATACCTACGGCAAGAGACTTGAGATAATAGGAGGATCAAGCATAACATCCGAAGCAACTGTGCGAAAAACATCCTTATTTCCTTCTTGATTGGTGGAAAATTTGTTTTTAAAAAAAGCAACAGTTGACAAAGAGTTTGTAAGTATGGAGTCCAGATTCGAAAGCGGTGTACAAAACTTTCCAACATATAGTGGTTGGGGAAGCGCGTGATGACTTTTGACAATTTCGCCCACTTTGGGAACATTAGATTTTATAGAGATGTATTCCCGCAAAAGCGATTTCTAAGACGTTGGATGAACAAATAAACGGTTAGATTTGCATTCGGTGTAGGACCCACCACTTTCAGTTCGGGACCTATTATTTTCCCTAAGGGTTCAATGCTTTTAGATTTGGGTTTTAATTGTGGGACATAGTGATCTAACGATTTAGAAACCGCTTTTGCAGGAAAGCATCCCGCAAGGTCGTGCGGGATAGCACTGTAGCCAAGTTTTTGTAATGTTTGCTGGAGTATCACAACTACTCCCAAGCCGAATACTAATTAAAATCATCAAGTAGACAAATACTAATTATATCATTCATAGGCATTTTATCTGAAATTTTAGAAGTTTCGTATCATCTTGATAATGATGAATAAAACTTAAGATGTGGATTTGGAGGATGAGATAACATACTTTGACCCTTTTTTTTCTTCTAATTTTGAAGGTCACCTAGCTCTGTATTAGAGAAATTAAATTAGCAAATTCGGCATGTGAGATGGTATAACATTAGCAAGTTCCACTTCAAATCAAACTTAAGCCGTCAAATAAGCAGAAAAACCAGGAACACGAAGTCTTGAAAATAATGGAAGGATGTACTTACATTACTAGACAATATAAAAATTACAGAGATATAAAAAGTTACATCACATTTGCAAGATTAAATTTATGACATTAAGGTTATGAATTTAACCAGAACTTTGACAGCATTTTCAGCTGCAAGAGAGGCAAAAACATCAGCTTCAGTGGATTTAGCAGCACCACCACCAGCTAAATCAAATAAAGCCTACAATAATAGGAGTCTTATGTTGCAGGCAAACTAAGGCAACCCCCTCATCACCTTCTCAATTGCATATACCAATTGTACCGCTCGTCATGTGCGTGGACTCGGCCTTCCTGGAGATGGTGGTCCTGGCCTCGGAACATCATGAGGTCGACCTCTTCCTGGCCTTCCCAGGAGGTGGTGAAGGTCTGCAAATGAAATAGAAAATACATTGGTATTACGAGTTAGTTTTTTCACTGGATCCAGAAAATAACAGCCTACAGGCTCTCAGCTTTTTAGGCGCGCTTATATAATGTTCAGATGATTTGGAGCCTACATATTTGTAATTGTAATTCAACTTAAATACTGATGTAGATTAGCAGTTTATAACATACCTAATGCAAGAGAGACTTGAGATAAGAAGAGGATCAAGCATAGAAGACGAAGCAACTGCGAGAAAAACATCCTAGTTTATTTTCTTCTATTTCTATAGATTGGTGGAAGATTAATTGTTATACCAAACTGCCTCACACGGTAGACAATAACCTTATAAGCCCTGAATCATGAGAGGGGTGGAGAATGGTTTGAGTGAAATCAGTTACTAGAAGATGAGTTCTCATGAGGTTGATGGTGGATTTTCGTTTAAGGTTAAAATTGTAAAAAAACCTCGAAAAATCATATTTGACATCTTGTAAAAGATAAAGCCATTTATAAGTGTTGGATATTCCCTCACTTAATTCACCAAGAATGGATCATGTAGCAACAATCCTTCTTGTGAATTTCATATCAAACCTTATATTTCTGTTACTCATTATCGGTGTGGCATGACGGCCCGAGTGTTACTCTTATAGAGTAACATGAACCTCAAGCACTATAATGAATCATTATCGATGTGGCATGAGGCTAGAGTGTTACTCATATATAGAGTAACACGAACCTCCAACACTATAATGAAACCATGTACGAAATACCGACTGGTGATGCTCGGTGTGTTATATTAGCCCGAGCCCCTCTCGGTGTGTTATATTAGCTTGGATTGAGGGCCTCTCGGTGTGTTATATTAGCCCGATTGAGCATCCGGACTTGGCTGTATCGGTCTCAGGATATGATACGATGCAGTCATCCAACTCCACAAGCATGATTGGATGACCACGGATCAATTCCATCACCCCAAGCATGGTATGGAATACCCACGGCCTTAGCTTGCGAGATATGATTCGATCGCGGTCATCCAACTCCCACAAGCATGATTGGATGACCACGAGATCAATTCCATCACCCTCAGCGGTATGGAATACACACGGCCGACCCGCATGGTCGACCATTGGCTTTGCTTGCCAAGAAACCGTCCATACCAAGCATTATGGACGGAAAACCTAAATTAGGGTTTGCGGCATATTACATGCCGCAAAACGATCTCATCCATCCATCTTCGCAAGTATAGATGGAGGGTGCAGATGTAGACTCAAAGGGCCCGGAGCATGTCAACACGATCACCGTGTGACCGCCACACACTTGATCAATCGGTCAAAGCCAACCATGGTTGGTTACAATAAAATGGTCGTCCGCCGAAAAAGAGCATGGTCGCGCGGCTTTGAAAGCCAAAATTAGGGTTTCAAGTCATCACGCGCGTCCATCTTCTCCCGTACGAATGGAGGGTCCTGATTGGATTAACCAAGGCCGGTCATACCAGGCATGACCACCGTGGGCCCATCTACCTCCTCTTGCGGTCGGCCAAGGCATACCATGCCGGCCAACCCAAACGCACGCCCAAACTCGTGCGGTTACACTCCCAAATCCTAAGCCGTCTCGACCGCTCAACTTCACCGGATGATTTGAGTGGCTTAGATCACATTTTCATGGGATAATCAAGTATAGGTGTGAACACCAACCTACCACCTACACGGTAGTATGATCGACCAAGACCGACCAAGATGGGTCGTCTTGGAGCGCACGCCCAAACTTGGGATGTCATGCGGTTTCAACTCCTTTGCGGCAAGGGATTTCACGCAAGCCGATCTCAACCACTCCTCTTTGACGGTCAAATTGAGTGGCCTGGATTGCATCTTCATGAGACGGAGAGACATGGACGTGTACACTATCATGCCGTCAACACGCATGTATGGTCGGTCCTCTACAAAATCCTTCCCATGCTTGGTTTCGACCAAGCTGAAGAGTGATGCTTGCGCACCTCTTTTAAAACCCTAATTTCATCGACGGATGAGATGAGTGTCTCAAACATCATCTCATCCGTCCAGACTCTTCACTTGGTTAGTCTGACCACAGTCGGGAGTTATTTGGATAGTGAGGAGTCATTACCCATCACTTTACCACACCGTAATGCGTGCAAGACACTGCATAAAATATACACGATACTCCACAAGTATCGACTTTACGAATAACTTGCATTATTCGATTCAGCATTACATGCTACCTTAGTGGATCCACGATCCACATTCCAGGACATCAATCATGTCACTGGCGGGGGATACTTTACTGGGGTATTGGTGCAGCGGTTTACGAGCGTGCGGCGGTAACTCCATCACAAAACGTGTTAGGAAGTCATGGACGGTTAGAGATGAACTGGAGAAGTGGGCAAGACCCGGTCGTATGCTACCGACACACAACTCCACCACTCCATCATTCCATTACCTCCACTTCCCACGAGAAACGTGAATGAGGCTCAATGACTTGTATAAATAGGTTCTCCGCCCTATTTCAAACAAGGAATATACGGAGACAAGAACAACACAAGTTGATCGACGAAACCAAGCGTTGATACAGTGTCATATTCAACCATCTTTGTCACAAGTCATAGCAAGCCAACACCTTCACAATCTCAACACCTTCTTCGCTTCCCTCCCTAAGATCAACCCCATCTCCTTCATTTTGTGACCGAAACAAATGCAGGAACGGCCATTTCTTGGTTTAGGCCGGACTTGCCAGATTGATCTCTCGAATCTACAAGCACTCACCGCGTGAGTGCATTTGTTGAAGGTTTAAATTCATTCCTCATCACACCCCAAATTACCAAATTGCAGGAGTAGTTTTCACCCATCAACAATTGGCGACCACAGTGGGAGATTGATCTCTCGGTTACAAAAATCGAATTCTCAATTCTTCGGTTTTCGTGTCACGATGTATCTTCACCGAGTCGCGGGTGGTTCGGATATCATGGGAAGCATAGCTGGAACGTTGGAGGACGTCTTGGCGAATCAAGCCGGTATCACCGGAAGGCGAGAGCGAGACATTTCGCCTTTTTAATGACATAGCGGACAATTACAAGAAGGTTGCATCCACTCAAGAAAGAAACGGTGAATCCTTAGCTGGGGATCACACCTTTACCAGGGAAAAACAAAAAGAGCGCGTAATCGCGGGGACTCGGGAAAGATGAACAGCGGGGGTCCAGTCGACGATGAGAAATCGAGACGACTCCACTGGGGGAGAAGAGACTTGTCCGGAGCACTACAATGTACGCCGAGATAAAGAAAGGGAGCACTGGAGCCTATGGAACCGTGTTAGAAGATTTATATCTCAAAACCCCTCGTGGCTTGGAAGACTGTTCGACCCGCATCAACCTTTGTTGAGTGAAGAAAAGCTTGAGGAAGGAGAGATCAATCAAGGAACGCGTGAGTACGAGAGAGGATGGGAACGTTCAATTCGATCACTCGGCGGTGACATTACGACACCTTCCACATCACTCTGCCTAGACAAGCGATCCACGAGATATGATGACATCCATGAAGTCTTACAACTTCATCTCCTATTCCACATCAAGGCCACGGAGAGACATTGCAACGCCCGCTAACGCTAGGAAAAGCTAGACTCAAGGTACTTACATTTCCCCTTCCCGGTGAAGAAGATCCTGGAGCTACTAGAGACGTGGGTGCGAAATGGAGAGTTGAAGCTACCCCCGCATGCAGGCGCCCACCTCCGATCAACAAGTAATGGATCCGAGGTCTTGTCATTACCATCGGTTCCTTCATCACCCCACCGGTGAATGCAACGCTTTGAAGCGCATTGTTCGGGAGAAGCTCGGTTCGAGAGATAGCTTGCGGAGGATTTTCTTAGAGAGGCTACTCGGTCGATGGTGAGGCTTCAAAGGCAAGTAAGTTTTACTCAACAACTTTACAAGAAAGATAGTTTAGAATTCACTGGGGACTTAGCATCCCGCACGTGGAGAAAGAGGCTCGGTGATCAAACGCCATGTTTGTTTCCATTCGTACCTCCCTTTTACATAACATTTGCAACTTCATATATGTGCAATCATTCATGACCAAGATGCAAACCTCATTTAACATAATCTCTTTCAAAAAGTTTGTTCACAAAACTATCTCAAAATAAGCCAATTCAATTACCTATTCAAAATAGGAAGTGAAGAAAATCCTCACTATCACTCAAAAACATCTAAAAGGAAAAACAAGTCGGTAGCTACAATCTTTCAAGGAAGTCCTTCAACAGCTTCGGGCGGGCAGAGGCTTTCATCCTTTGGAGTACAGCACTGTTTGGCTCCAGTTCTTTAGACAACCTCTCAACCTCTTCTTCTGATTTAGCAACACACGGTCCAGCGGAAGGGACTTCATCATGTAGTTTCGGAGCTCCGAATCTCGGAGAACCCTTTGAAGAACAGGGAGCATTGAAGCATGCTGCACCAAACACTTCCGAGATGGCACCTCCAATCTTCAATCACCTCTTCGGAAAGCTGTTCCACCGGCCGCGGCGCTCATCCACTGGATAGAAACTAAAGCTTCTTGGACGCGGTTGACCAATGCAAGACGACTCTTGAGCTTCGTGGTGGTAGCAATATGGTCAGTGTTTCTTCCAGTTGCCGTGTACAACTTTTCAAACTGAACCGGCACATCGAATCCACCAACCAACACATGACCGGATAAGGGACAAAGTAAAAGGAGGATCGAACAAAGCCCAGTGTATCAAAGAAGTCGGCGACCGCAGGAGTCTTGTCGGCGGGAGGCCTTTCGGAAGAAGTCACCACAATAGCCATATGGTCCGGAGTCATTCGGGGATGGATGCCAAGGGGAGCCGTCTCAACTACGGCGGGCACCGTCTCTCTTGTATTCCTTACGGCATCTATTTCACTCGGGTGCTGATTTCGCCACGACCCTCTGTCGACAAGATCACTAAGGAGCGCCTTGTTCAACCGAGCTCGCATCATCTACGGCAAGTGGTCGGAAAAAGGAGCGGTTTCTCCAGACTTCTCGGTATGAAAGTCGGTACCGCTTGAGACTTCTCGGTATGAAAGTCGCATACACGAACTTCTCGGCATGAAGGTCCATACCGCTGAGACTTCTCGGCATGAAGGTCCGTACCGCGGACTTCTCGGCAAGAAGACCACTCAGGAAACCCACCGGAGTGTAAAAGCATCTCGCATCCTTTTTCTCCTCCTTCTCCCAGTTGTCGAATCCGCAACCTTTTTGAAGTATAGCGGCATAATTACTCTCCTCCGCATCGAGAGTTCGTAAGAAAGACTTCCAAGAACGAGGCGGGTTCATTAATGCATTTACACTCTCCAAAGTAATAGTCATCTCTCCCCATCTAGATATGGCTGTGTGGTGGAAATACGCCAGAAAGAAATGAAGGTGATCAAGCCCGCGGTGTCTTTCCTAATTTCGAGGGTAGCGAGATGCCATGACCGCTTGTCGAGGATTTGTGCTTTGGTCAAATTGTCCTTAATGCCCTTATTACTCAACATGCGTCTCATCCATCCCTCATAAGAACCCAGTGGAGTACGGCAAATCTTGAAGTCAATAGGAGAAGGCGGATATTCGTTTCTTTGGAGGCAAAATCTCATCACAAGTGCGGAAGAAGAGAATGGATCAGCATCCATATTTTCTGAATCGGAAAGCAAGACTATCTTATGAGAAGGATGTTTCCTAATATTTGGAAAAGGCGAGGTGAACAACTCATCATTGATGTTCGGCATATCCTTGAAGTATCAACACTTCCGACTTAGCACCGGCATTATCTTGAAGACATATCGACAGAAGTTCTTTTCTACCGCAATGAAATAAAAGACAGAAGTTAGAACTTGTATAAAAGCATATGAGAAGTGTAGTCACACACGGCAAGACACAACTCACACAATGGCCGGTCCAAACATCATACAAGTTTTGGTCTGGTATTGATTTCAAGTTCTCCAGGTATAACTTTCAAGTCATCGGCATTGATTTCAAGACCGGTACAAGTTTCGATGCCCGGGTACAAATTTCAAGTTCTCCAAAGTATAACTTTCAAGTCGGTATAAGTTTCAAATTTCAGTCAAGCATATGTGAATAAGACCCACGTTCCAGCATACACGGCGGGCCGCATTCATCCGCATACATCACAACACAATTTTCTTTAATCATGGGAATTGTGTCTACGGGATTCAAGCTAGATGGCGGAAAAAGCTAAGCATGCACATGTCTTACAAAAGTGTTTACCTAACAAACTAGGGTTTTACTTTCAAAAAAAAAAAAAAAAAAAAGGAGCGGAACTTACCTCGGGCGGCGCACGGTAGAGGTTCCAACAACGGCGCATTTTAGCGCTCGTGGGCAACATGGCGGCGGCAACCGGCGACGGCGGTGAAGACCCAGGAGCTGCGCCGAAAAAAAAAAAAAAAAAAAAAACTCGTGAGAAAAAGGAGAAGGATCTTGTCTCTTTTATAAACAAAAATTAGAAGAATCCCGGTAGAAGAAGGATTCCTCCTTATTTGGTTTCCTCTTTTGATTCAAATACCCAAAGAAGGAAACCGCTCCCACCAAAGGATTCCATACAAGCGTGACGGCGTTGGAAATTAGCGGTCGGCCAAGACTCTCCCAGGGTAAACTCCTTTTATCTGTCTTTCTCACATATGTATGTCACCATCTCATGCCTACCACACAATAGTGTAACCATTGTGTGCTAGGCGAGGACTTAATGTTGATGGTGGATTTTCGTTTAAGGTTAAAATTGTAAAAAACCGAAAAATCATGCGACATCTTGTAAAGATAAAGCCATTTATAAGTGTTGGATATTCCCTCACTTAATTCACCAAGAATGGATCATGTAGCAACAATCCCTTCTTGTGAATTTCATATCAACCTTGTATTTCTGTACTCATTATCGGTGTGGCATGACGGTAGGTGTTACTCTTATAGAGTAACATGAACCTCCAAGCACTATAATGAATCATTATCGGTGTGGCATGAGACCGAGTGTTACTCATATATAGAGTAACACGAACCTCCAGCACTATAATGAAACCATGTACGAAATACCAGTCTGGTGATGCTCGGTGTGTTATATTAGCCCGAGCCCCTCTCGGTGTGTTATATTAGCCCGATTGAGCCCCTCTCGGTGTGTTATATTAGCCCGATTGAGCATCCGGACTTGGTGTATCAGTCTCCGGATATGATTCGATCAGATCATCCAACTCCACAAGCATGATTGGATGACCACAGATCAATTCCATCACCCCAAGCATGGTATGGAATACCCACGGCCTTAGCTTGCAGAGATATGATCGATCGCAGTCATCCAACTCCACAAGCATGATTGGATGACCACGGATCAATTCCATCACCCCCAAGCGGGTATGGAATACACACAGCCGACCCCGCATGGTCGACCATTGGCTTTGCTTGCCAAGAAACCGTCCATACCAAGCATTATGGACGGAAAAACCTAAATTAGGGTTTGCGGCATATTACATGTGCCGCAAAACAGTCTCATCCATCCATCTTCGCTGGTATAGATGGAGGGTGTAGATGTAGACTCGAAGGGCCCGGAGCATGTCAACACAATCACCGCGTGTGGCGCCTACACACTTGATCAATCGGTCGAAAGCCAACCATGGTTGGTCACAATAAATTCGTCCGCCCAAAGAGCATGGTCGCGCGGCTTTGAAAGCCAAAATTAGGGTTTCAAGTGTCACGCGCGTCCATCTTCCCGATAGAATGGAGGGTCACAGATTGGATTAACCAAGGCCGGTCATACCAGCATGACCACCGTGGGCCCATCTACCTCCTCTTGCGGTCGGCCAAGGCATACCATGCCGGCCAACCCAAAACGCACGCCCAAACTCGTGCGGTTACACTCCCAAATCTAAACCCGATCTCGACCGCTCAACTTCATAGGATGATTTGAGTGGCTTAGATCACATTTTCATGGGATAATCAAGTATAGGTGTGAACACCAACCTACCACCTACACGGTAGTATGATCGACCAAGACCAGACCAAGATGGGTCGTCTTGGAACGCACGCCCAAACTTGGGATGTCATGCGGTTTTCCAACTCCTTTGCGGCAAGGGATTTGCACGCAAGCCCATCTCAACCACTCCTCTTTGACGGTCAAATTGAGTGGCCTAGATTGCATCTTCATGAGACGGAGAGACATGGACGTGTACACTATCATGCCGAATCAACACGCATGTATGGTCGGTCCTCTACAAAATCCTTCCCATGCTTGGTTTCGACCAAGGCTGAAGAGTGATGCTTGCGCACCTCTTTTAAAACCTAATTTATCAATCTGGTCGCAGATGAGTGTCTCAAACATCATCTCATCCGTCCGGCTTCACCCGACTTGGTTATACAACCACAGTCGGGGAGTTATTTGGATAGTGAGGAGTCATTACCCATCACTTTACCACACCGTAATGCGTTTGCATAAAATACACGATACTCCACAAGTATCGACTTTCGAATAACGCGAGTTATTGATTCGAAGATACATGCTACCTTCCGTGGATCCACGATCCACATTCAGTTTATCAATCATGTCACAAACTGGGGATACTTTACGGGGTATTGTTCGGCGGTTTACAGCGTGCGGCGTGCAACGCTCCATCACAAGAACGTGTTAGGAAGTCATGGACGGTTAGAGATGAACCGGAGAAGTGGGCAAGACCCGGTCGTATGCTACCGACACACAACTCCACCACTCCATCATTCCATTACCTCCACTTCCCACGAGAAACGTGAATGAGGCTCGATGACTTGTATAAATAGGTTCTCCGCCCTATTTCAAACAAGGAATATACGGAGACAAGTTCGAACAACACAAGTGTTAATCGATCGTAAACCACCAAGCGTTGATACGCGTCATATTCAACCATCTTGTCTTTCTGTTACAAGTCATAGCAAGCCAACACCTTCACAATCTCAACACCTTCTTCGCTTCCCTTCCTAAGATCAACCCATCTCCTTCACTTTGTGACCAAAACAAGTCTGGAACGGCCATTTCTTGGTTTTAGGCCGGACTTGCCTGATTGATCTCTCGAATCTGCAAGCACTCACCGCGCAGTGCATTTGTTGAAGGTTTAAATTCATTCCTCATCACACCCCAAATTACCAAATTCTGCAGGAGTAGTTTTCACCCATCAACAATTACATAAAATTGGGAAGAGTCCTCTGGGACCGTGCCCATTGGCGGCCCACCATGCCTTGGCCATTGCGGTCCCCACGCTCCATCATTCCCTATTTTATTATTATTATATCTCTCTCATCTCATGGAAATTCCTAATTTTAAGCCAAACTCTCCGAGTTTCATGGAATTTCCCTCAAATCGGAGAAAATACATAAAATCACATAAACAGGAAAGTCTGGGACGTGCTTGTTAATCAAGAGGCCATGCCCTAGCCGTGGTCGGTCCACACCTGCAATTCCTGTTTTATTTATCATTTTTCATCATCTCATGTATTTTTCCTAGTTTGACAAAACCACGGATTACGCATATTTTCTCGAGAATGTTGCTCAAATGCGCGTCGGAAAATGCGAAATTCTCGGGATCGAGACACGGACACTATGGTGACACGAGCACATCCCCTTGACCGACCAAGGGTGGCTCTAAGGCACATAAACAGCCGGTCCCCATGTTTTAACGATTTTAACCTAATTTGCTCAATTGCTCATATTAGGTTCAAACTTCTTCCAACCAATTAAGTTTTGCTTGAACGACCATCCATTGGTCCCACGGCCACCAAGAGCCGGTCTCATGATCTCTTGGTCGGTTCCTCCTCATTTCATGACCGGGTTTTATTATTTGTCGCTCACACGAGCATTATTTGATAAATGATTAAACCAAAGATTTAATCATTCTTTCACCAATGGTCCTCAAGATACTTTGGTATTTTGTTCATTCGAGTATCACGGGCTTACATGGTGAACTTATCATACCATGTAGCCGGTCCCTACTTCACATGATTTTCAATAAATCATCATTTGATGAAATTAGGGTTTTGAATTGAGCTCTGAAAACATGATTTCGAAGCGATTCAAATACTCGATAATTTATGTTGATCATGGAATCAACATAAATATTTATTTTGCTCGACCCAAAGATCGGTATCTTAAATTAATATTTTATTTGGTCCTCTTTACCAACAATTCATCAAACGAGCAATATTTGCTCAAACCGGCAATATTTACTCAAACTAGCAATATTCGCTCAAACTAGCAATATTCGCTCGAACGATAGAAATTTGCTCGGATTGATAATATTGGTTCAACTATCAATATTATTCGACAATTCGGCGAACACGGTTGCTCGTCTTAGGTAATCAACATAATAATACCTTGTCTCGTGAGACATATTTAATTCATGAGTTTCGGAGAACATTTGCAAATCATGTTAAACTCAAGAATACATGGACTCATCGTCCCATAAAGTCAACAACCGACTCCACAATCACGAGATATCAATCATGTCACATATAGGGGATATTAACTAGGGTTTTGGTCCGGGCGGTCTACGACACGTGTGTTCACCCACGATGAGAATTCGGGCAAGTCGTGCAATCGGTTGGAAGAGTCGGCAAAGTAGTGGGTGGAAAATTAACCAAGTCTCATAAGATGAGCAACTAGTTTTAACACGATTTCCTACTTCTTCACTCTCGATTCAAAGAACTGTCACACTTCATGGGATCATGGTGTTTTCAACTCCGTCATTATAAAATGTCTACGAATCCACGATTGAAAGAACAAGATTCGAACACTTTCGAACATTCGTCTAAAAGAATTCTCGGCAAGTTCATACGGACAATCTTTCGTCTACACGAACTCATCGTCCGAGCATTCACTCTCAATTGAGCAAAAATTCCATCATTCGAGCATTCTTACGCTGAATTCACAACACACCTATAATCTCGGATCACCATTGATCTCACACATTTCTCGACTTCCCTCCTGAGATCAACCCATCTCTCTTGTGACCGAATTGACTCGGAATGGCCATTATTCTTGGTTTAGGCCGAGTCTTACATTGATCTCTCGAAACTTAAAGCACTCCTTATTGCGGTGCATCTGTGTGAGGTTCAACATTTCGCTCGGTTCAAGGAGTCTCCACACGGTCGACTCTTCAATTCGGTAAAAAACCAAAGAAATCGTTTTCCCCATCTACAACATTGGCGACCACGGTGGGAGATTAATCTCTCGGTTGCAATCTCACGATTTCACAAGATGGCTAGTCTTAGGTGGGTTAGTTACAAGTTCCAACACAAACGGCGATAGCACTAGCAACAACAACAACGACAATGAAGATATCCGGAAACAATTCCGGCCTCTAATAACAGCGATGGTGGTGACATTACTCCTCCTCACGCTAACACGGAAGGTCATCCTCTGTTTGGCCGACACCCGAGGAAGTCGGAGGAAACCCACCCGCCTATCATTTCCGATCTCATCAAAGTGCAAGAGACTCTTGCAAAAAATCAAACCGATATGGCTACGGCACGAAGGAGTTATTTAATCAGCGAAAGCTCTCACCGATACAATGTCATAGAAAACTCAAGGAAAGGGGAAAGAAAAGGAAAAATCCGAGATGCCGATCTCCCAAGTAATCCCAATTCGCACAAATGGACGACGAAGAAATCCGCAAAGGCGCAAACGATTCGTCGTGCAAAAGAATCATCAAATTTCATTACTCGGGAAGATTTGGAGCGCTTACGGAGAAATAGTGGAAAGGAAAAGACATCACATGTCCATCGTCACCACCTCCTTATCCCGCCACTACGCAAAGGATCCCTCTTTCGAAAGGTTATACCTCTCCAACTTTCACCCTGTATGATGGAGCGGCAATGCTCGAGAACATGTCTCTCGTTTCTGGAAGCCTTGGTAGAACATAAACACAACCACGTTGTTCGTCTCAAGGAATTTTCAAAATCCTTGAAAGGCGGGGGCATACATCCAGTACAATAACATCGCACTGGGAGTATTAACAATTGGGGAGAAATGATTAATTCCTTCTAGAAAAGTACTTCTTTGTGTCGAGCAAGTCACTCTCTCCGATCTTAGAAGAATGTTTTGAGAGGTCGGTAGAAAACCCCAATGATTACGTGAAGTGATTCGAGTCCAGGCCTTGGATTGTCATGACCCAAATGTCACGGGCAGCCTGGTAGATTTGTGCATCAACGGCATGCTCCGGTCTACGGGGCTTTCTTGGAAGATCTTCGATTCCAGCACCTTTTCTCGAGAACTTGATGAAGCCGCGAAGAGATCGGCAACCACTTTTGCTCTATTAGAAAGAGCAAAACCTACAAGGCGAAGAATCGCGAGATACTCGAGAAGCGGACGTACGATCAACAAGCAATACAACCCGCAACCCTCCACAAACGGTGTTGTAGAAGGAGCAAGCGCAAAGGGATGAAACCTTGAACAAGCATACTTCGGCTCCTCCAAAAACGCAAAAAGAAAGACAAACCGAGGCACGGGCTCCACGGAACCTCTGAGACTCCGATCAAGATGCACCCGACTTTCCCTATACCCATTGGAGAAGTGCTTGAACTATTATATGCACTCGGGATCCAAGATAGTGCAATTAAATTGCCATATGTCGTGAGAGACCCAACGAGGAAGACATGGAAAATCCTCGCACGCGCTTTCACGGGTTCGTCAATCATCCCACAAGTAGCCTGCAAAGTCTTGAAACGCATATTCGGAGAAAAGGTTGAGTCGGGAGAACTTAATCTGGGAAAGTGAAGGAGTGCACATAGATCCCCTCCCGGTCGGGACCTTTTCCATTTACGAAGCACAAGTCAAAGGTTCAATCATTGATAAAGCATGTATGTGAATTACTCTATCTGCCGAAAAGCACAAAAAAGGAGACATGTTCACGGCTTTGAACCACATAGTGTACGGAAACGCCTATTGATTCAAAAAAAAGTACATCAAACCTTCAGCCACTGAAAAAAGAAATGTATGACGGAACCGCTCACCGCATTTGCATATTAAAGGAAATGAATTGTTAGGGCATTTATTGATGTTTGTCGCCATCAACATCATTCCTTTGAAAACTCGGGGCCGTTGGCATTAATCGATTAAGAAGCTACTCATGCTCCCATGGCAATCAGGGATCACGAAGGAACTTTTAAAGATGCATATGGCTACATCAATCTCAAAGTTATAGAAAACTCATTCTGCACTGAGACTAAGTTTTACATAATTCGAGAAGAACCGGGATATGACATGATTCTTGGACGAACTTGGATCCACGCTGGAAAGAAAACTCCAACACCTTCAACATGTCCTATTTGTTACGAAAGCTCGACTAAGAAATGGAGGATACTCCGTCGTTTGAGCACTTGGAAGAAGTTAAAGCTTTGACGGAACTCACACGTAAGCCTGGAGAAAGTGCACATTCTTTCATCAAGAGGTTAAGTACTCATGCAAGTCTTATTCCTCTTCATGCACCAATAATACCAATGTTGAAATATACTACTCCCTGTCAGGACTTCTCCCCGTTAACAACTTAGCAATTACCAAAATCTACGAGTGGATAGTCTCGCCTCACAGTATTACACCAAATGGTTCGCTCGAGCATCTCCATGTTGATCATTCTATCAAGAGGTTTATTGTTGAAGACATGGCTAAGCACAACAAACAATATCTTGGATACTCTCCTCTACACAGTGTCCATATGTGCCACAACCATGGAATCGGCAAAAAATATTCAAGGCGCGAACTACTAATCCCAAAAATTCAGAAATGGGATTTGGTTCTTAAGGCGACAAAACGAGATCTCCCGTGCAAGGAGCTCTGGTGGGAAGGACCATTTATGGTTGCTAGGTCCATAACCTGGAGGATACTACAAATTGATCAACACGGATGGCGAGAACCACACGCCAGTAATCACGAGAATTGGCTTAAGGCATTTTATGCGAAATTATAGGGAATTCGAGGTACTGGACGTTTGAGCACTCATGATGTCTGGATTTGGCATTTAGGATTTTCTTTCATTGTATTTCACTTCCTCCAAAACGTTTGCAATACTTGCAATCAGTATTTGAATTCAGAAATTTACCAAAATTCAGTTCATTTTACTTAAAGAAAATCTTTATCAAATCCAAAACAAAATCCTCACTCATCTACCAATCCAAAATCAGCCAATATCAAAACTTAAATAAAAACCTCACATCTCTCGGGAAGTTCGGAAGAGATTATGAAAAGGAAATCAAAGAAATCGGCAAGGATTTTTGTTCCTCCGCATCCTTCAAGACCTCTAACCGCCTTCTCCTTGTTCGGCTCTTCAATCAGCCTAGCAATCTTGTCTGCCTTCTCCATCACTGGAAGTATTGGGAAAGGGTATGTTCTTCTCACACGAGTCTTTGATAGCGTTCATTTGCTTACGAAGCCACTTTACATTGAAGCCAAGTCTTTCCAAATTCTCCAAGTTAAACTCCCAATCAAAGAGTATATCCGGAGTCACGTTATTTCCGGCCCTAGTGCATATATCGCTTACAACGCCGCAAGATAATACCTACTTGCATTGTTAAAGCATAAGCACGCCCGGGATTACAGTCCACGATTATGTGACCAAACTTCTTCCATATTTTCTCGTACAATCCCGCATACCCAATGGGAACATTGAATCCACTTACTAGTTCATGATACGGGAGTGAAGCATCAAAGGAAGGATCAAAAGCAACTCCTGCACTTGGATATTCATGCACCACTATACGATTCTCAATTGCGGAGCGGCTTCTACCAATCGGGGCAACAATTTCTTCGGTATTCTCTACTTGGTTTCTTCTATCACCGGGCAAAGCAACAACACGGGTTTCCATGACTTCAGTGACAACCTTCTCATGGCCTTGAAGTGCAGGGATGGTTGTCTCTTCATCAACAACTCCAGGGCAATTCGGGTTATCCTCGTTGGTTTCAATATCCTCAAGCCGGTATTTGACACCTAATACGAATATTACATGAGGTTAGAGTCGTTTAAAAATGAAGCCAAGTGAGATTATAAAATACAGCATAAAATCAATACCACATCATCAAATTTCATCATTATAGACTCAAAGCACGAGCAAATAGCATGAAAGTCATGAAAATACGTTTTACGGTAACTTCGTCTGGAAAAAAAATTGTACTCTACTCTGTACTAAAAGACGAACTGGGAGCAATCTACAAGGAATATGAGGATGTGTTATATACCATTATCTTTGTATGGATGTCCTCTACAACGTTTCAAAATTTCATAATAATCCGATGAACTAGCAAAAAGATGTGGTCGAAACATCGGGCAACATGCAATCTGAAAAGTTAAAGTCTCTTGGAAGTTTCTTGTTTCGCCTTTTCAGGTCCTAAACGTGCTCAAAACTCAAAAAGATTCTTCGGACAAAGCTTGGAAATTCTCTGGGCTTGAAGATACATATGCAGATCATGAAAATCCGACTTCAAATGAAGGTTTTACGGTGTTTTTGCTAAAAGCGAAATCGAAATTTTCCGACGACGTATTTCGCCAAAATTACTCGTACACTCACATGGATTCTCATTCATTCACTCACAAATCAATTTTATATTTCTATGAAGAGGTTACAAGATATGTGCTTACTTGGGAGGTCTTGAAGTGTTCAAAGAGTTGGGATTGTAGTTGCGGGGAAATCCACACTACACCCCCTTACTCAATTTCGTAGATCTAAATCTTATTAATCACCTAAATCTCAAAATATAAGTGCTAGAAATTTAAATAGACACATAATATTTTTACGTGGTTCGATCAATGTGATCTACATCCACGATTATTCACTATGATTGTTGAGGTTACATTAGTATTACATTTAGAATCTCCATTAATGGATATTTTCTAGATCCCTAGATCTAATTATTTGGGGAAAGAAGATGATAAAGAAAAATAAATCTCTCTCTAAAATATCTCTCTCCTCTAAAAGGGTCCTCCCAAAATTATTCCTCCCCCTTCTCTCCTGCTCTCCTCTTTATATAGGTGCTTCATAATGGATGATGACTCACATACAGCTCATATTCTCGCGAGCCCTTTTTAATCATTTAGCGAGGCTCTTGCTACCTTCTCTCGAGACATTCTCTCGAGTCTTGCTACCTTCTCTCGAGACACTCTTTCGAGTCTTGCTACCTTCTCTCGAGACACTCTCTCGAGTCTTGCTACCTTCTCTCGAGACACTCTCGAGTCTTGCTACCTTCTCTCGAGACACTCTCTCGAGTCTTGCTACCTTCTCTCGAGACACTCTCTCGAGTCTTGCTACATTCTCGGAGTTAAGGAAAATAATGAATCTCGCAATCTCTTCTCGCGAGTTAAAGGAAATAATTGAATCTCTCATGCTAAGAAAATATGTTGTGCGATATTTGAATCCACCATCTTGCCTCTTTTTCCTTGAATATTGCTTGAAGAGCGATCTTTAAGGAAAATCTGTTGTAGTAATCTTTGATCTTTGTTGATGAAGGAATGAGCGAAAGAATCTTTGGACTTGAAAATACGTACTTACCTCTATTCTTTGCGAAGTTCCCGGCTTTGCGAAGTGAATAAGAAGTATTATCTCTTGAAGTATGCGGAAGTATGAAGTATCCTTTGAGAAGTATAAGAAGTATTAATCCTCTAAATATAAGAAGTAGAATCCATCATGCGAAACTCTCGCTCCATGTTCTTTGTCTCATGCTATGTTTCTATTCTTTCTGAAGTTCAAACTTTGCGAAGTGGATAAGAAATATTAATCCTTGAAGTATAAGAAGTATTGCCTCTGTTCATGCGAAGTCATTATTCCATTTTTGGTGAGGATTCTTGTTGTTCATTGGTAAACATCTTCTTTGGAAATGATTCTTCTTGAGAAAATAAAAACATAAGAAAATTTTTTTTTTTTTTTTTTCTGTGAATCCTTGTTGCCTCTGTTCTTTATCTACGAAGGTAGAATCGTTGAAAAAGTGTTGAATGAGTGAGTTATTTCTTCATTCTTATCTTTCCTCTATCTCCTGCGTTGTGCTCATGCAATAGTATAATCTCTTCATTGCGTTACGCTGAATTTTATCATTGCGTCAGGTCGTGTATCTCCATGAAAGGAGAAACCTACTTTTCTCGCCTTACCATTTCGGTTGTCTTTATTTTATCTCTTCTTGTTGCGACAGGTGTCAGCCTTTTACATTTTCATGCAATGGCCCATTGACCTTGCCTTATCATTTTTGTGTGGTCTTCCAAGTTAGACCTCCCTAATTAGAGGTCTTCCCACGCCACCTTTCATCGCGACAAAATCGCGGGACGCGTCTTTACACTTGCATGTAAAGACCCATTGATCTTGCCTTATCATTTTCCAAGTATTTTTGCCTCTGCAGATGTTTTAGTTCTTGACAATATGATAGGCCTAGATATCCGCGCACATAAAGCCCCATGACATTGCCGTCTTGCGACGAAATGCAGACGTCCGTACACTTTCGTAAAGACCCATTGATCTCGTCTTACCCTCGCGTTAGTATTATTGCCTCTCCGCAGGATCATCGCACAAATATGACAAGCCTAAGTCTCCTTGCGAAAACAAAGCTTCATGACATTTGCGTCTTTTTGGCACTTCCCTAATGGAGAGTGCCGCCCTTATCTTCTCCATGGTTGCCCCTTCAAGGAGGCGAAACATCGGCCATACAAGACCCAGCTCCTCCCATCCGGTCTTAACAACAACCAAGTTGTTTTGCAGCCTCTTATCCCTTATACCTATAGGGTTTATGGTTACGAGACCGCACCCTAAGTGGAGTTTTCTTCGGGCGAGTGCAACATATGCCAAGACTTGCCAAGAATGGCCAGGGTAGGTTCATCCATCCGGGCACTCCGGCTCAACCGTGTACCTCGGCGCCTTGAGCATACACTCGACTCCTTGGAAGAGACCCTCGGTCGCCCAACGGGGTATAACCTTATATATATAGTTGGGAATCCAAGGTACCTCTTAGGATAGGCTTTCATGGGCCCCAAATTTCCATGACTCGGGCTTCGGGAGCGGTGTAACCTTTCCCCCGAGCCATGTCGAGAGATACCCCCTTATATGACGCACTTTAGGTCTTACATTTGCCTCTTACGAAATGTTATTCGCGAACTAGGGTGTACGCCATAAAGGTTCGTCCCATTGTTATTTTATTGATTCTTCTTCATATGCAATAGGTACCCCCTACTACGACGCACTTTAGGTACTTTTGCCTCTTGCGAAATTCGATTTCGTCATAGTAGGTTTGCCTCTATCCGATTATTTTGTTGATTCTTCGCATATAAGCTCTTTTGTAATTTATTTGATCTTTGATAATCTCTTGTCATTTTTTATGCGAAATTTTCGCATGTTTTCATTCTTCCATTCTTTTCTTCATTTCAGTCATCTCTCTCATTCATTCTTTCATTCTCATATCTAATTTATGTGGTTTGCTGTTGTTGTCTATTTGATTTGCTTGCGAAGCTAGTATCCTTGAAATGTATAAATGTCGCACAAAATATAATTATCTCGCTTGAAAAAGAAATAGAGAAATGAGATTTGAACCTGATCTACCTCTTGCATATTCTCGCACCATACCAACTGTTCTAACTTTCTCTTGCGAAATTAATTTGCGAGATAGTCATCAACTTTCTTCTTTGAGAAATAAGCAAAGTCCTTGCGGAAATTTCGCATAACAAAAATAAATATGCGAGAAGCAAGAATTGATCCCGCGACTTTCGCTTGCATTCATGCCTCTTGACCAACCGTGCTAGCCTTGCCTCGCGAAGTGTTCCTGCGAAATAATCACCTACTTTCTTCTTGCGAGATATCCTTGCGAGATTATCAAAGATCGAAGTAAACATTTGCATGAAGTAAACGAACATCCGCAAAGTGTTTATCGCGAACGCTCGCAAGGTAAACATTGGCGAAGTGCTAAAAATTCTCGTGCGAAGGGAAGACTCGAGCCCGCAACCTCATGTTTGGATTCTACGCCGGACCAATTGTGCGAACTCCTCTTATATGAAATTATCGTGCATTTGTTGAAATTTGACTTCGCCTCGGGCTTCTTATTTATTTTTCCGCTTTCCAGTCGTCTTTTCTTGCAGCATCATTGTCCACTTTGGTAATGATGTCTACTATAGATCACCGTTTATAGTTGTACAGAGACTCTAGTTCTTTGTTGGTAATGTTTTAGACTTGAATATATGAGTATGCTTCACTGAGCTTGCTTTCTTGTGATTGTTCCTTTTGGTCTCGTCACGTTGGATAATTCTTCACGTTTGCTAGTTGACATCAATCCTACTTTGTTGAGTTTGTTGGTGTATTCTTTCACTTCCTCGCCGTTTCTTTGTGTTGTTCTTCTTTGAATGGTTTATTTTATTTCCCTCGTTGGCCAATGTCTAACACTTGAAGTGCGCTTGCTTTATGCATTTTTTGAAGTCTTTGAAGTTGTCTTTCCTTTCCCCTTGGATATTCTTGCGAAGCTTACACAAAGAATTCTCACCATTTGTATTCTCTTGCTCTTATTGATTTTCCTTGATTCATCCGATCTCTCTTAATCTTATTGTGGATTTCTTTGTAATAGGTTGCGTTGGCCTCTTTCATTATACTTCTCTTCATCACGGATGTGTCCTCGTTGTTCTCTCTTTTTATCATTCCTTTTCTTTACATGTTCTTTATGTTGTTTTCTTATTGTCTTTGTGAATTGGTCCGGTATTCCGTTGATTACGTATCTTTACATCATAGCTTTTATTAAGATTTTCGTCCTTGAACTCCCCTGCCGTACTCAATGACCTAGCTGCACTCAACAGATCAACACAATTATGAGATAAAGTAACTCCTTACACAAACCATTCAATTTCTTCCCATGTATTCTTTTCCTGAGTTGTTGATGATATGAACTTCGCAAGCTCTCATTCTCCTTTTTTGTTCCCTATATTTCGCCTCCGGCTGTTCTCGTACGTTTTCTTCTTCACTTTCCCACTTCTTCGCAGAATTATTACCTTCGCATGAACCATCATCCACTACGGCTAGTTCTTTGTGATCTATCTCATTGGGACGAGATTATGAATCGAGTTCCCTCCACTTCGTTTGAGTTGTTGTTTTTTTCGTCACATTTCTTCTTCATAGAAAACTCCTCCTCCCTTAGTTTGCTTATTTAGCAGTAGTACGTTGATTTTACATCGTTCTTTCACAGAATCTTTCTCGCGCCTTTCCCATTATTAAGGTTCCGAGATGTACTCATCCGTGAACTTCGATATCAACTCTTTTTGTGAGATGTGATTTGCTTTGTCTCACTTCGATATCAACTCTTCACCAGTAGATGTTATTTGCTTTGTCTCTCCTTCATGCTCTTGGGTTTAAGGACTTCTCTTAAGTCGCTTGGGTGGTTTAGTTCGCCCGATTCTTGATGGTCATTTTGATTCATTCGCAAGGCTTGCGACTTTGTTCCCTTCATCTTCGCGTACCGCGGGGCAAAACTTCGCTTTATGATCCTTCCTTTTTCCATTGCTTGATAATAGTAAGTAGGTTATGATTCTCTTATTTCTCTTGTTGGTTAAAGTTTGTTTATCTTCATTTGAACTGCGGCAACTTTCACCGGATCTCGCAGCAACCTTTAATGGAATCGTGGTAATTTACTGCATCATGACTATTTTTACTGGAACAATCAAGAATTAATCCTTCGTTGGAGTTTTGTTGATGAAATGAATGATATTAGCAAGTTGTTTGCTTTACTTGCAAGTAAAGACTATTCATCTCTGCGAACAATAAATCTATTGGGTGAGCAATCCAAAAGTTTGTGCTTAATTTTTTTGTTGTACGAGGAATCAAAATAGTGGTTGGATATTCTTTTTGTTTTCACTTCGCATAAAACCTCTAAATCAACCGCAAATTTTAGTGTTCAAAATTATTGAAATCTTTTTAAGGGGTCCATAAAATAAGAGATATCGATTGTAAACCGTAACCAAAACTCGTTTCGCATCGGATTTTTAAAAGAGATTTTAAAATACTCTATGTTCTTATGAAAACTTCTTCGTAATATCTTTTAAATCAATCGGATCTCAACTATTCAAAACAAAATTAAAGGGATAGAGATGAAATTTGTCCTTTCCGATCATATGATGAAGATTATTGGTGAAAGTTTATTGGGATTTAAGATTCATATGATGAAGCTCCCATAACAGCTTCTTTCCGATCTCCTCCCGCTTCCCATTTTTCTGCTTTCTCTCTTGTATACATTTCTCTTAAATCGCGTTGGTTGTTCTACATCGTTCTTTTCTCATCGCTCTTTTCTCGCTTTCTTTAGGTTTTCTTCAATCCAACAAAGGTGTCCCTGTTTTAACGCATATGTAGTTGCAGGAAATCCCACACTACACCCCTTACTCAATTCCAGATCTAAATCTTATTAATCACCTAAATCTCAAAATATAAGTGCTAGAAATTTAAATAGACACATAAGATTTTTTACGTGGTTCGATCAATGTGATCTACATCCACGATTCTTCACTATGATTGTTGAGGTTACATTAGTATTACATTTAGAATCTCCATTAATGGATATTTTCTAGAGCCCTAGATCTAATTATTTGGGAAGAAGATGATAAAGAAAATAAATCTCTCTCTAAAATATCTCTCTCCTCCTAAAAGGGTCCTCCCAAAATTATTCCTCCCATTTTCTTCTCCCGATCTCCTCTTTATATAGTGCTTACATAATGGATGACAGCTCACATATTGAGCCCTTTAATATTCTCGCGAGCCCCTTTAATCATTTCGCGAGCCCTTTGCAGTGCTCTGCTCTCTCGAGACATTCTCTCGAGTCTTGCTACCTTCTCTCGAGACACTCTTTCTAGTCTTGCTACCTTCTCTTCTGAGACACTTCGAGTCTTGCTACCTTTCTCTCGAGACACTCTCTCGAGTCTTGCTACCTTCTCTCGAGACACTCTCTCGAGTCTTGCTACTTCTCTCGAGACACTCTCTCGATTTTTTTGCTTACATTCTCGAGTTAAGGAAAATAATGAATCTCTTAATCTCTTCTCGCGAGTTAAGGAAATAATTGAATCTCTCATGCTAAGAAAATATGTTGTGCGATATTTGAATCCTACAGGGATTGCCCGTGTCAACATCAAGAGGTTCATCATTTTCATTTGGTTTCGAATATTTGGAACTTCCTTCGCCTATATTCTCGAGAGGATGACCGAGTATCGCACTCTCCACCTCCATGGCAACATCCTCTCGGACATATTCTCAAATAATTAGCATTTTCACATGAGGCATTTATGTTTGGCTATGAGGAGAGAGTACTCACAACATTTTCTTCTTCAACGCTCAAATCGGGAGATTGTTATGCCGGCAGAAGAGAATTGAAGACCATCAATGCTAGACGGAGCAAAGTTCAGTAACCAAATAACAAATATTGGTTTCATGATCCTAGTAATGCGGATAGAAGAAGTTACAATAGGAAAAGTGTCGACAACTCACCAAAGAAATAACAGGGGGGACTTTATGGTATTAGGCAACAACTTACAATTTTGCTTCGGCTTCTCCACTGTGGAACAACCCCGTTTCGCTTCGAGAAATTCATTTCAAGACGAGGTCTCACAAAGCACGACCGTCCTACAGAAAGAAAATTAAGGTGATAATCAAAGGCAATTGATGTTTGAATTTTTACGAAGAATGTGTAAAACATATATACCGGGTGAACATCCTGAGATGTCTTTCGCTTATCACCACCAGAGATGGGTTTCAACTGGGGTCGAGAAGCGATCATCGCCAGAAGGAGGCTCTTTCACCAAAGGTTGAATAACCCCTACAAGTCATGCACGCATTCAATTGCTGGTTCCATAAATCAATATGACCGTGAGTTACATACTGCTTATGGGTGAAAACTATTCCTTCCGGATTTGGTAATTTGGGGTGTGTGGATGAGGAATGAATCTAAACCCTAAACAAATGCATCACATGCAAGGTGAGTGCTTGTAGATTCTGGAAATCAATCAGGTAAGTCAGGCCTAAAACCAAGAAATGGCCGATTCAGGACTTGTTTTGGCCAAAGTGAAGGAGATGGGGTTGATCTTAGGGAGGGACGAAGAAGGTGTTGAGATTGTGAAGGTGTTGGCTTGCTTATGACTTGTAAATGTGAAAGGTGAGCAGTGCTTACGATTGATGCAAGAAGGCTGGGTGTTTGAATACGTTTTGCATCAACACTTGATTTCTGTCTCGTCACGGACTTGTGTTGTTTTTCTCCCATTTGGAAAATAGGGAGGAGAACCTATTTATACAAGTCATTTGAGCCTTATTCACGTCTCTCGTGGGAAGTGGAGAAAGTGGAGATGGAGTAGTCGAGTAAATGTGTTAGTGTCACACGACCAAAGCTTCTGCCCACTTCTCCGTCATCTCTAACCGTCCATGACTTCCCGACACGTTCTTGTGATGGCGCGTTGCACGCCGCACGTGAACCGCCAGGACCAATACGATGTATCCCCAGCTTGTGACATGATTGATGTTCTGGAATGTGTGGATCGTGGGACCCACAAAGGTAGCATGTGATGCTAAATTGAATAATCGTGTGTTTTTGAAAGCTATACTTGTGAAGTATCGTGTATTTTTATGCAGGTACCGCGTCATGGTGTGGTAGCGACGGTGGTGATACCATGACGCTCATTAACCAATTAACTCCTGGCGTGGTTGTATAACCAAGTCGGTGAAGGTCGATTTGATTTCAGATGATCTTTGAGACACTCATCTGCGATCGTTGATGGAATCAGGGTTTTGAAGAGGTGCGCCAGGCATCACTCTTGAACTTGGTCGAAACAAAGCATGGGAAGGGTTTTGAAAAGGATCGTAGGGCATGCGTGTAAAGACATGCCGGGGTGTACACATGTTCGCCTCTACGTTGTCCCATAAAGGCGCGATCTAGGCCACTCGGTTTCGGCTGCAAAGAGGGGTGGTTGAGATCGATTTTTCAACATAAATCGAATCTTGTAAAAGCCGCACATCGTACAACCAGCGTGCGCAGCAGACGACGACTTGGTCGGTCTTGCCAATCCATCAAACATATAGGTGGTAGGATGGTATTCAAGCTATACTGACCATCCATGTGAAAACGTGATCTAAGCCACTCCAAATCGTCCAGGGTGAAGTTGAGTGGTCGAGATCGATTCATTAAGTCTGACCATAGGATTTAGATGACGTTTTGGGATAACAAGCATGATATGCCTTAGTCGATCGGGTGAGGGGGATAAACCTGATTGGTAAATCTTTGATCACGTTAGGACTGCTTAATCTAATCTGGACCCTCATTCGTTCGGAAGATGGACGCTCGTGATGCTCAAACCACAATTTTGGGTTTCGCGTATGCGACCATGCTGTCGGAGTCTGGTGGGATAACGGACCATGATTGGTCCCCGACCGATTGTCGGCATGTAGGCATGCCACACTGATGATTGTGTTGACATGCTCGGGCCCTTTGAATCCACATATACGCCTCAATCTATACCTGCGAAGATGGATGGTTGAGACTGCTTTGCGACACATGTAATATGCCGCAAACTCCTACTTTAGGTTTTTCCGTCCATACGCTCCTGTTTGGACGTTTTGGCAAGCTATGCCAATATTTTGGGGAGGCCAGGCCATGCGGAGTCCGCGTTGGTTCGGCAGAGTGAATATTCCATACCAGCTTGGGGGTTATGGAATTGATCCGGGCCATCCAATCACGGCTGGTGAGGTTGATGAACGAGATCATATCCAGACCGATACTGACAAATCGGATGCTCAATCTAAGCTAGTATAACACACTGAGAGTTCTCAATCAGGCTAGTATAACACCCACCGAGAGCGAATCTGCACTTTTATTTCGTACATGCTTTCATTATAATGCTTGGAGGTTCAGTGTTGCTCTGCTGAGAGCAACACTACGTCGTCATGCTGCACGATAATGAGTACAGGAAATACAAGGTCGTGCTCACGTATTAATTAATAATGCTATAAATTCACAGGGTATATGGGATTGTTGCTACATGCTCCAACCTGATGAATTTCGTGTATTTAATTCACGGAATGGGA
>JAJJWW010007112.1:0-135372 GCA_023531295.1 Papaver armeniacum
CTCAATTTTTAAAAGCTGGGGAGGAGGAGCTTTTAAAAGAACCCACAATTGGGGGATATGAAATCTAATTGGGGGATATGAATTACTTCCCCCAACCCAAGGTGTGTGCTAAGGGGTGACTTTTGGGGGCGAAAATACTAAAACACCCTTCCCTAAAAATAAAAATTTAAAAACTTAAAATCAAAAATCAAAAAACTTAAAATCAAAAAACAAAAAACAAAATCATATCCCCCAATTTCCATCTTCACCTCTTCTTAATCTCTTTCAAATTTTAAACTCTTCCCACTCCCAAATATACCCCATTCCCTTTCAAATTCTAAACTCTCCCCACTCCCTATCATATTCTCATGGCTCCTCACTTTAGAAACAAATTTTTTTTTCTTAATTCGGAAGTGATGAAGATCATGCTGAAAGTGATGAAGACCATGCCGGAATTGATGAAGGCCATGCCGGAAAGTAGTGCCGGCATGCTCGAGAACTCCCTATCAATGCCGGTAGTCAAGTGAAAAAAACCAGAAAATTCGGAAGTGATGAAGACCATGCCGGTATTGATGAAGACCATGCCGGAAATTGGTACCGGCATGCTCGAGAATATGAAGACTATGCCGGTAGTCAAGTAATTTTTTTTTAAACTTTCTGGATACTTTTCATCCCGGACCGGCATAGAAATTTAAGCCAAATACTATGAGGAACAGTCTGCCACGCCCGAACCCCGGATAGTGGCAAACAATTTTTCTTCTTTGTCACCTTCTTCGGTGGTCAACATCATCATTGGTTTTTGTAGCCTCGTCGGGTTCATTTCTTGTTTGTGGGAGTCCAAATTTTTCCATCTCCTTCTCAACCCAAGCTCGTACACCTTTAAGAGACTTAAAACCTTTCTTTTGAAACTTTAGAATCTTATGACTACGATACGCCTCGTAATTAAGCATGGAGAAGGTAGAAAGAAGATGAGAAAAAATCCATTCATTGATGATGAAACCGTTGAAGCTAGAAGTGACGAAGAGGGAAACTCAAATAACTCTACCGGCATGGTAGATATGTAAGGTCCCAAGCCGGGTATCTACTGCACGGCGTATTCCGTAATATATAAACGACGCCGGTACTTGGTGCCGGCGTTCCCGATAATTTAAATAGCAAGGCGGTATGTGAGTTAAAAAACTCCGTATGTTTTTCTTGTGGTACCGGCATGCATATTTGGGTTGAAGACCACGCCGGTACTAAGCTTTTGCGAGAGAAAAAAATGGCGCTTTGAGATCACCATTTTTGGCATACATATCAACCAGGACATCCACATACACACATATCTTCTTCAAATCCGGCTTTAACAACCTGGTAATGAATCATTTCACCTTGCCTCAGATCAGTCATATCAAGACATGAACTTAAAACATTGCTTATAGAAAAATTGTCTAGTTTGTGACCTTCCTCCCGCATTTTGTTCAAGAACTTGATTGCATTTACACAATCACCTAACCGTATGACCAGAGACCATTTCGGTCCAAGTAATTACGTCCCTTTGTCGGCATTCTTTGAAAAAAAGTCGTTGAGCTGAGCGTGCTTCTTCATTCTTGAAATACATATAAATTAATGTGCTTCCTACAAAAATACTACTCTCAAATCCAAGTTTTTGAACTTGAGCATGGAGAGGTTTCCCATAATAGAGGTGGTAAGTCTCCGGTTCCGAGATAACAATTTGCAAGAGTATACTCATTTGGCTTTCTGTAAGATATTCGGCATAATTGTATGAATAAAAAGAAACAGACCATATTACCATCTCCATTATCTGAATACCCAGGATATCATCGAAGTTCTCCATGTATTTGAAAAGGCATAATGCGGTCTCCATATAACCACACTTGCAAGTACATATCAAGGAGTGCATTTTCCAAAGGAACATCACTGATAAATCACAAACAATTACTTGAGCATGAATAATTTTCCTGGCGACATGATCTCCCAACTTCCCACAACCATTCAACAAAGATAGAATAAGTAAACGGTGTCGGCTTTCAACCCGTACCTACCATTTTGCCAAACATTTGAACCCCTTCCCCGAGCTTATCATTCTTCATACACGCAAAGATCATTGAATTCCACGCAATGGAATCTCTATCACCCATACCTCCAAAAACCTAAGCAGCAGATTCCGTGTTACCACAATGTGAGTACATTCCAAGTAACGATGTACGTGCCGGACATCTTCAACAAAACCAAATTTGAATACTTGACAATGCACTTTAGACCCTACCAATTGATCTTCAAGAGCGTAACATGCTCCAAGTAAGCTTGTAAAGGTCGAGTTGTTCGGTCTAAAACCTTGAGTTCTCATTTCTGAAAGAACTCCTGTATGTTTTTCTTGTGGTACCGGCATGCATATTTGGGTTGAAGACCACGCCGGTACTAAGCTTTTGTAGAGAAAAATGGCGGTTTCAAAAAAAAAAACAAATTTTCGACCTCTTTGAAGCATTACTCTGTGTGTTGGGGTTGCTTGTATGCTGAAAATGTTTACTTTCTTGAGTTGGTTCTTCACAAAACACTTCATGGTCACGAAAATCATGATTCAAAGGTGTTGGTTCATCATACAACAATTGTGAGTTGTTATCATTAACCGAAGATTGAAGATATGATTGTTGTTGTAATTGAGCTAAAGATTTAGCAGCTGCAAGTCTCTCATCACAATCATCTTCCAATTTCAAAAAAAAAAATTCTACTCAAAATCGAATAAACATAAATACACTAATTATATCCCCCAAATCATTAACATTTTACTAATCATAATAAGTAACTAATCCCGATTAGTGAGGGTTAAATTAGGAATTAATAATTTAATTATATAAGGGGTAACCCAGCTAGGATATTTGGATCCCTATTTTGTCATCTAGTCATATCCCCCAATTAGATTTCATATCCCCCAATTGTGGGTTCTTTTAAAAGCTACAAAAGCATAAGTTGTGGTCCCACATAAATTTAATGTTTGATTTATCTTTTTTATCCCTACTTTATTTTATAAATGACAAAAGTTACCCTTAAATTTATATACAATCAATTTTTTACTATTTCTTATATTGCATTCTTTAAATATTATTATTTTTTATTATTTCGAATTATTTTATATACCATTTATTTAATTTGTCAACCGTAGAAATAAAAACAAATATTAAATAATTACTTAATTTTAGTTTCATTTTTTGCTTGAGTAATTACTTAATTTGTCAACAGTAAAAATAAAAACAAATATTAAATAATTACTTAATTGTTAAGTAAAATAATTTCTTAACAATCATAATGATAGTGGTAATTAGTATGAACATTAATATTATATAGTAAAAAAATTAATTATTTTTAAACCCAATTAATAAAATTGAACAAAACTACCATGAGTGATATGTCTGTTCTTGGCATTTGTTACAACAACAATGGTTGAATCTGAAATTTACCAAACACATTTTGATTGCTTTTTAATCAGCTTCAACTTTAATTAATATTTTACCAAACTTCTAACTGCTTTTTTCTCACAGCACATCACAACATTGCACAGCAGAAAAGTGCTTTTACAAAAGCTGCAGCAATACCAAACTAAGCCTTATTCCCACCTCAAACCACATTATTCAAACACAAAATCTACTCAGCAATGTTCATAAACAAATAGATCGTATCACCAAAAAAAATTTCCGGGGACATGATTCTGCAATTAAAAAACTTCACCCTATAGGTTGGGATAAAGTAACAAAACTGATATCAGAAGGAGGATTGGGGATAAGAAAGAGCAGTGATCATAATAAGGCACTTCTCATGAAGAGAATCTGGAATTTACATGAACAACCTAACTCTATCTGCGGAAGTCTCTTCAGTGCAAAATATCTCGATCAACAACCAATTCTTAAGGGCATTAATTCCATACCTTCCTCCTTCAGTCCTCAATGGAGACAATTGGATTCAATTGTCCCTACCATGCAGAATTTGATTTTCCATCGTATTGGAATGGATTATCAACTCCGATACAAGCCAATTGGATTCCACACTCAACAAATCTAGATCCATCACAATGCTACCCAATCCGAATGGTAGCAGATATCATCGACCCAATTTCCCACTCATGGAATCATGAAAAAATTAAGCACCCTCCCCAACCATATAATCCAAAAAATCATGAACATCCATCTCCCCCAAAATAGCCCCAAAGACAAAATTATCTGGCCACACTCAAAATCTGGAAAATACACTACCTCATCGGGATACAAATGTCTAACTCATGGTCAACCAACTCACACCCCTTTACCACCTACCAAATTCCTATGGACTTTACCATGTCCACCAAAAATTCGGCTTTTCTTGTGGAAAGCCATCAATGAAGGATTACCAACCTTCTCACTCTTATATCACATCCATCTGACCAACTCAGACATATGCCCCAGATGCAACACCGCCTGCTAATTGGCAAGTCACCTTCTAATCCACTGTCCAACAGCAACTACCTCCTGGAACACCTTATTCGCTCAAATATCAATTTCACCTAACTCCAACCCCCCACACACTTTCACCTTAACGCCTCAGACAACCATTTCCCAAATACTTCAACAACTCGTCAACATCAGTAATCTCCCTTTCATTTCACATTCCCGGACCTTATGGCTAGCTAGGAATAACCTAATATACCAACAAAAGCAAACAACTTCAGAAGAAATACTAGCATGGGCACATAAACTGCAACAAGAATTCTACGGGGCACTACACTCTTCTCCACCGATCACATCAGGAGACGCACCGATATTTAACCACCCGACGAGGGACAAAAGGATATCAACAATATCGGTAGGATGGTCAATTCCTAAAATAAACTGGATTAAGATTAACACAGATGGAGCAGCCAGAGGTCACCCAGGATTTGCAGGGGCAGGGTTAGTATGCAGAGATTCTGATGCACGAACTATTATGGCTCTAGCTCAGCCACTAGGAATTACGACTGCATTAACTGCAGAAACTTGGGCTCGCTATTGGCATCAAGAACAAGAACAGAAGGCAATGGCCAAGAGTTATCTTTGAAACCGACTCAGAAAACCTTCTACGTTTCATCACTTCATCTACACCCCCACCTTGGCACATATCAGGGATGATTGAAGAAATAAAATTCAGATTTCAACTGATCCCACAAGCTGCAATTCAGCACAACTACAGGGAAGGAAATCAAGCGGCAGACGGATTAGCCAATCATGCGGCAGATGGAAGTCAAACAGAGAGCTTATCAACTAAAATATGGGACCAGACAATCCCATCTTTTATTAGTCAAATTTTATTTCATGACTCCGTGGGTACCAAATACCCACAACAAATTGTAAACTAATTTCCTTTTATTTAATTACATGCTTCAAAAAAAAAAATATATATATATCCTGGATTGATTGGGGGCCAGACCTTTTAATTGGGGGCCATGCACTAGATGACAAAAAAGGTCACCCAATCCTAATTTGGGTCACCCCTTATAATTTTTTTTTTAAATGGCTAAAATGCCCCTTAGTGATTAGTATTAAGAATTAATTAACTTGATTAGTGTGGTAATTGTGTTTAGATAAAAATCGATTTTAGGATAAAAATTTGTGGAGATTTTATTTTTGGGTTTTATGTGTTGAGAAGAAGAGGAGAAGTTTTTGAGTGGAAAAATTAGGGTTTTTGAAATGAGTGATTCAAGTGGAGGGAATGAGGGTGGTGAAGCTTCAAATAACAACCATGATTGTGTTGATGGTTATATTGTCTCAACTAATCATATGGATTGGATGTTTGATGAGGAGATGTTAATGGAGGAAGCCATGAATAATGGTGAAATGAAGATCCTACTCCTCAAAATGAAGGAACCGATACTCCAAATGAAGAACCCGCACCTCAAAACAATCGGGTAAACCTCATATACTCTTGAAATTGTCTCGAATGGTGCTCCAAGGGGTCGATTCATGCTCACCGTATAAGTCGGGTGTGAGAGTCGTTATAGTCGGGGTTTGGATTCATTAACGACTCTCAAAGGTCGTCAGTGAATTGGAATTACCGATGACGACTCAAACCTGCAACTTTTCCAGGTTATGAAAAATCGTTAGGGGCGGGTGATAAACACTGACGACTCTTATAGCTAGGTCAATAAGGGTCGTTAATATTGTTTGTTTAGAGACAAACGACTCTAAACCCAGAACTCTCAGTAAATAAAAAAACTTAGAGTCGTCATATATGTATTCCTATAAGGTGACGACTCTATCCCACCATTTCAACTTTTATGTAGAGTCGTCTACGTGTGTTATTTAAAATACTAACGACCCTTGAGCTGGATTATCATAACTTTTGATTTCATTTCATTGAATCATAAAAGGCATACATCTTTCATAGCGATACGTTTGAAGGAAATGAAATACAATAGATAATAACGGTGCACTGATACACTTAATCATAAATGGCGTAATTATACATGGTGCCTTCCAAGATAAAGTAGCAATCTTCGAAATCGAACTTTTTTCCACGAAGCACCTCGTATCGGACATACGCCTTCCCCAACTGAAAACCCCAAACAAAACCATAGTTAGTAGTGTTGAAAGCTTTGGATAAGTTTTACCTCTTGTTTAAATACTTACTCTTATAGCACCCAACATATTGGGCATGGCTTCCCTTACGGCCTTGATTTCTCTTTTGAAAACTTCACACTCGAAGAATATCTCCTCGAACCGTTCCTTGACGAGTTTCAAAGACCTTGAGTTGCAATTTCCGTCTAACGCCACAAAACGATGAAAACACGGTTCCACCAAGCATCCGATGTTTGATCAATGTCTTTTCCTAGATCTTCAAAGTGGTTTGTGACGGTTTTCCAAGCTCTCACAATAAGCGCAATTCTCTTCCGAAGTGTAAGTACTAGTCATGGTGTTTCTCTTCTTTTTCCTCTTGGATGATAAATGAATGAGAATGAATGTGAAGGTTGAGAATTATGGTTTGGGTGAAGAATGTGTGAGATATGGGTCTCTATTTATAGAGATTAAGCACCCAATGATCACTTTTTTTGAATTTTTAACCGTTGCCCGACTCAACCACATTTGGTGAATTCAAAATTCACATTAATCGCTATAAGGATCGTCATTATGTATATTAAACAAGTGACGACCCTTGATGATAAAAAGTGTCGTTCAAGTGTAATGTTTCTTGAATGACGACTCTATCGTCAAATAGTCTCGTGTCAAGTGACCTTTAGGGTCGTTAATATGTTCTTCTCCATAAATGACGACTCACGCCAAAAATTTCAAACAATCTTTAGAGTCGTCACTTTTTCTTTAACGAATCATGACGACCCTTTATGAACTATGGTTATTGCACCGATATTTGAAGTCATGTGGTTTATTGAATCGAAAAAAACATACATGTAGTTGAAATAAAATAGAAGTAAAACACATAAAATTGTTCAATACATCGCCTAGGGATTCTCTACGAGTTTAATTATATAGGGCGAATTGCCATTCAACTTCCTCCAAGAGAGTGTAGCGGTCCTCGTGCGAGAAACTCATGCCCGTACCTTAATTCGTATTGGCTCCGACCCAAAGTATACCGGGAAAACAATTTTTCAAATAAGTTAGCGTTGTTGAATAATCATAACCAAATAAATATTTTTTGATGAGAGGCCTATTGATTCACAAACTTACTCTATTCATTCGGGCCGTTTGGCATAGCGTCCTTACGAGCTTTCAATTCGTTTCTCAACAGTGACGCATTCATTGTATAAATATGCATACCTTTCCCTTATTTGGCCGGGAGCGTCCTCCTATAACGATTTCCGCTTAGTGCTTTAAAACCTTAAACACCCGTTTCCACCAAGCAATGGTGTTTTGATCATCCCCAAAGTAAGGCCCTCTTGTTGGGTCTTCGTTACTGGTCACCCATTGCGCTTCCTCAACGGAGTGCTTTGTGAGAGTGGTGTGTGCCCTGACAATAGCAACATCTTCTAGATCATTGAACGGAGTTGTAGCCATTTTTGGTGATTCAAAGTGATGAGTAACTGATTTAGGAAGATTGAAAGTGATGGGTGAATAAGTTTGGTAGAGATTGGTCTCTATTTATAGCATAAAAGTACCCAACGGCTAGATTTTAAAAAAAAAAAAACGTTAGTTTTCGCAATAATTGCTCCTACTAGTCAAAGTTACCGTTGGTTTTCAAATTCTCTACACTTAGTTCGTCTAGAGTCGTCAAGGGATATATATAAACAAAGAGCGACCCAAGGTGGATACTTTGGCGAATGGTTTATATTTGGGAATGTAGAGTCGTCAGTATATAAAGAGGGTCGTCATTTGTCGAGGAATGGGTCGTCGTTTCGCAAAAATAATGTTGTTGTTAGTGTCGTCAACTTTGTAAATAAAGATGACGACTTTTAGGGTCGTCATTTTAACATCTCGGATATTAACGATGCACGAATGATATGTTTTTCTTTTCTATGTAGCTGGTTGTACGGCGAGCTCTCAACTCCGAACTCCGTCTCCATTATCGGTTAGGATACCTCCCAACACTATATGACCGATTTGGTACGTTTTTAATGTTTGAATCGATGTATATCTTTATGAAAATTGTTTAATTAGTGTTGCATCATGAACGTGACATTGGTTTTGATGTAGACGTGGGAGACAAAGGTGATGTCAAGGAATGGATTATTTCCAAGGCAAAAGAGAAGATGTGCGTAGTTGTTCAAAGCAAACACGTTGATTATAAGCAAATGGAGATGGTATGCGAGAGAGCGGGGGATAAGGAAGAAAGTCACAAAGGGAAGAACTACAAGTATGAGAAGAAGACGACGAGGGTCTACAAAACGACCAAGAAGAAGATACAATGCCCCTTCAGGATTGTTTTCAAAAGGCATCCTGAAACTAATCTATGGAGGTTGTATAGTATTCCGGATGGTCGTCACAACCATCCTCCACCTAGCACTCTTTTAGGGCACCCAACATATGCCAGATTGAAACCACATCAAATGGAAAAGGTACGACAGATGAAGCGATGTAGGCCCCTTCAGATCCTAAATGCAATAAGAGCCGAAGATAAGACAAACTTGTCTATTATTTCCACCATCTACGCTGCCAAAGCAACGATCAGGAGAACTGAATGGGATGGTAGATTAATTATGCAACAATCAGAGTGGTTGGCAGAAAAACTTAACTACGCCATGCAAACAAGGGTGGGTCCGGGCGACAAAGTGACACACATTTTTCTTGCCCATCCTAGGATGGTGGATTTGGCTCGATGTTTTTACTGTGTCTTGTTCATAGATTGCACCTATAAGACCAACAAGTATAACATGCCGTTGTTGAACGTGGTTAGTCATACTCGGATAAGCAATCATTCACCGTGGCATGGTGCTTTATGGAAAAGGAAGAAATAGAGGACTATGTTTGGGCTTTGGAACAAGTTCGGTTGATTTACCGAGGCGAAGGCACACCGCGGGTTATAATTACGGATAGGGATTTTGCAAATCATGAGTGCCGTTCGTCAAGTTTTTCCACATGCTCAACATTTTCTTTGTACGTGGCACATCCAAATGAATATTTTTTCTAATTGCAAGAATCAGATTCAAAAGATCAAGCCCGCAAAGGGTAATCAACGTTCCAAGGAGGAAGACGAGCGTCTAAGTAAACTTTCAAAAAAGAGAAAGAGAAGAGAAAATGAAAGAAAAGGAAAAATATCTTTGAAGATGGTGATCTATGGGAGGATTTTGCAAAGATCGGGACCATTTGGCTCATTCAAGACCAAGTAAAGTACTATGCAAATCTTCAAAAGTTTATTGATGATTGGAGTACGGATCATAAGAAGGTTGTCGATTATTTCCTAGATACATGGTTGAATCCTTGGAAGGAAAAGTTTGTTTATGCATGGACCAATAAGTTCAAGCACTACAAAAATGAGTCCACGAGTATTGCAGAACAGTCCCATGGACGTTTGAAAAATTCTTCAAGAGAACACGGTGGGGTAGTTACGGTGACAGAAGCTATTCACGAGCACGCCGAGGATGACCTAAGCAAGATAGTGACTCGGATGGAGTATAGTAAGGACCGTTTTTGAAGCAATACATGGAAGACAAAGAATTGCTACGTGGGGGTTTCGCACCAAGTATCATGGTGGGCAATAAAGCATATGATGACCGAACTTAACAAATTTCGAGCGAAATCTTCCGATGGAAAAGTCATTAAATGTAATTGTACAACCGAGACGTGGCTTGGCCTCCCGTGTAAACATAAGTCTCGGTGGGTACAAGGGGCTCATTCCCATTGAAGATATCGATCCTTTTTGGAAGCAACTTGGGTTCATCCCAAATCCCACAGAGCCGCTGATGAACAATTTGGAGACCTTGAGATTGGCAAGTATATCAGTGAGAAATATCGAAAAACGAATTGTGCGGAAAGACAGAGATCTTTGGTTTCTAATTTGTGGCGGCTGCCCGTAAGAGCTTGGGAGTAGAAGAAGAGCCAAACAAACAAAAACCAACGGGTAGACCCACAACTAAAAAGTCTTTTAGAGAAACCGTGAAAGCGGCAAAGAGTTGCAAAAGCGACTGTCACGTCATCGAGATGTCCAGGCGGAATATACGGAGTATGAGAACTCTTTCGTACCCAAGGCAAGGGGGCCGCCAAAGGAAGACATGGATGTTGTAGACCATGTGGTCGGTACCAAAGAAAGCCAAACGAGCGGAATGGTGACGATACGAGGAATAAAAGGTAATCCGCGCACCCTAGAGATTCCCAAGGAAGACCACATCGTGTTGCTTACACTTTGTATAAAGAGTATCCGACCAACTTCCTCACGTCATCTTGGATCACCTTCTATCCACCGACGACGTCGACGGCGATGGAAATTGTGGTTACCATGTTGCAACGGAACAATTAGGGCATTTCGACGAGGCCGACGAACTTAAGCTCACCCAAATCGAATATGCAAGAAAAAAATGGCAGAAAATCTAGTTCAGACAAACAACTATATTTGAAAATGCTCATGGAAGGAGACCAAAAAGAGGGAATTGAAGTTTAGGAGTTGGTTTCAAACGTGAAATGGAGGAAGGGGTCCAAGAAGGCCGGTTATAAGTTTTGGATGCAAATGCCTTTTGGTGGCCAACTTTTGGCGGACACATTCACTTGTGTAGTAATTGTATTCAGCCAAGGCTTCCCCGGAGCCTCTTGTATGTACGTACCTTCCAAAACTAGGTGCGAGACGGAGATAAAGAAAAGAAGAATTGTAATGGCACATGTCAATGATAACCATTACATAGGCTTGAAGATTTCCGAAGAATGTCCTCTACCACGGGTGTATGGTGATTGGGGAGAGTACACCAAGGAGTGGACAAACCAGTATGAGTATGGAATGAACATTTGGAATGCTATGGACCCAACCCCGGTTTACTTAGACTTGGGAAATGAATCGTGAGAGAAGATGTTTATTCTAAACAATGCATTGCATTTGAAGCATACTTTTTCATAATGGTTGTATCTTCACCCAGATATTTGTATTTCAAGAATGCTTAATGAATACAATGCGTTTTATCCTTTTATCCTAGTTGGATTATGTTAATTTGAATTATGTTACGTAGTCGTCGACAATATATACACACACCTTAACGACCCTAATCAGTAAAAATTGCTAGTCTCCCGGATGTTTTTACGCTTAAAGGTCGTTATACATATAAACATCCAAGTTAACGACTCATACCTTAGAATGTTTTGCAACAATACAAATGTCATCTATATATACATAAACATTGACGACTCTAATGTTAAAATTTGACAGTCTCTGGATGTTTTCCAACTAAGAGTCGTCATCTCAGCCACATAAACATTAACGACACTAACCATAAAAATTTGATGGTCTCCAGAATGTTTATATACTAAGAGTCGTGAAGCATATATACATACAAAGCAACGACTCTAGTTATACGCCTTAGAGTCGTCATCACTATAGTGTATACATTGACGACTCTATAAGAAAAACCCCCAACGCGGCTTTTTTGTATACACTTTTTCCCAAAAAAAAATAGCCGTTGGTAATTATTGTATATATAGAGGAACACTTCCAGGAGCAAATTCAATTGAAAACCACCTCAATAATGGCAAATCCTTCATCAACCCCCAATTCAATTGATAACATACTTAGAAGATGCAAGCGACCAACCAAATCAATATTGGCAATGGAAGAAGAGATACGCAAAAAAAACATGCGACCTACTAAAAAACATGCGCCATATCCTACGAAGGAAGAAGAAGAGTTGCGCGAGGCCAAACGACGAGACCAAGAACAATCCCAACTCCGTGAAAGATTCAAGCAAGTCGAGGAAGAGACCGAATGGGTTAAAAATTATTACATTGTCAAGGATCTCCACGAAGAACATGAACGTGATAGTATATTTTGGAGCCAAGTTGGTTCGGGTCCTTTCGTTAATAACAACAACAAACTACGATATCCTTACTTGCCGCCCCACATTAGTCATAGGACGATTCTTGTTATGAAATGGTGCACCAAGTACAACGAGTTTCTCATGCGAGGCACAAAGGGGATAGGTGTGCTGCTCAAAGGCCGCATATACCAAATGGAGAGGAGAGCCTTTTTATCACATTGAAGCCGCCATGCTAGTTGAATCTACACTTAAAAATGAACAACAAGTAATGTGTTCAAAGGAATATCCACCTTCTAATTAATATTTAATATGCTACAATTCCAAGTTTCCTTTCAATCGAGATTCAATTTATTTTAATGAACCGTCGTTATCTCGGTTTGTTAATGCAAAGGACGACTATACCTAAGTCGTCATATGACTTATTTTGGAACAACTTGCTCTTGAGTCGTCAACACCTTTGATAACTTAGTTAACGACCCACGTTGTGATTTTCAAAAAAACGACCGTTGGGATTTTCTTCTATATAATACCACCCCATCCTCTAGAGAAAATAGCCCAAAACCATTCGTTTTTCCACCAAACTACGTAATCTTTCAATTGCAATGGCTGAATGGGAACCGTATGAAGATTTGTGTCTCGTTAAATCGTTTGCTAGTACCTTTCGTGAACGTCCAAATGAAATCTATTCAATGTTTTGGAAGAGAGTTAAGGAGTTCTTCTACGGGCGTACCACGAATCCTAATAACCGAAAATGGAGAGACTTGGCATTTCGATTCAACTACATTAAAAGTGCAATGAGAGAGTATGTAAAAGTTAGAAATATGGTGTACGACCATCATCCACGAGCTCCTCTTAAGGAAAAAGTGAGTAATCGTTAATATTTATACTTTCCTCATCCTTCAACGTTACTAACATATAACATTCCTCGTTTAATTTCAGCTGGAACGTTTCAATGGGTTATGGACAATACGTAATGGGGATACTAAGTTCATTCACCACAAAGAATATACAACGTTGTATCGTCGAGCGCGAAGGTTCATTGACGAACATTTGATGTGTCAAATTCAAGAATACCCATATTAACTTTCTCCTGGTTGTAACAGTCGTCAATATATCCCATATAAAAGCAACGAGCAAGATGTATTTTCCGGATTTAATACACATGTAACAGTCGTTAACTTCCATTTGATACCGCTAACGACTTTAGGCAGGGAAAAAATGGTTCATCTCCTGGATGTTTTCTGACCTAGAGTCGTCATTAGTTTCCATATTCTAATTAACGACTCTAGGCAAAGAAAATATGGTTCATCTCCTGGATGTTTTCTATGCTAGAGTCGTCATTAGTTTCCATATACTTAATAACGACTCTACGCATAGAAAATATGGTTCATCTCCTGGATGTTGTCTGACCTAGAGTCGTCATTAGTTTCCATATACTAAATAACGACTCTAGGCAGGGAAAAAAAACATCAGTCTTCATTTCTCTCCGAGTCGTTAGACTTTTTAATTGAAACACATAACGACTATGTGTATCACAAATAGAGTCGTTACACTGCTATGGACCATAGATAACGACCCTAACTCTATCACAAGATATAATCTTGTCTGCATTAGAGTACTACATTATTCTAACAAACATACTAGTAAACATCCTTCTTAAAACAAAGTAGTATGAACAAACCAGCCAAACCAAACACATAAGTAGTTTCAACAAACACATAAGTTCAAGTTATAAAGTAACATCTCAAGGAGACGGAGACGGTAACATCTCCTTGAGTAAAGACGGCATCTCGACCTCGACCTCCTCCTTACTTCCCTGACCGGGAAACTTTCCGGCTTTTCTTAGGAGGAGGACCCTGAGTTTCACCGGCCCCTGGGGAACCACCATCTTCTCCGGTACCTTGTTCATCATGATGTTGGCTACTTTGCCCCTGTTCACCACCTTGTTGTGCTCGGCTACGTCTTTTCCGGTCCTCTTACCTTCCTTGGCCAGCTCAAGCAAACATCTTCTTTGCATTGGGATTTTCAATGCGTGCAACAATCAACGACAGACGTTGTTTTTGCAAAGCTCAATCACTTCCCTTTGTCACCGAGCAACAAAAAGCCTTGACAAAAAGCTTCATTCGTTCCCCTCTATATATATACATTAAAAAAACAATTCTAATGAACTGACGTATATTTGTATGTAAATGAATAACACAATTACACAAATAAATACTCACCACTAGTTTAAGAATGGTAGTATCATCTCTACCGTCACTTGAGAAGAAGATGTGGATGCTGTTGGTCCTCCTACCCGTAACCCGATCGATCCGTATTACCCTACCATGGGAGAAGCCTTCGTACCATTGATAGTAATCCGTTGTTGCCTCGTAACCTTTATCCACATGCACCCAAAATGTGATGTCTACGAGGTTAGAATGTCTATTATTCCAATGCTTGACATCGTTGCGGGTTCGTAAACCACTTTTATTTCACCTTGCTGGCCTCACATTTGTTCAAATTGTGCTTGAACGGAGGTACATCGTCTTCATCGGGTGAATCTTGAACAAACCCAAGTTGACGCATGATTCTCAAAGGATTGTACATTGAAAAACCGTTGGGGTGAAACAAAGGGCCATGGTAATACACGACATCTTCCATTGCGCCAACTCTAGCATCCTTGTAAGGACTAAAGATTACCTCCTCCGCCGTGATGTTGTCAAGTTTTTTACGCATTTCTATCAAGGCATCGGTTTGTTCCCTATCCCGAGAACCGGAGTACACCCAAGCAGGTTCTGTTGGACTACCCGGCTCCAATTTGAGTTGATTTTCACATCTTCATTGTCTTTGAACAAAGGAGGGGAAATGATCATAAATCCACACCTATTTTAAACAATCAAATAAACATAAAAATATATCGAAGGAAAAAAACATACTAAAAGAAGACAACTTTCATCAATCCAAATACCGGATTAGAGCCAAATTCCCATTAATTTGAGAAGTTCGTTCGCGAGATCCCCCGGGAAAGCCGACCATTCGGATGTGCAACTATGGCAGGTCCCAAGAGTACTTGTTCACATCTTCTAAGGGGTCCAAAAGCTGAAGAAGGTTGGCGCTCACCTGTTACCTTTCTTTTCGGGAAATACAACCGATGCAAGGACGTACAACAAATAAGCTGCCGCCGCATAACGACATTCCATATCGAGAGACCTCCGTTATTTTCCTTCTCTCTGCGGTACCAAAGCAAACATCTCGCCTAATGTCCACAAGCTTGAACTCTTTCTTGGGTACTTAGCTCTCCGCACGAAAAGCCCATCGTCTTCTCTTTATCCCACCAAACAAGTTCTTGGTCCATGTATAAATTTCATCCCAACTAGGCCTTCTCTTGAAATTCTCATGGTTGATTTACCTTCGACCGCACCCCTAATATCTGTTCGCATCATCGAGTCAATGCCATCTCGCCAAAAGGAAGTTGGAATGTGTCGACTTCAGCAATACCTTTCATAATAAACTAGATATCTGCGACCTTGTCATACGCAATCACAGAGTTCACAACGGCATTGTACAAACCAGAGTTTTCAACATATTCTTTAACCCTTGCACATTCACCTTCTAGCGGCCACAACTCCATTTTCTTAAAAGAAGATTGGTGCCTGAAGAGACGTGCGGCATTCTTATGATCCTGCAAAAAATAAACAAATAAGTATTAAAAAACATATTACAAAAGTAATATCAACAAACTAATCATATAGCAAGCAAAGTTGGGATTCTTACGATTGTCTCATAGATGGTATGAGCCCACGATCCAAAGATATCCAAATAGAACTTTGCCCCCATCTCTAGGTTCTCCTCTTGGTTTACCATTTCAAGAGGCTCCAACATCAAACGAGGCGCGGAACGTGTCTCGCGCCGGGTCTGCAATATCGGTTCCATCCTTCTTAACCCTCTTTAACGGCTTCGTCTTTGCATCATGTTCTTGACTCTTCTACATCTTGTTTACCATCATCCTCTTCATCATCCTTACCACCACCATCATCCCCTTCATCCTCTTCCTCCTCATAACCACCATTATTACCTCCATCCCCTTCCCGCTCATCATCATCACCATTACCATCATCAGAATCATCACCACTAACATTACCTTCATCATCATTGTCACTCTCTACATCCTCTTCACCTCGTACGGGAGGATCTTCTTGTATCTCCTCTTGTTGGATTTCTTCTTCTTCACCACTACTGCTAGCGGAAATAACATGTGAGTCTGATTCTGATGAATTCGACAACTCATCACCTTTGTCTCTTGGTTCGGTGATAGAAAATGATACCTCACTCGGCTTCTTACCGCGTAATGGACCAGCAAGTAAGAATTTATCGTGGCGTGGAGGTTTGGAAGGTGGAGTTATCGTCATTGGAACCTTGCCTTTGGTTCTGCATTAGGTTTCGAAACAAAAAAACAAAAAATAACCCAACAAGACATCAACTTTATGGTTATCAGATCAAGAGTCGTCAATACGATAATCTAAAACACAACCGACCCTCGAAGCATCATTGTGACGACTCAAAGTAATATGTTGATGACCCTGTCAAATAACAAAGGGTCGTCAAAAATACGGTAACGATCCTACGATTTGGGTTGACGACTCTAGGGCACATACCTAAGTGACGACTCAGGGGGAAATGAGATGACGACCCTATCAATTTTTTGGAACAGCGGGCTTTTCGAGTTCCATCTAGAGTCGTTAGTGAATAAATAAGGGTCGGCAAACAAGAGTCGTCATCTGCAACATAAACTATTAACGACTCTATTCTAGGGCAAAATTCACCGAAGTAGCAGAATAAGGGTCGTCACCTTCAACCTAATAGGCTAACGATTTTTCATACAATAAACATGCAAATGAAAAGTCGTTGGGGTATCCAAACAGATCCGCTAACGACCCTTTAATCGAAACCGCTAAATTTCGATTCACCGGACTCAAATTCGCAATCAAAACACAACAAAAAGCGCATAGAAGGTGGGTTTAACTTCACATACCTTCTAATTGGACCCATATCTTCTTTTGGTTTCGATTTTTGGGGTTTTGGGGTTCTTCCCACGATTACCTTCCTTTGGCGTCGAGGAGATCGGGGATTTGACGTTCTTTGCGAGCTGGTCATTTTGTACGCGCCATGTTTGAAGAAGAAGGTAATCGTCGATTATCTTCTAACATCGACGATGAATCGGTCGAAGAAAAAAAATCGTTTGGGGTCGTTAATGGTGGTTGTGGAGAGGAAGAGGAGAGGAAGAGGAGAAGAAGAAGAGAAGAAGAAAAAAAGAAACTGATTTTTTTTTGTTTAGTTTAGGGTAAATTAAATGGGGGCCTAATTATGATTTCAAATTAGTGTTAACTGGTTTTTAAGATTTGTGTTTAGTAAAGGGCAAAACAGTCTTTTCAATATCGGATAAATACGCCCCTCAAAAATTTGGGGTGGAAATAAAATATCATGGCCCCAATTAAAAGGTCTGGCCCCCAATCAATCCAGGATATATATATATACTGAAATTGGAGGAGTCTTCATCATTTACCGAAAGCGTACACCTTGGACCTAACATGTTGCGTATCGTATTGCATTTTCCAGTAGTCTTGGAAATGACCTCCCCCATTCCTCGTCACCTTCGCTCCACCTTATCCTAGAAACGCCTTTCTTACCCACTCAACCACTTTCCAAGAAAATAAAATAAGACCCAGAGAGAAGACCTCCATATCCAATGCGATCCTTCCAAAAATGTCACCTTCACTAAACCAATAATGGGTAGGCCCCACAATTAAAATTAGGGCTGAGAAAACGAATATCCATCTCATCATCATATCCTCAAATTGATGATGCAGATGAGATGTGAGTGAACTGTAATACATTTCCCTCTCAACCAAACGCGTCGTTATTATCTAAAAATTTCATGGCGAAGAAGGATAATACAATGAACAGTACTGCACAGCAAATTTCAGCCAAGTGGTTAACAAATTCAAATACATTCAAAACCCATGAAATTACAGCTAGTATTATCTTCCATTTGTTTCTTTCCTACCAACCAATTCTATAGCACTAACTAGCTTGCTTTTTTGTTTTCATTTTTCTTAGTTTTTCTAGGATCCTTTTTTTTTTTCTCTGTAATTTATTTGTTGTATTTGTAAAGCTTCAAAATGGCTGTAGCTATAGCTGCTGGGACTACTGTAAGGGTTTGTTCTGGTTTGAAAATTGTTGAAAATCATTTACAGAATCATAATGGGTTTGCCAAGAAATTCTTGATTTCTGACGTTCAAAGATGTCAAATTTTTCCCCAAGGAAGGTAATTTTATATATTTTGATTCAGTTTTAAGTTTAAGTTCTTCTCATTTCAGCGTATTTTTTCTTAATTTTCTGTATATTTGTTGATTGAAATGGTGGTTGAGTTCGCAGTTTTGACTGTCCCTGTGTTTATTTGTCATTGAAAGATCTATGTGCTGGTCAACTTAGTCTTCAATTATGAAAATTTTAAGTCAAAAACACTTGATTTTCTTTTGTTTTGTTTTACTTGCTGAAATACTTGAGAATACATTGTAAACTGATTTGTTGCTTTATCTTGTGGATGCATGAAAATAGAATCAACCCTTTATATTGGCAGATATTTGTGAATATTACTCAGCTCCCATAAGAATACCTGATAGGAGGTATCAGATGAGGGAGTTTAAGATTCTAGCGACACCTCTAAGATTTTGTTTTCAGTGTGGTGTTTGATTTCAGTGACCTCATTTGTTGCCACTAGTTCGGTACATCTAGGGGAATTTGGAGTGGTAGTATGTCAATCTTGGTAATAAGTCCTCATGTCGTGTATTCTTACGGGTGAAGAACACAAGTTTAATTTGTGGTATTATTGCCTATGATTTATCGTTTAGGAATGTTTTGCGGGGTCTTTGTTGAGGTAGTGTCTAGTTATGGAATTATTCTTAATGTTGATTTGTTGACCAGCTGACATTATTAGTTTTGTCGCATGTGGCTTTCTTTTATAAGATGCTTCGATTGAACTATTTCCATTTCCTTTAATTGATTAAGATCAGATATTGCCAGAATTAATGGAACTATGGTTCCCCCTTGCATCTTTGCTGGGTGAGAATCGCGTGCAGTGATTGGAAAACCACATTAGCAAGACTTGAGTCTTGGAGCTATTATATATTGGGTGTCCCCTTGCATTTCACAGTGGTAGCAATTAGGCAGCTGTGTTAAATTTAGCTGCTTCCTCTCACCCATGTAATCATGATGTCCACCCTTTTGCTCAATTAGTATCATTTGCAGTGGTGGGTTAGCATGATCAAAGAGTAAGGTGATACTGTGATAGTAGTAAAACACGTCACCAACTTTCGAATGTGGACTACTCATGTCTCTTCAATTTGTCCAATTGATTTTACTTGGAAGCTTCTAAATTTCCAAATAAAAACATCCAATCAGAGCAACTAATCATTGGGTGTTACCATTTTCTGGGAGCTCACATAGTTTAGTTACATAAGCCATATTGGTCAGCCTGGGCATGCATGGTTGGATTTATGACTTAGTGACCCATTCCCCAGATTCCTCTATTTGAATGACTTGGATAATTAAGTTCCAGTTATTTCTTGCTCATAATTTAAGCCTGTCGTTATTTCTGTGTTAGTTACGTGGTTGGGCTTTTTCAGATTGTCATCTTCTGTGGCTGTGAAAGTCCCACGAGCTTCATCTACAGCTTCTGTAGAGGTATTGTGAAGTTATAATTCAGATATGGTTAGTAATACTTATGTGCTTAATATTTTGCGGGTGATGAAGTACTTGGATTTTGGGGTATAACAGGATGGAAGTTCCAGCGGGACTGATACAGTTCCTACTCCCAAAGTAATAATTGATCAGGACTCGGATCCAAATGCAACTGTTGTGGAGATAACTTTTGGTGATCGTCTTGGAGCGCTCCTCGATACGGTATAATACTGCATATTTCCTTGATTATATGTTAGTGAACTTATCTGAGTTAACCACGCAAATGATTTGGTTTTATTGCTCAAGGTTATAAGTGTCCCCCTTATGATTAGTCCTTATACTCCAATAACAATATGTTTAATCTCTTGTCCTAATCGTTTTTGTATGACCTTTGTTGAGGTGGAGTTGCACCGTATTCTGACTCAACTTCAACCGCCTAACAACATTTTTTGGTCAGGAAGGTTACATGGACTTGCCCTTTGGCTAGAGTTCATTTTATTCTCCATGGACTCTAACTGACAACACATATGTTAACTTTCCTGCATTCCATTTGGCTCCCATAAATAGTGCATGCCATTTTTAGCATAATAGTAGAGCAGATCTTTTGAAATTTACTCGAAAATAGCATATTTTTTTTAGCGTCGGTTGAACTGCCCTTAGCCTTGAAAGTGAAGCACTGGACTACGTCATATCAAGTAGTTTGCATTGGTAAACTCGGATGTGATCAGTATAATTTGAATGACCGACGTATGTCATATAGGTATTTAATAATGCTAACAAAACCTTTGGTGTCACTTAATGCCCATATGTTTTGCCTGCAGATGAATTCTCTTAAAAATCTTGGACTTAATGTTGTTAAGGCGAATGTCTTCTTGGACTCTTCTGGGAAGCACAACACATTTTGTATTACTAAAGCGTGAGTTTTTTATGCCGTACCATTATATTGATTTTATTCTCCGTGTATCACTTCCTTAATTGTTGAGTTGTTGAAGATCTACATTTGTTGCGGATCAGAAAATTTTAGTTAAAGATTGCGGTTGTGTATGGTTTTTAACTTGTAATATAAATACCCTTCTAGATTTTGTCACAACCTATTTTTTGTGCTATTATGAATAGTATTGCGATTCACGTTTCTTATGAGAAACTAGCTTCTTGGAATATGTTCCTCTACAGTTTCAATATTTCTTATTCATGAGGACCTTCCAAAATCTGCATGATAGATATGTATCAAACACTTCGGCATATCCCTATAATGTGTTGCCTGCGTTGTAATCTATATTTCATCCTCTTTTGGATTTGTCATGGTCGAACCACCAACTGCATGTTTCCTCCTCCGTCGCATTTTATGCAGATCAGAAGAGTCCAAGCCTTTAGAGTTCCATTCTACTTAGAAATTGTAAAGATATAAATGGAAAGCCTGTTTACAATCAGTACAAGTTTGCTGAGATCCTCAGTAACATGACATTCTGATTTTGAATGTTAATCTAGGTTTCTCTTATCTGAAATTGTATTTAGACTTCTTTCTTCGCTGCATATTGTTCTGGTTGTTGATGTTACACTGATGCTTTTTCTGCAGTGATACTGGCAGAAAAGTTGAGGATCCAGAGTTATTAGAAGCTATACGATTGACGATAATAAACAATTTGCTGGAGTATCACCCGGTAATTTTTATTTGTTCATTCTTTAATCCTCTCTCTCTTCTCTTTCCACCACAACTCATTTTGAGAACCTGTTTCACAACTTCTTGACTTGGTTGGATTTTGGTGGTTTAGGAATCAAGTGCTCAGTTAGCAATGGGAGTAGCTTTTGGAATTGAACCACCAAAGCAAGAGGTATCAACACGACTTTATTTCTGTTGCAATATCACTTTGTAATATTTCAATGACATAAATGGCTCTTTAAGATGAGAGGTTTATGTTGAAACAGTTTTTTTTTACTTTCTCTTTCCTGATCTTGATTTGTCTATTCAGATTGATGTGGATATTGCAACCCATGTAAACATATACGACGATGGTCCCAATCGCAGGTATGAACGCCCTGGTTTTCTCTTACTTGGCTAGTTTTATTATGATTATGTTTACTCCACCTGCAAAATCTGCCCCACGAAAGCAGATAAACTTGGCAGAAGCAAGCGACTTTTAAGCTACAAACTCTTGAAATAGGCCCAAAACAAAAGCTTATCAATTCTAAACATTCAAACTCTGGACAATGAGGTTGTTCTAATCACTCAAATTTGTTCTATCTTCTGCTTGTAGCTTGCTTTATGTCGAGTCTGCCGATCGCCCTGGATTACTAGTGGATCTCGTGAAGATCATCACTGACATAAACGTTTCAGTTCAGTCAGGAGAGTTTGATACCGAGGTACTACTTCTTAGCGGGATCATAGTATTAATACACTTTCTTGTCTGAAGTAAATTTCTGCTTAGAAATAACACTAACTGAATAGCGTTTCGAATGGTAGGGGCTGTTGGCCAAAGCAAAATTTCATGTTAGTTATCGGGATAAAGCCATCATCAAACCTCTCCAGCAGGTAAAGAACTACTATGCATCCATGCTTTCTCTTTATGTCGAAGATTTAATATTTGAGGTCTAGCGAAAAATGATTTATGTAATGTCCCAAACCTTTACAGGTTATTTCAAATAGCCTGAGGTATTTCCTGAGGCGGCCATTCACCGACGACGCGAGTTTTTGAGCTGTTCTAGGTAGGAACCATATGTAAGTTTATATATAGTCGAGATGACTGAGTATTTGTGTTAAAGGGGTTGGATTGTAGAGTGTCTCCCTGTTGGAATAATATGTTACTGTGACAACAACTATTTAAGAATAATCTGTTGTACCAAAGATCGCATCAAGTTATAAAAGTACATTTCGTCCTATCATTGGTGTTATTATATTGCAGGTTGCTGCTCATTGTAACCCATATGACCTACTTCTGTTGTGGCCATTTCCTCACTATGTAGCAGGTTTACATCACCTGTTATTAATCCAGTTGCTAAATTACTTAACACCAGTGCCAGTACTTTGGTGCGCAACACACACTCCTACACCCAGATTTATGCTTCAGTTTGGCTGTTAATTTGCAATATCAATGAAAGCGAGATTGTTAGTTTTAAGCCATTTAGGCTTGAGCTGGCTCTGGTTACAGATTTTCTTAATGGTAAAGGTTACAGATTTTTTTAATGGTAAAGAAACTGTCCTAGTTTTAGATTCAAGCCGAGTTGCATCAGGAAAAGTTATATGGGTCGGTGCACCGATTGTCCTGAATACCCCGTACAATGAACAGATTGTCCTGCTACTTGTATTGGCAAGCATATTGTATGCTTGTTTGGAATATCGTTACTATCATACAAGCTTCACTACTGTAGTGGAGAATCCTGCATTTTGCAGAGGGAAGCAAAACAACAAAAGAAAAAACAAGAAAGACCTAATTATGAAGACCAAAACCACCAAATTATTAAAGGAAGAATAGCACTGAGACAAAGACTTGTGATTGATGATTTTTAACCGATTTCTTGTTTATCAACTGGTGCTCTCTCTTCATGCAGTGATGTGAAGTGTAAAACATCACTTGTCTCCTATCTTTGTCTGGTGTTTATCCTTGTCTTCACTCACAGGTTCTAAAATTTCTTCCATCCATTCTCTCAAAATATGATTTCATGCGCAACTTTCCTAACTCTTCAATTATTTCTCGGACGTTTCTTCTACATTACTGTGTCCATCCACGATGTCACAAGGGTACCAATGTGAGAATTATTAGGTTGAGGTCACATAGAAGAGTGAATTTTTAATGGAAAACGTGCTGAATGCTAAAAGTTTGGGTCTACATTCCAGAAACTTCAACAGCCGAGGAGCGATATCAAATTCTAGTCGTAAAGCCTTATCGTGGAAAAACAGATACTCACTCCTATTGGAAAAGAGAAACTATAATTTTCATTTTAGCCTAATTTTCCCCGGAAGCAAAATGAAGAAGTGGTGTTCATCCAGGCTTATACAGATATCCTTGAGACATTTTGCTAAAGATAATTGGAAGCTATTGGCTCATATGACACTCGGTTTCTCTGGGCAGCCTTTAAAATTTGGGCCAAATTCCTCCATCAAGAAACCAATCATTCTTTGGAGGCAAGATTTTTATTTTTGAAGCATGATGTTTATTAAACTATTAAACTATTAAACTATTGAACGCCTATTACCCAAAATTCATCAATTACATCATCACGGTGAAGCAGAGTGTGAATAGGCAGTTGGGTTGGGACGTGTCTGTTTCTTCATTAAGATAAGATTCCTTTGAGTTAAATAACCTTCCTAGTTTGAGGCCTAGGGTATTTATTTGAGGCATCTTATTAAAAGACAAAAACAGCCGTTACAAAGTAATTCCAATAACCCCTTATCTATCTATTTTAGTTAATGGTTAATATGCTCCTAGTTAATTATTGTGTTAATGAATCACCAAAACATTCAAAAAATTTAAATTTTTTGAATTCTTTTAAAGAACACCAACCTAGAATCGGTTGATAATATAGCACCCGTAAACTGATTTTGGGTTGGTTTTCTTCATCCACCAAGAACACTAAGAATCAGTGGATATTAAGTGCTCATATAACCGATTTTAAAAATTACACTCCAGAATCGGGTTTATGTGACATTGGTATCAATCGATTGTAACTTCAAAAACATACATAATTTTTTTGAAATTTGCTTTTACCCAGAATCGAATTATATGAACCATCACATCCACTGATTATGATGTTGAAAAACATCAAACACGGTTTAAATCCATACTTCATATATATACTCATTCTCACTTCGAGTATAAATCATACTCATTTTCGGTTTGGGTATAAAATCCAAGGATAAAATAATCATACTCATATTCATTCTCAATTTGGATATAAAATTGCTTTTAGTAATACTCATTTTCAGTTCGAGTATACATCACCTGAATCGGTTTACGTCAGTGCCCAACCTGAATCAGTTTATGTGAGTGTTTATGTCAACCGATTCTGGTTTGTGTTCTTCAACCACGAAGAACACCAATAAAAATCGTTCGACGTGTATATGATCATCGACCGATTATGATGGAATCAGTCAATGTAGACATGGACATCAACCGATTCTGGTTAAACACAAGAAATCCGGATATCTAAATCTTGAAAGGTTAAATCAATCAAAAACCTAATTAAGAAAAACGGGTTAATAAAATTACATCACCATATTCTGCACTCAACGATTTTTAGTTTAAGAAAAAAATTTAAAATCAAACGAGAGAATGAATTAATTTGATAAGTGTAGTTAATTTTAGGTTTGATTTTTGATAGAGATATGATTTTGTGAAGTGTTAATTGAATAGATTTGATTGCTAGAATGTTTAGAATTAGGTAAGAATGGTGAGGGTACCTTAGTACTTTCGCCATTTTTAGACACCCCTTATCCTTCTCTATTAGGTAGATTAAGAAATCCATAGGCCTCAAATAAAAGTCATAGAACTCAAACTAGGAAGGTTAAATAACACATAAAATGGCATAAAACATGAAAGTGGTATTTTTATGACACAGAAAACTCATCCCTAATATAGTTCCACAAAAGTTTCATATTAGATAAAAGTGATACAAAAACTCCAAAATATTTAAAAATATGTGAATTAGATTTTTATTTTTGAAAATACCAACCTTATCGGTACGTGTGTAGTATTTTTTTCTTCCATATATCTTCCATTACCAACCGATATTTTTGTTGACAGTAACTCCAGATTGTATGGGCAACGTAATTTCCTTGAGCAACTCTAACCTTGCAAGGAGACTTGCGAAGTTAACTAGGCCCGTGGTGGACTTTAATAATTTCATTTTAATAAAAGCCCTAGTGGCAGTCTTTTAATTAGGTCTTTTTTTGCTTAAATCTCCATTTCACAATGCAAATGCTCTTAGCGCTCTGAATTGTTCCGTTCACGTTTCAATCAAACTTGAAAGCCATAAAGACTTACTCCTACTTCTTTTGTCACCAAAGATCTACTAGTTCTGATGATTTTTAGGGTTCAGATGGATCAACTAATCAACCCTCATCAACACCCGTATCATCATTAGCAACAACAACAGTGTGAAACAGAAATAATTCCCGATCGAGTTTTTCTCTCAAGCACCTAAAAATAAAAACTAAACAACAAGAGCTTCTGATTTGTGTTGGTCTTTTTTTGCATGTTAGCATTCATAACAAGGTTATTTGATGTTCTTCGTTATGCAAGTATTATTCATAATGATTGTAATTATTGGAGTATTTTTTTAATTGTTCGCCAAGAGATTAAGTTATTCAATGCTTCGTTATCGGTGAAAATCATGTTGAAATAGGTATGATGAAGTATCATGGAGTTTAAAGTACTGAATTCGATGAAATATTTAGTGATCTATATATGAACTAGTAAATTTTTAGTTTGAGTTGTAAATGATCTTTGTTGAGTTTTGTTGTTGAAACCAAAGTTATTGGTTATGCGGAAGTTTATGTTGAAACCAGGTATGGTTTCAACTGATGTTGACAAAATTAAACAACGTTTAAAAACAATGTTTATATCGGTGATGCAGTATAATTCATGTTAAAACCAAGTTTTGTTTCAACTAATCTTGAAAAAATTAAACAACGTTGAAACCATTATTTTTATTGACGGTAAATTTATTTTGAAACCAGTTTTGGTTTCAACTGATTTTATCGACTTTTTTGTCTTCTAAACCAATGTTGTCGGTGATATATTAAGTTTATGTTGAAACCGGATTTGGTTTCAGCTAATTTTGTTAAACATTTCATCGAAACCAATGTTGTGTTGGTGAAATGGTATATTTATATTAAAACTAGGTTTAGTTTCAACTGATTTTATTAAGTTTTTATCATCAAACGAATGCAGTTAGTTATACGAAAATTTATGTAGAAACCAGGTTACTAATTTTGTTTCAATTTGCTGGGGGAGGGGGGGATTACAGAGGTAGTAGTGTTGTTGTTGGCGGCAGTGATGACATCAATAGCCGAGTAGTGGTGGTAATCATGGTGCTGGTGGTAGCATGATGGTACTGGTGGTTGCGGAGGTGGCGGTGATGGTTGTGACACTTCTTGTATTTTGCGCATGATGCATACTATAGAATGTGTCATTAAATGAGATGAAACTTCATCTCAAGCTTGCGAAGCGTACTCTTGGATGCATCATGGTGCATATGCATTACTTGGATTATGTTGCGAACTCTTTATGCATCATCTTAAAATGGTGATGCACGCTTTGTAAAAGTGATGCATCTTGTCCCGAAGTTTACCATTTGGTAATGTACTTCATGATGCATTGCTGGGAGAATTACATCAAATTGAAATTCTGATGCACAGTTCACAAAAGTAGTGCATCGACTGAGCATATTGATGTTACAATATTGTTATGTTTTTCCCGTACTCAGAGATCCAATATTTACCTATGTTGTTTACTCATGGATGTATCATGGTGTGGATGATGCACCGTTTGGTCTAACATTGCATCTAAATAGAATTGGGTGGCCATGGATGTCAAACTTCTCCTAAATTTTCAAGTGTGGAATAAAACTTATATATTAAGGGGACGTTAGCTATAAAATAAAATGCATCTTAGGTAGATTTTGCAAGTTTCCCATTGGCTGCGAATACATATGGCTTTCGTATGTCGCAAAAAGGTATTGAGACTTAATATATGGCACTTAACTCCAAATCTTTATGTGTAAAAATATAAATAAAGCATATACACTAAAGAGGTGTTTGTTGAAGGTGCATTAATTGGAAATGCATATCTAAGCTACAATGCTTATCATTGATGCCTAACCTTATGAATCTCTCAGGAAAGTCCCTTAGACTATATAAAATATGATTCACTTGGGTTTTGGCCTCGCAAAACGATTTAGTTTTGGTTGCTAGTCCCAACATTAGTGAACTCATAATACGGGTTGTGTACGTAGGCATCCTCAATGTACTGCATTTGTGGTGCATCGCCTTATTGCCCATATCATCTAATTGGGAGATGATTGCAACACACTTTATGAGGTAATTGCAGGACATGAAATGGATGCTCATACTTCCGATCAAGTTATATTATATTGGCATGCACCAATTGCGAATTGGATATGGCCAGGAAATGAAGTTAACGAAATTGCAAATTGGAGGAGCTTGCGTAGGCTATTTGCATCACAAGGATGATACAAGCCAAGGATGGTATGATCTTGGATGATGCACCCTTGGCACGAGCAAGATTAGTCCATGCTTCCATCACTTTGACAAAGCGAGGTAAAAATGCAGAAAATATGCTTGTAATGGCCTATGTGTCAGCCTAAGGCATGACTAATATTTGGACAATACCAATATTTTGAGAATTGGAGGGGACGTCGAATCAGTAAAATCACTAGGTTAAGTGTCAAATGTTTTAACAAGGGTTACCGGGTCAAACACATATGAAGGAAAAATTGTATTTCAATGTTAATTCATTGAATCCATTATTCCCCTTGTTCAGAGCTGGACACCGGCGCTAATTCATATCAAGTTAACATTTATTTTTGTGATCAAAGGTTAGAACCGTAAAACACACCATCTAGAAAGATAAAGATTATTGAGAATTTTTTTTTCTAAATTCTCTGCTTCAGTTTATAAATTTACTTTACCTTTGTTTTTATATCTAAGTTTGATGTTTATTTCCTGTTTCCTTAAGAAAATCACATCTCTTGATGATAATCCATATCTAAATAATCATCTTGATTTTCTGTTTTGCCATTATTGGTTCTTACTTCTCTCAATCTTTGATCGAAAGATTTTTTTGGTTCTATAGTCTAATGAAGGGGAACAATGTTATCTGATGAGTCTATTTTGTTTGGCACAACCTTTTAAAGTCCAACTCCAACTCAAGAGAGTTTCTGAAAATTCAAATTTACTGATCTGATTATCAAAATTGAAGATACATATATATATATATATATATATATATATATATATATTAAGAAGATTAACTTTTGTACTAAAGAAGTTCTGGTATCTCCATTGATAGGTGAAGAAGATGAAAAAGTTTGAGTAGTGATACCAACTTCATTTTTAAAAGTAATATTGCCGCATTATGTTATATTTATCAAATATAAGTTCTACCAAAATATCATTGATTTCCCAAGCTTCCTTTGAGAGGATTCAGAAGAACTAAGATGAAATTTTTATTTGAATGGATTTTCCTTTTAGTTTATGTCTTGGGTCAAATAGCTTTAGAACCGCATTGCATCATATATTTTACGTTTGAACCGGACGGATCAACCGGTATGCAAAAATTAAAACATATTTTGACATAATAACTGGCTCAGCATCGAACCAAACCGGAAAACTGACTGCCTCACAGGTTCTCAGATCGTCTGGTACTGTTTGGTTCTCAAAACACTAAACATTACTCAAAATCCAGTGATGCATGCCAAATGCATCGTTAGTCAGTTATGATCTTGCATCCTTAGAAGAACAAGGGCAAGTTGTAATGGCGTAGACCTATGTATGGAAACTACGTTTCGAGTACCATGTATTATAGCACTGCTCGGTTGAACTCACAACTTTTGTTATCTCAAGTTTGTTGTTAATGTTAGTTGTACAAAACTATATCTTGATTTCTAGTCTACTACAGTCAAGTCTCAAACTAGGTTTAGAGCTTGATAATTGAGTATCAGATATCACTTAATAACCATCGAAGATTGAAACTGATGATCAAACGAAGACATTCGGAGAACTTCATAAACAATAGGTATGTGAAGACTAAATCATTCTACTTACTCACACGAATTACCATTATATCTATATGAGACTATGTCACACGACTTCTACTAGATTTAATGTTGCAAAGAAAAAAATTCCTAGTCAAGCTTCTCTTGTTAAACATCTCGAAATATGATTCATGCAATGGATGTTCATAAGTCCTTAACAATCTTAGTTCAAAACAATTTATTGTATAAGAAATATGTTTGTGTCATATAGATCATTTAGAAATTTCCCAAGCAATGATATTTCATATCCATGACATTTAAGAATGTTTCAAAACATTAAAAGATAGCCTCAATAACTTATTGAAATATGGACTCGGGGAAAGTACACGTACCTAGTACGAATATCATAGATATCTAAGGTTACAGAATACATAGGTACACATACCTAGTATTCGTACATTAAGAGTTCTAGGTATGTGTACATTAAGAGTTCTGAATACCTAGTATACGTACCTCAAGAATTGAATTCGCGAATGGGGGACAGTACACGTACCTAGTATGCATACTGTATTGATCTGCGTTCGTGAACAACTAATCTGTATACATACCTAGTATGCATACTGTATTGATCTGCGTTCGTGAACAACTAATCTGTATACATACCTAGTACACACGTAATGTTGGTCCCGGAGTTCACGAACTGGTCATGGGTACGCGTACCATTTCGCATACCTACCTAGTACGAATTTGCAGATGCTTATAGACTTTAAATATATATATATATATATATATATATATATGTTTAACATTGTTACAACTCTCATAAATATCTCTAAGACATCATTGATCACTAAAACACTTGTGTTGTGCATCATGACTCAAATATTCAGTATTTAAATGAACACAATATTGCTTATAAGTTCAAAAGAAATATTTGACGAGAACTATCGATATACACAGTTCTGGTACCGGACCATGGTGTATAATCTTCTATGTGATTTTAATACTTACTTTTCACATGCTTACATGGACTTCTTACAAGAGTTTCATCTAAACAGATAAAGTGTTTACTTGAATATCAAGTTATCTTAGTTTGAACTCTAAGTAACCATAGTCTTGAAAATCTATAAATAGAGATACTTAATCAACTGGAAAACTCAATCACTGACATGTGTCCTAGTTGTTTGCTAGAGTCGTCCTCTATTGACCTAGGTTTCCCCGAGAAACATAATTAGGTCCCTGACTGAAAGACTTCACTTAGGGATTAGTGAAGCCATGTATGACTATATTTACCTTGATATTTCGTGTATCTTGATCTTGTTTTTTCCGTTATCGAGGTTTTAGTAATCTCTTTAAAGAATGAAATAGATAGAAATCACAAATTCTCTTCTTCTCACACTTTGTGATTCCTCAAAATAGATATCTATAAAATTATTCTTAAGTGATTAGTTTTAAGGTTGTTCTTGAGAGGTGGTTAAGAATCCATGCTTCTCATCTAACTGAGTGTAAGTGTTCCAGATTTATGAGATTTGCTAACTTTGTCTATTGTAAACATATTTCCAAGCCTTGATCATTTATTCGATCTACAGAAAAATCAAATAGGCTTATCTGTTAGATGCAAATTGGTATCAAAAGTCTTCACTTAAGATTATTTAACTCTTAGGTTGTAAAGGACATTAACTAAGTGAATCAATTGCATAAATCCTTTCGAGGTTCAAGAGACGTAAGGAGCACGACTACAACTAAATTTCTTGGAGGGTGAATTTGGTCTCAACTACATTTCGGTCCGAAGTCTGATAGGAGGCTGGTGTCTGTAGCGACTTAATACAGTTTGGTGTTCAAATCTGGACGAGGTCCCGGGTTTTTCTGCAGGTGCAGTTTTTCCCTTTAACAAAACTTCTGGTGTCTTGTGTGTTTTCCTTTTCCATATTATATTGTTTATGTCTATCTTTATAATATGAATAACATAAGTAGTATATGTAACCAATTCTAGTAGATAATTCTGAAATTATGAGGGTATCCAAATACACTACGCTTTTCGTTTCAACCTATAAGTCTGATACCAACTGTGATCGTCTATGGACAAAGTCGAGACAATACAACAACAAGGTATTCACTTGATAATAGTTACAGTCCAAAATCAATATACTATAAGATCAATATCAAGTGATTAGGATTTAACGTACAAGTGTAATTTACTTTATTATAATAAAACAATTATAATGCGGAAGTAAAGTAAATGACACAACAAGATTTTGTTAAAAAGGAAACCGCAAATGCAGAAAAAACCCGGGTCCTAGTCCAGTTTTGAATACTCTCAGAATTAAGCCGATATACAAAAAACAAAGTAATTTACCCCTAGTTACTTAGTTCCCTTAGTATCCCTGCGTCTACGACCTACTGGTCACGCACGTGAATCCCAAGATTGAAAATCACTATCTTGAGTTGCTTTACCGAGTCTTAAGTACTCAACTCCTTTTGATCGTCTTCCAAACAGTAAAAAAACAAAGTTGTTTGGTAACTACTCCAATATTTTAGAAAAATATTCGTTGAGTTTTGACAAAGGCTCTTCCATTTAAACTAGTAAACTCCTTCGTCGGGTAAGATCAATCCAAATCAGTAGCTTAGATTCGGATTCACCACTATCAGATTCGGATATTGAAAAATACCACCAATTGATAGTTGCCGATCTAAATGACTATATGATCAAATCTATCAAAGATAAACCAGATCTAAGTCGGATCTCAACCGATCAAGATGTTTGTACAAATCACGAGATACTAAAACCAATAAGAAAAATCTTCTTGTCTTCAAATCTTCAATTGCCTTCTTATGTACCTGCACACTACAAACTTGAATCCACTTATGATCGATCATACACAGAACAAAGTCTATTAACAATGGATGATCATAAGTTGTCTTTAGATCTAAAAACAGTTCTAAAGATCCCGTCAATACTTTGATCTAGTTTGAGTGACCCTTATGTCAGAAGAGAAGGCTCTCAAGAATAATCAAACTAGGTGCAATCAAAGTTTCAACAACAGTTAGTCAATCAAATCAATAATCGAAAACTAAAATAACAATGAAATTATCTAGTTTCCCAGCAACGGTACTCATAGAGCTTCTTTATCCTACAGAAGTCTTTAAACGAGCGGTTGTAAGAGATTTCGCCTAATTAGGGTACTTTCCTCTCCAGATAGACGGCTCCACCAGAAATAACACGAATGAAGTTTGCCTGGATCTTAGGATATTTTGCAAGAAATGCAAACTCAACTATTTATAGCCCAAGGTTGTTTGGACAACAAGGAAATTCCAAAACCGAAAATATTCTTAGGATATGCAATAGATACCTAATTTCGGTTTTCCTATTTCCAACTAATATCCAACCTGTAATTCTGAAATCTCTCATTAGAAAATATTTAATATTATTTTAGCACTTAACTAATATAACTTTCCAAGAGATATGTTTTGATTTGCTGGAAAATCAAAAGCATATAATCGAAAATTCTTAATTCAAAGATTCTCAATATTTCGGATTGGGATCTCCTTGAGTATCAAGGAATATCTTTGGGCAATAAAAGATAAGAATTGTGTTCATGTCCAAATTATGTTGACATACAGAACTTTCCTATTTAGCAAACTCTAATTCCAAAGTCACACAAACCGTAAAGTAATATATGAATATGAAGACTCGATTTTGCTCTTGGGACCGGTTCTACCATGACTCCTAACATAGGTTAAGATCGGTTCTACCAAGTATCCAAACATAGGTAAGGATTGGTTCTACCAAGATTCTCAACAATAGTTAAGATCGGTTCTACCAAGTATCCCAATATAGGTAAGGATCGGTTCTACCAAGATTCTCAACAATAGTTAAGATCCGTTCTACCATGTATCCCAAATAGGTAAGGATCGGTTCTACCAAGACTCTCAACATAAGTCAAGATCAGTTCTACAGCATATCCCAAACTAGGTAAATATCGGTTCTACTAAAGATATTACCTAGGTTCGAATTGGTCATCCAATAGATCTTCAATGAAAACCAGACCAAAACGCCTATTGATTTCCTTCCGATTACGAAACAAGTTTCGTATATGTACTTCCTTTAAAAATATGTAATCAAACATAGTTTCCTATGATGAAATCACAACTAGGTAAAGATCGGTTCTACCAAGATATTACCTAGGTTCGAATCGGTAATCTAATAGATCTTCAATGAAAATCGGACCAAAACGCCTATTGATTTCCTCTCGATTACGAAACAAGTTTCGTATATGTACTTCCTTTAAACATATGTAATCAAACATAGTTTCCTAGGATGAAATCACACCTATATCCAATACACAATCAAGTAACAAGTTATATAGGTTATGCCGATGTCACTTTTACGATCAAAAGATAAATGTTATATATATACTTCATTTAAACATATGTAATCAAACATAGTTTCCTAGGATGAAATCACACCTATATCCAATACACAATCTAGTAACAAGTTACATATATTATGCCGATGTCACTTTTACGAAGTTCAAAAGATAAATGTTATACTTCGTATTCAAATATTCTTCCTTGACACTTTGATCATAATAAAATGACCAAGTTTAATACTAGAGTATTAAATATAACCTCGCATGTTATATTTTCAATCTTAAACGACTTTAAAGAAACGATAGGAATGGAAACAAGTCAAGTCAGTATCACTATACCTCAAGTGGAAGGATAATGTCTTCGTTGTAGTCGACATGTATTCACGATCTTCATGTCTTCAAGGTAATACTTGTATTTCTCAACATTCCCAGACATTCTAGTATAACCTAAACGAAGTTGACTCTAGTACATTTAATCAAGCGACTCTAATTGAGTTTTGATACTAAAATATGACAACCAACCTTGACATACCAACGCTTGGTAGGTTCAACCGATAAATGCTCTAACAAATTACATATTAATTGTGATAGATTACGAGACTCGTTCTTGTAGAATTAGTATCTTGAAAGATAGATAAGAATTTTCATACTTGGAGAATTCGTATTCAAACATTTAGACACGACTAGATTGATATTGGATATTGATTCTTGATACCGTCCAAGTACTCTTCTTAACAATCAGGTTCACAGACTCTTGTGTCTAGACTTTATGATTGAAAAAAGATATAAACTCTATATACATATTGTCGAGGATCATTAAGTAGGTCTACTTGCAATTATATTAGGCTTTGTCCATACAGGTTGTCGAACGAAAAAGTTGGTGGTGTACTTGGTACCCTCTCCTTTTCACCATGCTTGCAAAAGAATGTCTGGAAAGGGAAATGGACGTGTATTTTCTTGGTAAGCCTTGAAGCTTTACGACCTGGTTACTCGGTACGAGTAGAGATCATGGAGGTTTGGAATGCACAGCGCGATGCTGCAAGCGTGAATTTCTAATGCATCACATCGAATGTGGTAGTGGTAGCAGTAGTGTCGGTGATCGTGGTGGTTAGGAGGTAGTATTGGTGCTGGTGGTGGTGATGATGGTGCTGGTGGTGGCGGTTCGGGGGTGGTGTTGGCGCTGGTGGAGCCGAGTTGATTTCGAATTTGTATGAGACTTGATGATTCTTATAAGGTCGGATATATTTTGTGTTGTGATTAGAGAGATTTGTTTTTTTCTTTTTTTTTGCAATTTTTTTTTATGGTTAAGCTCTTTTGTAGTAGAAGATATGAGTTCTTAGAGGCATAGTTGCGCTTGAATAAATAAGAGAATATTGTGTTTACCGTAATTAATCACTATTAGTTTACTTCTTATCAATTTTTTAAGGAAGAGATCGCATCTTGATTTCATTAGTATAATAAGGATTCACACATTAATAGCGAAAACATGAAGAAATACATATATTTTGTGAACAAATAAGTTCATAATAACAAGGTGTTTCCAACAACTCCCTCTGCTCCAGCCTCTGCTAGTCCCATGTGAAAAGATTTATGTAATAGTACTCCTATTTTGCAGAATTTGGTTTTCTCACAGATTGGCGATGGAAAAGATACCCTGATCAATGAGTACTGGATCTTCCATGCCAAGTACCAGTACAATTGTACAACTAACAAAAATAAATCCGACTGCTACTGTTAGCGAAGTGATTAACCATTATTGTACAAACCTAATAAAAATATTTTGCATAATGACATCATAACACAAGGTTTTTCATTCTTTGACTAATGACAAAATATTGAGGAACACGATTCACAAACTTATGAATAATTATGTGGACAATTTTGATCAGCAAGATTGTTAGAGCATAACTCTGTTGAACCCACCAAGCGTTGGTATGTCAATTTTGGTTGTCATATTTTAGTATCAAAACTCATATAAAGTCGCTTGATTAAATACTAGAGTCGACTTCGTTTAGGTTAGAATAGAAATTCTAGGAATGTTAAGACGTACAAGTATTACTCCGAAGACCTGAAGAATGAGAATGAGAAGAAGTAACGACGACATCATACTTCCACTTGAGGTTAGTAATATTGACTTGATCTTGTTTCCATTCCTAACGTATCTCTCAAGTCGCGCTATATTGAAAACATAACATGCGAAGCTGTATATATTGTATATAATACTCTAGTGGTGAGACTTGGTCATAATAGTATGATTAAAGTATCAAGGAAACATATTACGAAGTATAAACGCTTATCTTTTGGAACTTCGTAAATACAACATCGACATAATCTATTGTATATAGTTATTTGATTATGTGTGCATTATATAGGAATGATTTCACCTTAGGAAACAATGTTTTACAATATTTTTTCAAAGGAAGTACATATATGAACTTGTTTCATAATCGAAAGGAAATCATGATTGGTCATGTTCTTTATTGAATATATTTTGAATGACTAATATAAGATGACAAGGTATAACCTATCTTAACTGTTAATATTTATGGTATAACCGGTCATAGCCTGTATAATATAGCTAGTTGTAATCGGTCATGAGCTATATTGAAAATCAAGGTGTAACCGATCACAAGCTATATTGGAATGCAAGTTGAAACCAGTCACAAGTTACTTTGGGAACCAAGGTATAACCGGTCACAAGATGAATTGGGAAGTTGGTTGTAATTGGTCACAAGCTACCTTTGGGAAGAAAGGTGTAACCAGTCACAAGATACTTCGGGAGCAAGGTGTAACCGGTCACAAGCTACTTTGTGGAACAAGGTGTAAACAATTACAACCTATATTTGGAATCATGTTATAACCGGTCACAACATATATTGGAGTGATGGTTTAATCGGTTACATGTACAAAACCAATATCCATGGTTCACATATTTCTTCATGGTGTGTGTGAAATAGGGTTTTGGGTTTGTCAAGATGAGAAGCTTCCTGATGTCGACATTATTTAAACATGTATATAACTCTTATCATTTATTGTTCAAAGATATTCCTTGATGCTCAAGGTGATCCCTGGCCCGAAATATTGAAAAATTATTTAATTATGATTTTCATCATATATGTTTTAATTACCAGCAATTAAAGCATATCCTCTGGAAAATTTTATTAGTTAATGTGCTAGACTAATAATAGAAGTTTTTCCATAAGAGTTTTCGGAAATATTGGTTAACATTAATTGGAAATAGGAAAACCGAATTTAGGAACTTTAATGCATATCTTGAGAATATTTTCGGTTTTGGAATTTCCTTTTTATCCAAACAACCTTGGTCTATAAATACTTGAGTTTGCATTTCTCGCAAACTATCTTAAGAGCTAGGCTAACTTCATTTCTTGTTATTTTTGGTGGAGGCGTCTATTTGGAGAGGAAAGTATCCTAATTAGGTGAAATCTCTTACGACCGCTCGTTTAAAGACTTTTGTGGGATCAAGAAGCTCTACGAGTACCGTTGGTGGGAAACTAGATAATTGCAGTGTTATTAGTTCTCGATTATTGATTTGATTGACTAACGGTTGTTGAGACTTTGATTGCAACTAGTTTGTTTATTCTTGAGTGTCTTGTCTTCTGATATAAGATTCACTCAAACTAGATCAAAGTATTAATGGGATCTTTAGAACCATCTTCGGATCTAAAGACATTTTGTAATAATCCATTGTTAACAGACTCCGTTCTGTGCGTGATTGATCACAAAAGGATTCAAGTGTTGTTGTGCAGGTTATTGAAGGCAATTGAAGATTTGAAGACGAAGAAGAATTCTTATTAATTTTCGTATCTTGTGGATTTAGTGCACAAACTTGATCGCCTGGGATCCAACTAGAATCGGTTTATCTTTGATAGACTTGATTGATTAGTTGCGTGAGGTCGCACCGCTTTATAGTTTCTCTTTGAGATCTATATTGATTGATTGCAAATCTATAGTTTGATTATTTCGGTAATTAAAAGATAGATTGATCTAACCAGACAAATGAGTTTATAGATTAAACAGAAGAGCCTTTGTCAATGACTCATTAATATCTTCTAACAAGATTGATTAGAGTGGTTACCAAACAGATCTTTCTTTTGTTGTTTGGAATACGATCCAAAGGACTTGCTATTCACGTGCGTGACTTTAGAAGGCGCAGGGATACTGGCGAAACTAAGTAGCTAGGGGTAGTCTGCTTGGTCTCAACTATACGAAGTTGGCATTAGATTTTGTATAGCGGCTTAATTATGAGAGTATTCAAAACTGGACTAGGTCCCGGGGTTTTTTCTGCATTTGCGGTTTCCTCGTTAACAAAATCTTGTTGTGCCATTTACTTTACTATTCCGCAATTATATTTGGTTTATATAATTTAAAGTAAATTTCACTTGTACGTTAATTCCGTAACACTTGATATTGATCCTATAGAGTTTCGGTTATTTCCGAACCTATTATCAAGTGCACAGTTTGTTGTCGTATCGTCTCGATCTTGTATCCATAGTGAATCACACAAGTGATCTTGTTGTTGTATTGTCTTGATCTTGTATCCATAGACGACCACACGAAGTGTGAACCGAATTTGTTATATTGTCTCTATTTTGTCCATAGACGATCACATTCGGTAAAGGACTTATAAGTTGATAATTAAAAGATCGTGGTGTATTTGGGTACCCTCACCTTTTCAAAGATATTATAAATGAGTTTCTTCAGTTCTTTATTCTTTGTCTAATGACATAAGATGAAGGAACATAATTCACGTAACTTGTGATTAATTGTAAGTACTGAAAAGGAGAGGGTACTAAGTACAACACCAACTTTTTAGTTCGATAACGTGTATGGTCAAAACCTAATACAATTAATAGGGCAAAGTAAAGACCATTGAAGAAGATTGTATGCATTTTTTTTTTCTCTCTTCCATAACCAATATGTATAGACCAAAGGTTCGTGGGCCTGAATGTGTAAAACAGTTCTTGGACGATCTCAAAAATCAATATCCGATATCAATCTAGTCGTCTGCGAATTATAACAAGTATGAAACTTGCGTTCTATCTTTTATAATATGAATTCAACAAGAACAAGTCTTGTTATTGATCTCAAATAATAAGGACTTAAACTATCTAGATTGATTAAGTACTACTTGTGTTATTCCTATTATAAAGATAAACAATATAATGCGAAAAAAGAGAAACACAAGACACCAGAAGTTTTGTTAACGAGGAAAACTACACCTACATAAAAACTTTGGGACCTTGTTCAACTTCGAACACCACACTATATTAAACCGCTACAGACACTAGCCTACTATAGTACTTCGAACTGGAATGTAACTGAGACCGAATTAACCCTCCAAGCAATTCAGCTCCAGTCATGTTCCTTACGCTCTTTAACCTCGTAAGATTCCATGCACTTAGTTGACGACCTTTACATCCTAAGAGTTGCTTCAACCTCAGTGAATAATTTTGATACCTATATGCCTCTAATAGACAAGCCTATTTGATTTCCTTTTTGATATGTTTTAATCTGGGTTTGGAAATCTGTTTGCAAAATACAAAGTCAAACCTCACGAATCCGGAACACTTACACTCAATTACCTTAGAATCCTAGATTGCTAACCACCTCTATGTGATAATCCAAACAAATCAAAGAAAAGTTTAGATATCTATCTTGAGGAATCACAAATTCTGAGACAAAGAGAACTTTGTGATTTCTATTTCGCTCCTGATCCAAGATTAAGAAAACTTCAAGGATCAATAAGAAGAAGATCTGAATACACGAACTATCACGTAAAATATTATCTGACTGGGATTCACGAATCCCTTAATGAAGTCTCCAAAGTTTTATCATAGAATACAATTCTATGAAGAACCTAGGTTATAGAGGACGACTATGACTTTACAACTGGTACACAAGATTGCTGGGGATTAAGAAATCATGTTGCAAGAGTCTCCCCATTTATAGAGTTTCAAAGCTCCGAGTAGCTTTGAATTCAAGCTAGGGTTTCTTGGATTCAAGAAAACACTTTCTCAGTTTAGATATGATTTTTTTAAGGATTCATGGGAGATAGTAAAGAAAGGCTTGATAACGGTTTTACTAAAACTTTATAAAGGGGTAATGCCAGACCGAGAGCGAGCCGTTTCTTCATAAGTTTGATTTCAAATACAGATACACCAACTATACCTAAGGATTTTATACCCATAAGTTTAGTCAGTAATATATGCAAAATCAGATCTAGTGAAACTAAAATAAAATGCTTATAATAAGCTTATATATGACAATCAAGGGGTATTTATACAAGGTAAGCAAATTTTGAATGACAATCGGTTGATGGGGGAATCAATAGATGGAAGATCCAAGTTTGGTATACCAGGGGTACCATAGAATCTGGAGGTGCAGAATGCATTTGATAATGTTTGTTGGGTCACCATCGATCATGTGTTGTCTTCTTCAGGTTTTGTACTGAAATTGAGGAACTAGATCTGGTGGCGTGTTTCCTCTATATAACACTCATTACTTATAAATAAATCTTAGAAGGATATCAAAAAAGGTGATTCACTCACACCCCTTCCACTCAGTATAATAACATGATTTTTTTTACTAAACTCATTAATAAAGCAATGTAGATTGACATGTTATAAGTCTCCTCAATTAACTGAAGGATAGTTGTGTCAGATCTGCAATTTTCCAGATGACACACTAATGTTCTTAAATGCTAGAGAAAAGGAGATGAAAATTTTGTATTTGATTTCGTAAATCTGTGAAGCAATCAGAAGCTTGAGAATAAAATTGCTAAAACTACGACAGTCAGCATAGGTGCCAACAACAAAATCAAAGACTCAGTTGATATTTTGGGATGTTAAATTGAAAAACTTCCTTCGAATTATAATGGAATGTAAATTGGAACCGAGTGTAATTCTCCAGATATGTGGGATGAAATGGTGGAAAAATGACAAAAAAAAAAGAATAATTAATTGGAGAAGAAAACTATTAACAAAAGCTGGCAGAATGGTGCCGATAAAAACGCTACTCTCTGCACTTTGTATCTAATATATGTCTATGTATAATTATGTACCAGCATCAATAGAAAAGACGTTGACAAAGATCACGAAAGACTTTATACGAAGCTCAATCAGAGAGAAAGAAGAAGATTAACTTCCTTTTTTTGAAGCATGAAAAAAGATAAACAAACCTAAATTTCTACTACATGTGGGTATGTTGTACCCATATAATCATTTAATATAATTTGGTTGAGAAAAGGTGGGATCGCCCGGTCTCATATTGTTGTTGATAAGTTTCCCGCTTCGCTTTCGTCTGTTGAAAAGTTTACTAGACCATCTGCTGCTTGATTCTCTTTTCTATATTTGTGTGGTATATCATAGTGAGGAATTTGTCGCATTCTTTATCTTATTATGGTGATCATTTCTGTTATACCACGGAGCTTCAACCTGCTTTTTTTATGAAGCGCATCAGATTTTCCGAACCGTGTTGCCAGCAAAGTTGACCATGTTTCGACCGATAATGTCGTAGTTATTCCTAAAGGTTGCGCGAGAGCCAGCTCGGTTTGATCATTCGAGTCCCTGCAAATGAAAACTGCTCTTGCCATTCTTAGGTGTCCCCGAGCAGCACCATCTGTGTCGATCTGTATCCAATTTGGTTCTGTTCTGGTCCAGCCAGCTGATATCGTTCTTTTTACTCGGATATTGGTCGGAGTAGCCCTGATTGGTGGTTTCCCAGGGATAATTGGGGGGAGGTGCCATTTTTGCCCAATCAAATTCCCGATGTTGCTTCAAGGTTTGTGCTAAAATGTTGTCCAAGGTTGTATGGTGTTGATTGAAAACGAGATCATTTATGGACCTCCATAGGTTCCAAAGAAGAAAACAAAGGCTGATATAGAAGGGATGTGGCTAGAGCCTTGCAGAATTTGTGAAATGGTTGTTGAGTGATTATAGTGATACAAGAGTTGTGGGCGGTGAATTGGTTAGTTGACGAGTAAGATAGCAGGTTGTTCCAAGTAGATAGTGCTATCAGACAGTGAATAAGCATGTGCTCAACTGTTTCTGGTTCAGCGTTGCACCTTGGACATTGGTTGGAGTTGGTGAGGCTGATGTGGTGTAAAATAGGAAAAAGTCGGTAGACCTTCATTTATCTTCACAAAAAAATAAAATAAAATAAAATAAAATAACGGAACACGTAATTTCCACCGAAAATTAGTGGGTGAGAAGGGGTTTAAGTGGTGTATATTCCGAATTTTGAATGCAACCATAAAATTTTGGGGTGTTATTGGCACTGATAAACTATTTTAAACGGTTGACCAGGTAAATGCCCATGAAAAGCATGTAAGAAAGTATAACCGATGGGTGCTGTAAACTATATTCCGGATGTGATCAACTTTTTCTTTTAAATAAATTTAGGCTACCTAAATTTTTATAATCTTTTTGTAGCTTATATTTGGTCACCTCGGTGTTTATTCCATGTTATGCTAATCAAAAAAACACTTCTGAAAACGCCAACCAAACTGACGGAAATAGATAAAATCCGCCACCGAACATGTTTTGTGAGTTTTTTTTTATTTTTCCTTCCACTAAGTTTTCAAAATTAAACATCCCAATCACTGCAACATACGAGCCGAAAGAGATTAATATTGATATTGTATTAAGCCTCTAATTTTTGTTGAAACAAGCTCCAGAAGTCTCTAAATATAATCACTTATTTTTTCCTCCTAATCTCAACAACCATTCACCGGATAACTAGAACTTGAAGCAACATTCTGCATATTTCTCTTTATCTAAAAGAGTTCATCACTTGACCTCCCCAAATGGTTCAACAAACACTGATTGCTCCCATGTTCATCTGTATTATCACTTAGGACACATTTGTTATTTAAGAAATCGTGTCCCCCCCAACTTTTTATCCACCAAACTAGCTAAACCCTAGCATGCTTTCAATGTTCATGTGTATGACAATGATTTGGCCAACACAACTCCATTGATTATTCACACTCGGCAAAGTCTTACCTGTTTCAACAACTGCCACAACTTCAATAGCCTTAAAAGTTTTGGACAAAGATTCTTAAAATGAATTCATAAACTAAACTATGTGTTTCATTAACATAAACAATCTTTATAAACTTACTAATAAATTAATGGTCTATTAAATCTTAAAAAGGAAACCACTGTTATTGATTTTTCAATGTAATTTAGGACCACTTTCTTTGTACTTACCCTATCACTTAGAGTGCCAGCTTCTTGATTTGTCCAAGTGTCTTTTATGGATCAGCTAGGTTAACATTTAAGCTTTTCTATGTCTATCTCCTTCAACTGTTCCTATCCATAAGTAGAATATTTGGTAGTCTTAAAAAACCTGGCGAGATTGGGGTATACTCAAACTAATTGGGGTATACCCAATTTTAAAGGGACACTTTTTGTAGGTTTTAGGGGAGTCCTAATGGGTAAGTTACAAAACTATCCTTACCCATTAATAATCTTAATTACCCTAAATCAGTTTTTATTCTCTTCATTTCATCTTCTTCTCTTCTTCTTCATCTTCATCTTCATCTTCATCTTCAATCAACCAAAGTCATATAAAAATCTTCAACTTTGATTTTCCAAAAAAATTGTTGACTCTACCAGCGAAAAGAAGATTATAAATGATGTTTAAACTCAAACCCATCATTGTGTTGTGTGATTTGATTGTTATATTAGGTTAGAAATCGAAAATTATGATTTCTGTGTTTTTGGTCGGCAAGGTCGTAACATGCATATGTTGCCGACTTTTCATAACACCATGGCTGTGATCAGAATTTTTCAACAATCAATAGGTATTTTTTGAATACCTTAGGCCAAATACAAATTTAAGGGTATTTTTTGAATACCTTGTGGCTAAAAACAATTAGGAAGGGTATTTTTGAATACCTTGCCTACCAATAAATTTTTTATGTCATCTCCTCAGATGTCAAAAAGAAAAGTCGGCAAGGTCGACGATGAAGATCATGCCGCCACTTTTGGCCTAAGATGATCTTCATTAGTCGATTCGCCGACTTTTCATACTTTTAATCGAAAGTGTTGATTTATTCTTTGATTTTGAGTATGATTTCATATAACAGATTTTCAATCCCCTTTTTAGAAGTATTTCGGTTGTGTGCTTCATTTTCGTTGCAAGAGATATTCTCAAAAAAAAAAAAATCATCAAAAATCATCCCACAAAAGTTCAATCAAAAACAAAATTTCATAACTTAAAATTCATAAGTTTTAATCTATTCAATCAATTTAAACTTAATTAATTAATCTAATCAAAATTTTAGTGTTAATTAAACGAGGGCAATTTTGCCATTTTGAAAATACAAGGTTAAGGGGTGGCTTGGTTTTACTTCAAAATGACCCTATTTTGTCTTATTGGGTATACCCCAATTAGTTTGGGTATACCCCAATCTCGCCAGGTTAAAAAACTACAAATGGTCATTGACAAAGCTAACTGGGGAATGTAGGGCGCTTCGTATATCACGAGTCCAAACAAATCATGTTGTTGTTCGAATGCAAGCATGAAAAAACAAAGATAACTGATTTATTGTGAAAATAATCTGGTCAAGTACTAATTCTGAAAAAGATTACCGAGAGACTAGTGGTTATTTGGATATCATATTTGGTTGTCCATTACTTTATATTTAGTACAATAATAGTTTTCCATTCCACCAATTTTTTTTTTTTGATCGGTAATAAGGATTTTAGTGTTAGCGAGTCTCGAATTCGGATTGTTGGTTTCATCACCCAATGACTTTACCACTGTACTACAATGTCACTGGCCAAAATGTCTACTTTATAGTTGGTCTTTGAAAAATAAGCATTTTGAATATTATTTTTTGAGTACCTTGATTTGTAACTGGGAAGCAGTAGCGGGAAATAATTTAACTCTATTTTCTGTTTTGTAACCAGAAACTTCATCTCTTCGATGAAGCTTATTTTTTGATTGAAATTTCTCCTTTTTTTGTCAAAAAAAAAATCGACCCAGAGACTGCAGATGGAAGCAGAAACTATATGCAGTCGCCTAAATGTTTATGGTAATTGAAAATTAGACTTATCAACTTTCGGTCATGCCTTGGCTTAAGGGTGTAAAGAGAATGTAAGATTAGGCGAGGATGCAAGTCTGATGGAAATGGCTTGGTAAATAACCGATGGAAATAGCTGGTAATAACTGAAATTTATAGCCCAATTTTATTTTGCCTCACAAAATTTATATTCTAAATAAAATGTTATGTACACAATTAAAGTCCACACACTATGTAACCTCATTTTACAGAACTAAGAACTCGAAGATATCGAATTCACAGGGGAAGTCGAAAATGGGCTACCAAATTCACATTCTAAATCTTCAAAACCCCAAAACTCTTCTTCCTCTTCTTCTTCTGGCATTTTCCAGTTTTCCTTTACTAATTTTTCATCCACCATTACTTCCAACACCTACCATGAAAACATCAAAGGTTAGCATATTTTCACCGCAGTCAAAAGCAAATTTACCTTCATGAATAGGGAAAGCATTTTAGTAATAATTCCAACTGTGTAATTTGTAGTTCCTTGTGTTAAGACTTAAATGCCAGCCCCAATGAAAGAAAAGATTGCAAATAAGTTGAGAGACACTAAGGTCCGATGAAAACGATATAATGAGGTATACATAGTCAATCAACAAACAACAACAACAAGAACCAGTTCATGGATATAGACAACTGATGCTAGCATAAAATACAAAAACATCAAATTATGATTTATCCCATCTCTCAACTAATATGCTAAGCATCGCTATGACGTTCTTAGTTGGTAGTTAGTTTAATCAGCGTCTCTTTAAGTAGAAATGCATCACTCTTAATCATGGGAAAACTTGTGAAACACTTGACGATTGACGATGTAATTATAACATGTCTTACTATGTAGAAGAACTCAAACAAATTTCGCCGAATTTGCATATGCTACTGAAATAAAAATATCTAAAGTCTAAAGAAAATGCAGATATATTACCTGGTTCATTGTAGGACGCCACGTAGCGGATGCACGGATACAGAGCGATGCCGTGAAGGCAACTCTCTTCAATTGTGTATAATCGTAGTCTCCTTCCAGTCTTGGATCTATTAATTTTTCTACTTCTCCTTCATTCATTAACAGTGGCCTTGCCTGTTAAATTAAGTGAACTTCATTAGGTCCTATAACTACAACAACAAATCTAAACATAACTACATTTTTGCGATGGATAAGATAGAGTCAGAATGATTACCCAGCTGAGTAAGCTTTGATGAGATCCATCGACGGGTTTTCTTCCTGAAATGATTTCTAATAAGAACACTCCGAATGCGAAAACATCAGTCTTCTCATCAACAATACCATGCATGAAATATTCCGGTGCTAAGCATCTGTAATACAACACAAAGAAAAAGAATTAACAAATCGTAGACACAAATGAAATTCCGTTGCTCAAACCAACTGAAGTTAAATTTGAATTTGAAATACATACCCGAATGTTCCCTCAATTGGTACTACGGAGTGATGAGTCCATTGAGATGGAAGCCATTTTGCCAACCCAAAATCTGAAATCTGTGAGACATTGTAAACAAAACAAATTCTTACTCTTGGTTTTCGATATTATTTCTAAGTAGGAGAACAGACAGTTTTTGCATAATGAGTAGAGGACACAATACCTGAGGCTCATAATCAGCGGTGAGTAGAACATTAGAGGATTTTATATCTCTATGAATTATTCTTCTTTGACACCCTTTATGCAAATAATGTATACCTCGTGCCGTTCCAACCGCGATTTTATACCTTGTTTTCCAGCTCATCAATGGCGAATTCTCGTCTGCCAACAAATATTGAAGGTTAACACAATATCAACAAATTGATGCAGTCACACTTTATAAAAAAAAAATAATCAAGTATTGTGAAAATGAATGAATTACCATGAAGAGCAGAAGCAACAGAACCATGTAATGAGAATGCAAAGATAAGATAAAGTCCATTATCAAGACAACAACCCAGCAATGAAGACACATTTGGGTGATGAACATGACCAATTGTACCAATCTCTTGTAGAAATTCTCTCTCTTTTCTTTCATCAGTTGAGGCCTTTGTTAATCTCTTAACAGCAATCACTTCCCCATTTTTCATAACTCCTCTGTACACTTCAGCATACCCACCTCTCCCAACCAAATTCTCTGAAATATCATCAGAAAAACAAACTCAGAAATGAAAAACACAAAATTTCTAACAAGACATGAAGAAAAAAGAAAGAAATATGTGTTACTTAATTACCTTTACTGAAACCATCAGTTGCATCAAAGATTTCATCAAAAGAGAAACATGTCCATGTGGGTTTTTGAGATTGTTGCGTACTTGGTAATACAGACTTGGTTTCATTCTTGTTTTCATTACTATTATCTTCTACAAGTTTTGAAAATGAAAAGAGACGTTTGAAGCTGTTCTTTCTTAGATGCCTCATGTTTGTAATTTCTTCGATGGGTTTTTCTGCATTGAAACAAAGACAAACTAACACATTACTTGATTGCACATTTATATAGCGATCAATAATGAAAAGCATATAAACAAATGTTTAAGTAAGTGAGGAATTTGAGGAAATATTAACAAACCCATACATTTTATTTGATTATAGTGGTGGTGGTGATGATTGTGAACAAGTAGAGAACATCATTGTGTTTTGATTTGGCACTCTATCTCTCCTTTTCTAGCTTTACCACTTGGCACTTGCTTCTCTATATAAAGAAGGTGAGGAAATTTTTTTTATCAAGAAACAGGTGAAGATATTATTTTCTATGTGATAAGGGGAAAACAAGTAAGTTTGGGTAGTTAAGATTTTTATGTTTTGTAAAATACAAATGTCATATGATACTGATTACGCTGTATTATTTCTGTATTATTTCGACTAAAAATGGCTCACTGTTTTATTGCTGATTTTGGTTGTGTATTAAAAAAAAATTGTTTATGAAAAAAGAGGTAGAAAAAAAGTTTTAAATGAGAAGAGAGTAGCATTTGAGTTGTGATTTCTACAGTGGCAACACAGTTTGTATACCCAGCAAGAACAAAGGGGCTCAGAGACTCACACATGGTCGGACCCAAAGGGAGCTGTTGAACCACCTCACTCATAAGTCCCAACTCATTATCCAACAACACAACAGCAACAACTTCCATAAGAGTGGAAGGTAGACAAAGCCACACTTTTCTTGTTTGTAAGTTTGTGTGTGAGTTGGTTCGGACTTTAGCTTTAGAGGTTGAGTTTCCAGAGCCAAACTATCTTTACTTACTTGCAACACCAGACGTTGTAGCAGATACGTTCGAGTCCAGTCGCTTAGCTCCAGCTGGTTCTTTATGCTGCAGCGCGATGCTGGTTTCATAATGTAGAAGGCGTGTGTTCCCAGGGAAATTTTCTTAACAGTATTTTACAGGATCTTGAAAGAACGACCTTAGCACTAGGTTACCTAAAAATCAAAACACATAATTTTGGACTGAAGGCATTTCAGCTGATCCATAGGATATTGGCGCTATAGCACCTGACTTTCCCCTAAATAAAAGTGATGTGGTCGTGGAACTTTCAGTTACAGACTTACAGCTAAAAATGCAGCATACAAAAGGTATTACCACAACCTATCCCAGTACAAAATCCCCAAAGCTGTTATCAAAATCCCATGACATATTAAGAGTACTCTCCCTTTTTGGACATATTGAATACACAAGCTGTTTTCTTCAATAAATCTCTTTTGGACATATACATCATACAAGTTGTTTTTAAAAAATGGATCCTCCTCAATAAACCAGACATAAAACTGTTCATTGTTAAATAAAAAATGTGCATATACTCTCAATAAAATAATTCTCATTATTATAATCCGTTTGGTTAAGAGGGAATCAAATGTTTTTCCACCTTCAGACGAGTCCAATTGGTTGTCAAGTTTGTTGTTCCTAGTATATCATTGTGATGCAAATCCAGTTGATTCAGAATGACTAGGTCTCTAAATCTGTAGATTTAACAGTCTCATGCATTCCGCAGTTTGATTAATAAGTTTAATTTGAAATGAACAACACCCACACGGCCACACCCAGTGCCCTACTTGCCATTGCCATTGGCACCAAATCTTGCTTGCTTTACCCACACAGAACCCTGAAAGTTCAGTCCTCGGCTACAAACTTTATTTTTATGTTCGTTGACAGACCGCTGAGAGACACTAAAGAGCAAGCCAGCGAGGACTGAGTATGTAGCCACTGGGCACACCACTACCCGGAAGGCATGGATCACTTTCACTTCTGTCGACACCTCAACTGGTCCAGAATGGATTCTTTTCCAACGGTACATAATTATTACTTGGGGTACAAGATGAGATTCATCCTCAGCACAAAATCAGTAACAGAGTATCAAGTAGGAGAATAGTAATAGTGTAGCAGTACAATTATTGTGTTGTTTCTTTCTTATTCTAGAAAAGGAGAAGAATTGAAATTAATGTGATACTGATTTTCCCGTGCAGATCAGTATCAATAACAAGTACCATAATAACTACTAGCTCTTGTCTTGTCACTTCTGTTCTGTGTTTATAATTTACTCTTGTTAAAAATCTTAAAAAAGTCATGCAATTCATCTCATCTTCTGTTGTCTTTTATTTTGGCTGCTATAAGGGGGACCGAATTCTGCTGTATAAGGGGACTAGTCACCAGACTCCCTGACCGATGAGATGGCAGGTAATAATTTAAGTCATCCCTTAACCATTCTCCATTGTTAACCCAAAAAAACTAATTAAAATCACACTGAAATCTGCCCAGTAATTGATGTCACTGTAGTACAATAATAAGGTTATTAGGTGATGATACTAATGACCTGGGCCCGGAACTCGTAAGTACCAAGTTCTTTACAATTAAAAGAAAAAATTGTCTAATATAATTGAAATTATCCGGCAGTTTTTTATACTCCTTATGTCCCCAAATAAATGATTTGTTTCTAGTTTGCATAAAATTTAAGATTGAGAGGAGATATGAGAATTTTTACGTATTTCTTACAATTATACACTTATGGATGATAATTAGTAAAACGTAGAAATAATTTATCTTTCGAACTATATTACGGATATTCGTAAACTTTATACCATAGAAAACCATTTTAAAGCACCTATGTGACGAATGTGAACATGGCTATAAAATTATACATATTTTTTATAATAACAATAATCAATTAAAAGAGTAGATTTTGAAATGTCCCATTGTTTAATGATATATGTCATCTATTAGTGTGACAAAATTTTAAAATCAATAGATAATCTATTCAGGTAAAGAGGGAGTATGATATAGCCTTGTATTTTCAGGCAGAAGTAAAGATGTTTGATATTTGTAATTATAATTATAAAATAAATAATAACATGGGTTAATCGTTAGCAAAGATTTTTAGGTGTAGCTATTAGGCTTACACTCTTACAGGGCAGTCACCTAGCTTTTCTTCACTCTAACTCAATTTTCTTACTTTTTTTTCCTTTGAAAAAGAGGACTAAGCCTCAAACATTTGATATATAATCATAATTCTCGTTAAACTGAGGATCATTGGTTGTTACAAGGTTGATACAATTTTTAATATAAAGACTGGTCATAATAGCTAATAGACTATCTCCTTTCCAGGTGTGTTCTACTGCATTACGATTACATAACGAAGAAATATTGGATGCTTTTACAATGTTGTACCTAGTGTTTGAAATGAAAGCAGTAACTCTAAAATTAATACAAGAAATTATCTGATTTTCAGAATCCACACTGATGTTATATCTATTTTGTCTAGCCTCAACATAACTTCCCATTAACAGCTTCAAAGTTGATATTGAATCACCTTGAATGATGATGTTATAACCACTCCATTCAGTCGCCCAACGGAAGGCTGTCTCAAATCCTTTTTCTTCTAATTGTTCTCTTGTTGTGCAGTCGGCATAACTTCCCCTTGCTTCAAATTTTGTTCTTGTGTAGTCAATCAGCATAAGTCCAATACCTGAGGTAATTATAGGAATTGACATATATAAAGCAATTGTTATTTTCAGACTCATAAAAGTTGAATCTTTGTCTGGTTCCATGTCGATGATTTTCAGGTCTTCATCCTGCAATGGATTATAGTATAAGGTCTGCATAATATTATATTTTTGGTTATTAACATCCATAAAACTATTTATGAACCTTACAATTATTTTTGTTGTTATCACACCGTTTTGTTTCTTTTTTTTGAAAGGTAGCATCACATCTGGCCTTCCAGATGTGCCAGTTTATTATACTACAGAACTTTGTCCAACCAATTGCTAAGTTCCCCCTTTTTTTATCACGAAACCAAGAGTTGGGCCATTCATGATAAGAATTACAATTATCAGTCACAAAAGTCATGTCACAATTTAAGTGCATCCATATTTGTTTTGCAAAGTTATATTTGAGAAAAAGGTGTGTCAATGATTCCCCTTCATCATTACACAAGCAACAATGAGTATCAATGTTTGGAAGAACAGAGGCTACCCTCGTACCTGTGGAATGAGAAGTTTTCCATACAAATAGTTTTATAGTTTTATAAATATACTCCAATCTATGCTAAAATTATTTCTATTATTTATAAAATTATAAAGAGAGTTAATAGTAAAAAAATACCTTTGTTGTTTAGCTTCCAGTATGAAATGTCATCCAAATCATGCCTAGGAATGTTCATTCTCCTTATTTTCCCAACTGTCAATTGGTCAAAGCAGGCTTGTAACTTCTTTAAGTCCAAGTTTTGTCTGGATTGAAGAGTTGACTTACCTATTTCATTATTTCTGTAGCTGTAACAGGTTTAAGGATGGGAACTGTGGTTTCTGGGATCCACTGGTCATCAAATATATCAATCATATCACCATTGTTCATTTCCTAGTGACAATTTTTCTTTAGTTGTTGAGCCCCACTATGAATTCCTTTCCATATCCAGCTATCACTACACCAAATTTAGTGATTAGCAACGATAACTGGCAGTTGCAAAGTGGGGTCGCAACAGTTCTACTCTGTTACGAAAGTTGGTGTTGCATTTTTTAGCAACAGCTTCATTGTCGTTGCAAATTTTCGGTTGCAACAGTTTAGAACTGTTGCAACGTTGAAAAGTCGCAACTGATCTAAACAGATGCGAAATTAGATGGACGTAACAATTTCAAGCAGTTGCGAAATTTTTGTTACCTCAAAAAAGTAGAACCAGGTCGATATTATAATTTCCTGTAACAAAATCAGGTTACCCCAATTCATTTTAAAATCAAATTAATCCAACAAAATCAAGTTACCCCTGTTTTAGAACCAAAATTACCTAAGCAATGAACTTTACAACAAATTCAAAAAGACAAAAATTGCTGAACAAAAAGATAAAACTAGAAATAAAAAGGACTTATTTTCCTTGAGAGACATCTTTGTTTTGAATGCGCAGTTATGCAAGAGAAGATGACACTTAGCTCAAAAACTAAAGAGGAAAGAGTACATACAACTCGGGTAATGAACTTGTTTCGTGCCTGATAATAATGTTGAGTGCAGCAAGAGGAGTTACCACAATAGTTGGGCCAAAATGCATAAGTTGCAAAGTTAGCAACTTCCCCAACAATTAAGCAAAGATGAAATCACCCCATTAGTAACGTAGTCTTGAAATTGAACATCCTGCAACTCGTCGTATCCATTCCTAACTTCTTATGGCTGAGTTAACTTCATAAGAGATATTCCCTGTTTCGAATGTAAATACTTTACTCAGCGGGTATTGAGTTAACCAAAAAGACACAACTTAAATAAACCAACATGGTAACAAACACAACTTAAAAAACAATCAATACACAAAATAATTACGATGCATTTCCCAAGGAATTTTTGCAGATATAAAATGCCCTCCAGGCAATCAAATTAACCACATCAAACAAACAGAAGAATAAGATTCAAGGACCAAAAAAAGGATTCTAGTTCCTAAAGTCTATTTTTTTAAGAATTATTGCTTGGAACAACAGACTGTACATTTAGCTCCCATAGCACATAATGCAAGGCAAGTAGTGATGACACCACTTGCAGGAACCAAAAAAACTCAAATTATAGAAAGGAAAACCATCCACAAGAGCATTATAAAAGAGTGCCTAAACCACAGTGTTTTCATTAAGAAAAAGGCTATGAAATATAACAACTTACTTGTATGTAAATCTCTGCGACTATTTTGCAGAAACATTTGAAGATAGAAAACAATCAACATGTCCTCCTGCATTGTTTGCTGCTTCCAGATAATCTACAGAGAAACATAATCTCATATGACAACTCTACTTAGAGAAACATAACCTATAAGTAGTCATACACCGCATCTCCATGCAAAACCTAGGAAAAGAAACAAATTGTCTATGTTACGAGTATCGATCTTCAATTAAGTCAGAAAACCCCTGAATGGAAAGCAAATCATAAATAGCTTAACGCTCAAATTATAGGGACAAAACCAGAGTCGATTGACTTGGCAACCTGATATGTATCAACAACCGATATTTGTGATCAGAAACAAAAGTTCTTGTAAAACACGAAGAGATGGCAGAGACACATCAGATAATACACGACTTTATTTGGAGTTTGTTACATTTCTTTTGCATATGTAGTCCATCCGGAGAAAATGGAGATATTCCAACAGATGGGGTTTCTTTTGTAAGAATGCAATGAAAAGAAAGAAAAAAGCTCTTATAGAAGTGGAGCATAATACTTAATACTTCCTATGTTCTAAAAATGGAAGTTTATGAAACAAAGTAAAGGCATATCGTTATACCAAATTACAAAGACTAGACGGAAAAGCTCCCCACCTCTGGCTAGAGCTCTTACAATTTCAAGGTTTAGTGAAGGCACCTGGAACAGTAGAAGCAGTAAAACAATAGAAAAAATTATAATTAGTATCATTATCTTCAGAGGTCAACAGATTTCATTTAAACCTCCATCTTCTCTGAATCTAAAAGTCAGATTCACAGTAACCACAATTATTCAAAATCTAATATTATCAAATCTGAATCATATCCAAGTTCCATTTCATTTGTTCAAGCAAAATTTCAAACACAAAAATCGAATCAACAAACCCTTTTCTGCAACTGAATTTACACCTATATTTGTAGAACGAATCTCAAACAAAACCAAATACTTATGCACACCTGATCCTTCAACCGAATTAGCTCTTCACTTGACCTATTAATCTTCACTTGAACACAGAAAAAAAAAATCAATGAGAATTTTCATAAAAGACTAAAGAAGAAAATGGTTCACAGTAAGATGTAAGAAAGAAAATATGTGTAGATCGAAGAAGATGGCTATAGATCCAAGATTATGATGCAACAACTGAGATCGAATCATGGTGGAACGAGTTTACTTCCATTAATAGATCGAATCGGCGCTGCTAGGTCAAAACTTCTCGGATTTTAGATTAGGGCTTGATTTGGGAGTTGAGGTTTCGAAAATCAGTAACCATTCGACCTTAATCCCGAAAAGATTAATGATTTGAGACTTCATAATTTCTCTGAATCAGAGTAGTGGAACCCTAAAATCAGAGAAGAGAACGAGAGGGAGAGGGGGGTCGGAGGATAATGAGAAAGAGTTAGGTTTTTTTCGATAATAATAGTCACCCGAGTCAGTTTTTGATCTGAATGGGCTGAATAGACCGAGTCATCTAAGAGTGTGGGCAGCCACACTCGGTAGTCGCACGCGTACAGCTCCAATCTGTTGCGAGTCGTAACAGAACGAAGCAGTTGCGAGTTTGTAATGAGGGGAAACCGTTGTAACCTTTTTGCAACTGAAATTCGCAACAGGAAATTTCGCAACAGGAGCAAAGTTTTTGCGAAATCTAGTTGCTAATCAGGGAAAATGGTGTAGTGTATCCCTGTAATTTGGTTTTGGTTTGACATGAAGAACGTCATTATTAGGGTAATATTTAGCTTTTAATACGGTTGCACACAATTAATCTGGGTTCTCTTTTAATCTCCAACTCATCTTGGATATCATGGACAAATTGAAGTTTTTTATATTTTGTAATCCTAGCCACCTTCTTGAAGAGATCTTGAAAAGACGAGGGTACCCAAATGCACCACAATCTTTTAAATATCTCCCTTATAAAGCATAGTTTAGACAACTTAGGAAAGTTAAAGAGTGGTCCATATTTCTCCTACGGAAAGCTAAATCTACGGCTGTAAAATGATCACTTTAATTAAATTTCAATAATAAATGTTCTATTAGTATTTCATAATAAATGTTTGTTTAACTAATCAAATAAATATGCTTTCATTAATACAATACATAACAAAATTTATCATATATTAAATCAATAGACATTAATGGTGGTTGTGATGGTGGGTGGGGTGGTGGATCAACGATGGGGATAATGGTGGTGGGTGTTGGTGACAATTGTGGAGTGATGACGTTAATGGTGGTGGTGGTGGTGGAAGAAGTAAGTAGTGGTAGTGGGATGAAAAAGATGTCCTAAGGTAGATAAATTACTTAGTTACTCTTGGTTTAATTTTTTATTTGATATTACTTTTTTTATAGTACATAATAAACTTATCAAGAATACAAAACAAAGCTAGGCTAAGTTTGCATGTCTGAGTGGTGGTCAGGATTTGTCCGTGGGAAAGATAAATCAAGGGCTATGGTTCTCCCGACCACCCCCTACAACTCGCACACGTGGCATTAATTCCAATATTATGAATGAAAAATGAATACTCAAGTCAAGATATGGAATTTCAAAAATTATAACGGGGAGGTTCGAACTCATGACCTATTGTGTCATAAGAGTGGCCTCTAACCAGTGTTCCACCTTGGTTGGAATTGATAGAAAAGATAAATCAACAGTGGTGGTTTGTTCAACTTAAATACCATAATTGCTTTATTAATTAGTGTTTCACTAATTGCACATAATAAATAATCTATTCCTTATAAAGTGTTTTATTAATTAGTGTTTCACTAATTGCTCAAAATAAATGACTAATCATTTTTTAATTATAAATGTTTTCTTAATTAATTATAATATTTATTTATATTAATAAGTTATTTTGATAAATAGAATCAATAGACATTTTCTGCGACAATGAGTAGTAGAAGGGTGGAAGCCGAAAGATTAGTGGTGGTTAAGGGCGGAGCCAAGCACAATTATATTTATTTTTGTTCTTTTATCGTAAAATGGGATACAAAGTCCATTTTTCACCTGTATCCAACTTGCCAAGAATTTTTTCTCCCTCTCTCCTCAAAATCCTGGCTCCACCCCTGGTTTGTGGTGGAAGAAGTAGTGACGGTGAATGCTGGTGAGTAGTGATGGACAATATTAATTTTATGTTGTCGTTACAACATCGATAACATCGTAGTGTGGAAGATGTGTCTGGTTGTTTTTAACACTTTTGATAAAGAAAGGTACCATATATTTCAGGGATGATATCATACAAGATAATATTTTCATGATCGTAGTTGGATCACCCAAATGGTATCCCCGTTATCTTTGGTACTATATCGTATAAATCATGATTTTTTAATGTTAAAATAAAATTGATTGCAATACAAAAAAAGCATATATACACGGAAAAAAATAATAATGAAACTAATCAATTGAAGAATTTTGTTCAATCTAAACCTCATACATGGCATTTGTGATTGAAAATTAGAATTGCGTCCAACAACCTACATGGGATGGGCGGCAGTGATGGTGGCAGTGGTGGAGTCAAAAATTGACATTGAGGAGGCCTATTTTTTTTTTTTAAAAGAAACATGTAAACTTTGGTGGACTAAACCATAAATATATATGGACAAAGTACTATTTATAAAATAAACTAAGAAATTTATGTAGTTATTAAAAATTTAAGGGGTTAGAGCCAAAGTTAGTCAACCCTTGGCTCCGCCACTAGGTGGTGGTGGATAAAAAAGTGGATTCATATGGTTTTATGGTGGTGGCGGGTATTGGTGAACAAAAACATATTATGCTAACGCCACAAAATATGTAACGTTATATTATAAAGTATAAAACATGGTTGATCATTCTAATGTTAAAATAAACTCGATAAAACACATGTCCATTTTAAAAAATTGGTGCAATCAATTGCCATGTTATGTAATAACTAAACGAACGACACGAATCAAGATCAGAACATATGAAATTATTTATTATCGATTTGTTTATGTAAAGAGTGGTCAGGATTTGTCCTTGGCAAAGATAAATGATTAATTAAATTTCTATTATAAATGTCCCTTTAATAATCTAACATAAATACATAATTTTACTAAAAACTATATTAATTCTAATGGTGGTAGTGGAAGTAGGGTTAGTATAAGCGGTGGCGGGTGTTTGTGAATGGTGGAGGCGGTAACATTACTATTGGTAGAAGAAATAGTGGTGGTGGATGGTTTTTATGGTGGTGCGGGTGTTGGTAATAGTAGTGTATAATAATAGTTTTTGCTTTTTAGTGAGTTTTATTGTATTGTGAAAGATGTAACTGGTTGTTTTTAGCACGATTGATAAGGACAAAAACCAAATATTTCGAGGATGATACCGGAACGTATAAGACAATATTATCATGACTGTTCGATCACCCGTATTATATAAAGGCAATTGGTGTACCCGCGTAAGAGAACATTATCGCTCTCTCAAGTACTATTACATTATTTTTCCCGAAAGACCATCAATGTCGAGTTGTTTCGCGACAACTACCTACAAAGACAACAACTTTCACTCAATTCCCGATATAAAACCTTATTGACCGGGAAAATGTATTTGCATTCTAAAATATTTGTTTGAAAATTATGTTTGTTCATCAAAATCATCATAAAAAACTCTAAATCATAAATCTAAATTTCGCCTCCGATGTTTATAGAATATTTTTTGTATTTTACATTCTCAAATCATGCGACCTCTTGATGACAAATCAACAATATCAAATTACGGATCAATATGTATAGGTTTCATTCACTGGGTTAGAAGGTAGAGTAGACACAGATGGGTAGATCACACGCAGAACATGACTGAGAATACTTCAATAATTTGGTCAAGAGATAGGGTCAAAAATTTAAGATTAACTTTCTATAGGACTAATTAGATCGGCTTCGATAGGAGCTGACTAAAATATGGATTAATAATAATTTTCACGTAAGACAATTGCAAAACATAGTTTGGCTAACTCTGCCTATGTAAAGAGTGGTCAAGATTTGTCCTTCCTCAATTGCTATGTTATGTGAGAAGAAGGTGATATCTAAGATTGAGGTATAATTCAAATCTATTAGATTCATACCATTTACAATTGGATGCCTTGAAAAAATTGACGTGTTGTTATTATTATTATAGGCAAGGGATACATTGACCACACTTGCGCAAATAGCTCACTTCGCAAATGATTGGTGTTGCCTATACTGTCTGTAGTTGCAGGAAATCCCACAATACACCCCTCACTATATTTTGTTTAACTAATCCATTCAGAAGATAATAGATGAACAATTATGAATATTTATTAATAATTTTCTTAAAATGTTTACACAGGAAAATGGAATTACACTTAAGATCTTACTAACATTCCTTCTGTTTCTCTCTCTTAATGACTTGCTTTTCAATCCAAAAAGAACTCTCCACCATGATTCACTCATCCCTTTATATAGGGTAATACATATTGAATGACAGACTAAGTTGTCCTTTATTTTCGGGAATGTCTCGCGAAGTGTCGCAAGCGTACAAGTATTCGTATTCGCGACACTTCTTAACTTTCGCAGATTTCATACCTTCCTATCGTCATCCAGTGCGTCATTCATATTAATCTTCTGCGACTCACTCGCAATGTTGTTATTGGTTGCCTTCGCGAATTGTTGTTGTCGCGATATTCTGATCCTACATCTTGCCTCTTTTTTCTTGAATATTGCTTGAAGAGCGATCTTTAAGAAAAAATACGTTGTTGTAATAGTCTCGATTTTTATTGATGAAGGAACGAGCGAAAGAATACTGGACTTGAAAAGTACGTACTTGCCTCTATTCTTTGGCGAAGTTCAAGTTTTTAGAAGTATGTATGAAATATCATTTCTTGCCTCATGGGTTATGGAAAATAATGGATCTCGCAATCTCTTCTCGCGAGTTAGGAAAATAATTGAATCTCATATGATAAGAAAATATGTTGTGCAATACCCGAATACTACATCTTCTCGCCTCTCCTTATGTTTCCTTTCGTTGTGAGAAATCCGAATTCTTTGTCGCAACCGTTCATTTTCCATTAGAAATCTTCTTCAGCATAGCTCCATGAATCTAGGAATGACCGTTTACACGTGTTTAAAACCATTCTTTTTACCGGTACATTTAATGTTATCCGGTCATAATACTTTCCTGCCTATTTATAGGAGAGTCTTTTGTGAAGAACATTTCTTTCCTTCTATTTCATCTCCTTTATCGTCTGAATCTGTTCTTCTCGTTATTCTTCTTCACCATCGTCTTCATCATCCTTCTCGCTATTTCTTATTTGCTATCACTTCCATGGCATCCGTGTTTGTTAATCTTGCTAGATTCGATTGATTCTATGATTGATTGATTTTGTGATTAACTTCCCTTTTTGAGATTATCTTATTCCTTTTAATCTTTTTCTCGCCATTTTTGTTTCAAAGAAGAACAAACCCAAAGACCAAGTTCACCGTGAAGAACCCCCTTCTTTCTTTGGATTCACAAATAAAACCAACTTCTCAACAAGAATCCACCTTGCCACCAAAGTCCTCTTCTATGCAAGCTAAACATACCGTTTCTAAAAGAAAGCTGCGAGTGATAAGGTATTTTAAGAAGCATTTACTTTTAATAACAACGTACTTGCCTCTGTTTTCTTACTTAATTTATCATTCACAGGATGATAAAACTATTGACAAAACTCCCAAAAGATCTCGCAACTCTAAACCTCGTTACTCCCGATGTCCCTTTTCCCTCATTTACACCTTCTTCTCCCCGTCGCGAAATCATCGCAGATAATCTTGTCGCAAGTGACAATATTCCGATGCCTCAACTCCTCATAGATCAAGTTCCTCATAATAGTCCTACTACAAATGAACTTACTCCTTCTCCTACCATCAATGTCCCCCGTCATTCCTCCCATCACTACCTTTCCTGAAATCTCCTCTTCTCATGATGTTCCTTTGGCGAAGAATGATTCGTCTCTTCCTTCTTTGCCCGAGCAAATCCCTCTTACTGCAGAAAATTTGGAAGGAATAGACGTGGCTTTCAAAGTTCTCTTGGACCTTGTGAATGATGCCAAAAAGACTTCTGTCGATCTGTCCAAGTCCGATGTCTGCGAGATTTTAAGTAAACATCTCGGTTACGATAGGATCTCGCAAGCATCCTTAGTTCAAGAAATTAATGTACTGAAAAATGATCTTCAAGCTATGACTGCTAAATGCAATAATCTCCATTTTGAAAATCAAAAATTTCACAACCTCTCACTAGATCGTGATAATCTTCGCAAGAAGAATGAAGAGTTAAAAGGTAAACTATTTCCCCTTAACCTTTTTTTTTTTTTTTTTATTTTTTTACAACTTAAACTCTTGTTCGCCCTTCAAGCTCTAAACCGAAACGAATAATGGAGATATATCGTTGGAATCAATTGTTGAAGAGGTTCGAGTTGAAAGAGACGCTTGGATGGAGCAATATAACTTCTTAAATAATCTTCATACATATGCCGCCGATCAAATAGATAATTTGTCTAAAGAAAACTTTGATTTAGCTCAGCAGCAAGATTCATTAAGTAAAGACTTATCTCGCCTTTCTTACTCTTTGACTAAGGCTAATTTGGAGTTGGAAACTTTATCAGATGAGAATGAGACTCTTTCTCAAAGAAGCGATCTCTCGCTAAACAAGGTCGCGACTTATTCGCAAGAATATGATGCTTGTCAAAAATTACGTGAAGAACAAGAACAATTTATTCATACTTTGAAAAACCAACTTGAAGAAATTATCACGAGAGAGATAAACTTATTCGGGGTAGAATAACCTTGAGTCTAAAAGCAAACCAATTCAAGGATCAATGTTCCAAATTAGAAAAATCCAACTCTACCCTTGTGATCGAGAATTCCATACTTGTTTTGAATGAAAAAAGCTTGCGAGCTCGATTGAAAGGCCTAGTTGGAGATACATTTGATGATGCCATGGACTGTTTGGGGAATAATTTTGCAAACTTTAATTCAAAGATCTTACTTCTCGGAAAGGAAGGTAGTCATATTATTTGACTATCTTAATACATTAATTTATTCCAAAAAAAGTCTTTAATTATCCCGAAAATTCCAAAAATGTTCGTAAAAGCTTTCTTTAATCTTGTGCACTTGTTATGCAGGACTCGAGAAAAAGCTTCGCTCCGTTATCTCCACCCTCAGATCAGATTATTCTAAGATTCGCAAAGAAAATGGGTTACTCGCCGCCTCTCTTGCTCGTTCTCGCGACCGTGCAGAACGAAGATTTGATTATATGTCTTATTGTAAAGACATAGATAGTAAGAATCGTCGAAGGCGTTGCTTCGTCAATTCCCCCTCAAAGTCAAGTCCTTGTGAATGAGATTTTATTGTCTAAGTCCCTTGATCCTATTCATGTTGATCCTTTGGAAGTAAGTGATGATGAAGTCCCCGATTCTCCGACAAAGTGATTATGACTATGAAAGCGGCGAAGATATCGCTAATATTGAAGTTGTCAACAAAGATCCGACTGAAAAAATTTCAAGAAGAAAATCCACCAACCGGCGAAAATGAAGGTCTTTGAAAACATTTCGATGAAAATCCACCAACCGGTGAAGGTGAAGCTGATAAAGGCAATGAAAGATCTCAACCATCCTCTATGGTTGATAATATTGATGTAGAGAATTAAACTTTCTTTGTAATTTGTCAAAACTTCTTTTTGTTTGTAAGGATTAAGTCTTTGATCGAGTAGTCCCCTTATTTTCTCCCTTTTCCATAATCTCGCGAGCATGTTCGCTTATTGAATCTTCTATTAAGTAAAACCGTCCCAATTTGGAATTTCACTTTATTTCTTCTCATTGCGACAAGATCGCAGGCCGCCTTTACATTTTCATGTAATGACCCATTGACCTTGCCTTATCATCTTTGATGGTCTTCTAAGTTTGACCTTCCTATTTAAAGGTCTTACTCTGCCACCCTTTATTGCGACAAGGTCGCAGGACGTCTTTACACTTGCATGTAAAAACCCATTGACCTTGTCTTATCATTTTTCAAGTATTTTTGCCTCTGCAGGATATTTTGCTTGCGACAATATGACAGGCCTAAACTTTCTTGCGAAAATAAAGCCCCATGACATTGTCGTCTTGCGACGAAATCGCAGGACGTCTTTACACTTGCATGTAAGGACCCATTGATCTCGTCTTACCCTCGCGTTAGTATTATTGCCTCTGCAGGATCATTGCACAAATATGACAAGCCTAAGTTTCCTTGCGAAAACAAAGCCTCGTGACATTTGCGTCTTTGGCACTTATCAGCTCCCTAATGGAGGGTGCCGCCCTTATCATCTCCCCTCGGTTGCCCCTTCAAGGAGGCGTACATCGGCCATACAAGGCTAGCTCCTCCCATCCGGTCTTAACAACAACCAGTTGTTTTCGCAGCCTCTTATCCCTTATACCTATAGAGTTTATGGTTACAAGGCTGCACCCTAAGTGGAGTTTTCTTGGGCGAGAAAAAGATGCGCCAAGACTTGTCAAGAGTGGTAAGGAAGTTCCATGCTCCCCGCACTCTTGACTCAGCAACCGGGTACCTCGGCGCCTTGATCATACGCTCGACTCCTTGAAAGAGACCCTCGGTCGCCCAACTAGGGTATAACCTACATATATAGTTGGGAATCCAAGGTACCTCTTAGGATAGGCTTTTATGGGCCCCAAATCGCATGACCCAGTTCCGGGGCGGTGTAACCTTTTCCCGGGCCATGTTAAGAGATTCCCCCTTATATGACGCACTTTAGGTCTTACATTTGCCTCTTACGAAGTATAATTCGCGAACTAGGTGTACGCCATAAAGGTTCGTCCCATTCATTCAATCATGTTTATTCATTCATTCATTCGTTATTTCTTGCCATTCTGCTCGCGAGACATTCGCTGATATCTTGGTATGTATTTTATTGAATTTTGCAAATATCTTGCATTAAAGTACTTTATCTAGCCCACTTTTACGGGTAGTATTTCTTTAGATATAACCTGTTCCACGGCCTGCCTAATCTCTCGTCCCATATCTTTTCCTTCAGATCCATCAATCTATAAGCCCCGTACCAACTACTTCTTTGATAATATAAGGTCCATCCCATTTTCTTGCCAACTTGCCTCCATTTTCTCGCTGATATATTGGTGTCTCTCAGCAGTACCAAGTCTCCCGGCTGAAATTCACGTATCTTCACACGCTTTTTATATTCTCTCGCGTCTTCGTTGATAATTTTCCATGTGTCGTAACGCCTTCTCCCTTTTCTCTTCTAATTCGTCCAACTTGATTAGAATGTTACTCGCACTAAGATTTTTCTCCCAAACTTCTTTCTTAGTTGTTGGGATCATAACTTCGTTGGGAGCACAAACTTCAACTCCATACGTTAAGCAAAAAGGTGACATTCAAAGTAGCTTCTCTTCCGGTTGTATTGTACGCCCATACCGCACCGGGTACTTGTTCGCACCATCCTCTATTGTGTCCTTCTAACTTCTTCTTCAATATATCCGCGATTGTTTTATTTGTTGCCTCGCCGACCGTTAGCTTGCGGATATAATGGAGTCGATTTCCCACATTTCATTTGAAATGCATTAAGTAACAACTCTATGTTTTGCCCTTCAAATTGTTTCCCATTATCGATACCAATCGTGCAAGGGATCCCAAATCTGCATATAATATTCTCGAATATGAAAGTAAAAACGTCTTTGTCGCGAATGTGTTGTACCGCTTTCACTTACGCCCATTTGGTGAAATAATCCGTTGCGACAATTAAGTATCTTCTCCGCCTGTTCCTGGTAAAAAGGTCCCACAATATCTAGACCCCACTTTCCAAAAGGCCACACACTTGTAGAAGAATTTAATGGTGCCCTGGTGCATGTATTTTCTTCCCATGCCTTTGACAATCTTCGCAGCGCCTTGACATTGCTCTCGCGTCTTCATGCATATATGGCCGTAATATCCTTGCATTTTTGCTTTATATGCTAGAGATCTTCCACCGCTATGATTTCCAGCATCTCCACTATGCAACATCTTCAATATGATTTCTCCCTCTTCCTCGTTAAGCATCGAAGTGAAGGTCCATCAAAAGATCGTCGATAAAGTACACCATCTCTTAATTCATAATTTGTTGCACGGCTTTTCAATTTGTGTGCTTCTAATCTATTTCTTGGTACCTCCCCTTTCATCAGGTAAGCGTGAAGTTCTGTTCTCCAATCTTTATCGCGGCATTGTGGTATGTCTTCTACTAACATTGCATCCGCTTCTTGTTCTTCTTCTTTATTGATTGATGGTGCCAAAAGTGTTTGTATTTTGATATTCCTCGCAGTGGGGTTTGTCATCATACTTGATATAAAGGCAAAAGCATCTCATGTAGTCTGTTATTTCTCCTTGATATATGCCTCCACCTCATTTTTGGTATCTCAGGTCTTTGACAATTCTTCGACAAGCTTTACGTACTTTTGCAAAGATGGCTCATTCGTAGCGTATTTCTCATTATCTGGCGAATTGCTAATTGCGAATCGCTGGTAATCCTCACATTTTCTAACTTCATTTCTATTGCGAATCGCAGAGCATGTATTATAGCTTCATACTCCGTTTCATTATTGGTGGATTCAAACTCCAATCTAAAAGAGAAAGCTAATTTATTGCCTTCTGGCGAAATCACAACAATTCCTACTCCATTACCTTCTCCATTTGATGATCCGTCTACCAATATTTCCCACCTATCTGGTTCAGTTAACAAATCATTTGGGTCTCCATGTTCTTCTTCTACATCCATCATTTCATCCACTTGCTTCATCTTCTTCCAAAGGAAAATTCGCCAAAAGTCTCGCGACTACCCCGTGACTTGGTTGAGGATAATATTTCATATTTGATTTTATAATGGCTTATTTGGGCATTCCACCTTTCTACTCTTCCCGACCTTTTGAATTTTTCATTACCGATTCGATTGGTACTTTTGTTACCACCCGATAAAGTATGTGCTTGAAAATATATGCGAAGCTTAAATGTTGCATAGACTAACGCTAGGATTAGTTTTTCGATCTTCGAATAATTCCTTTTCGCGGCATTAAAAGTCTTACCGATATAGTAAATCGGTTTTTCTACTCCAATGCCTATTCGCAGCAATACCGCGCTTAACGCGTGCGACGTTGTCGCAAGATATACCAACAATTCCTCTCGGCTCGCTTTTTGCATAATGGATACTTCCATTAGATGTTCTTTAATTTCCCTGTAAAGCCTTTTCACATTCGTCTGTCCATTTAAACTTCGATCCCTTTTTCAGGATGCTGAAAAAATGTTTGCACTTATCAGATGACCGCGAAATGAATCTTCCTAGTGATGCTAATAATCCATTTAGCTTTTGAACATCCTTTATTGTCGCAGTGTTGGCATATCGCGAATCGCTTTCACTTTCTCAGGTCGACTTGTATTCCTTCCTTTGATACTATATAACCCAAAAAATTTCCGATGCCACTCCGAAGGTACATTTTTCCGGATTTACTTTGATGTTGAATCGCCTCATCTGTTCAAAGATTTCTCTCGAGATCTTGTACATGGTTTTCGCTTTCTTACTTTTTACGAGCATATCATCTACGTATACTTCCAGTGTTTTATGTATCCATTCTCGCGAACACTTCTTCTACCATTCTTTGGTATGTTGCTCCAAAGATTTCTTAAACCAAACGGCATTTTTGTATAACAATATAACCCTCTTGGAGCGAAAAAAGCAAAGATGCTCTTGGTCTTCCTCTACGAGAGGAATGGGTTGTAACCTTTATACCCGCCCGGAGATGATATTCTTTCATTTCCTGCTCTTGATTCGACTAGTTGTGGGATATCTGGCAATGGAAAACTATCTTTAGGACAAGCTTTGTTTAAATCAGTGAAATCTATGCAAATTCTTATCCCCTTTTTCTTCTTTGGGACTATAACCATATTTGCTATCCATTCGGGATACTTTCTCGGGCTTTGATGATTCCCGCATCTAGCATTTTCTCGCAATTCTTCTTCTATTTGGGGGTGATAAGTCATTGCGATTTTTCTAATTCTCTCGCTTGAACGGCTTCACCCTTTTATCTATTTCAGTTTGTGACAAGCTATCGATGGATCTATACCAGGCATATCATCCATGTTCCACGCGAAGATATCCTTATAGTCTCGCAACAACTCTACAGATCCTTTTTCCTCATCCGCTTCCATCCGGTCCCAATCTTGAACATTTTGGGCTCTTCATTAGTTCCGACATTCACTTCTTTCGTTTGCTCGCCGCGACGTAACTAGCTTGCGATTCTCCCATAGGGGTTGGTCCTTTCAACTCTTTCGCGAGTTCATTTTCTTCTCCCGAAATCTCGCTAGGTATCCCTTTTCCTTCCTTTGCTCTTATCATGTAAACTCTAAATTCTTCTTCTTTTTTAGTTTGCTTTCGCTTTTTTTGCGATACTTTCGCTTCTTTGCTTGCTCTTCATGATATTTTATTTCAATTTGATAACATATTCTTCCTTTATCCACATCTCCTCTAATCTCACCGATTCAGTTGGTGTGGGAAATTTGATACATTGATGAAATGTTGATGCTAATTGCTTTTATTGCATGTACCCATGGTCTCCCTAGCAATACGTTGTATGGCGATTCCATATCTACTACACACAAGGTTACTCGTGTCTCGATGTCTCCCAACGAGAATTCGTATTTTTACTTCTCCTTTAACCTTTGTTATGGATTTACCAAAACCATGGATGTTGTAGGCCGTGGGAATCATTTCTTTATCTTTATATCCCATTTTCTTGTAAGCATGATAAAACATGATATTCACCAAGGCTTCCGTATCGATTAAAGATCTATTTACTGTCCATGTTTGCGTTGCCTTTACTAATTCTTCTCCTTTGCACGCATTTATTGTGATTACCAGTGGAGATGTGTGATTCAAATTTTCTTTAGATATTTCGAAGTGTGAATTTATCCTTTGCTTTTCCCATTCTTCTAAAGGCAATGTCACCTCTCTATCGTGATTTTCTTTCCTTCAAAATCCCGCTTGTGTATTCTTCCTTTGATATTTTCATGAAACTCATCAATCATTGTCTTTGTGTCCGAACTGTACCCATATCTTTCTCCTTTGTCTCATCTAACTTAACATTTTCTTTTTCTTTCATTTTCTTGATTTGAATGATTCGATTGCCTTCTTTCTTTCTTCAGTCCACTGTTTCTAGCGCCAATATATAGTTGCAGGAAATCCCACAATACACCCCTCACTATATTTTGTTTAACTAATCCATTCAGAAGATAATAGATGAACAATTATGAATATTTATTAATAATTTTCTTAAAATGTTTACACAGGAAAATGGAATTACACTTAAGATCTTACTAACATTCCTTCTGTTTCTCTCTCCTAATGACTTACTTTTCAATCCAAAAAGAACTCTCCTCCACGACAGATTCACTCATCCCTTTATATAGGGTAATACATAGTGAATGACAGCTAAGCTGTCCTTTATTTTCGGGAATGTCTCGCGAAGTGTCGCAAGCGTACAAGTATTCGTATTCGCGACACTTCTTAACTTTCGCCAGATTTCATACCTTCCTATCGTCATCCAGTGCGTCATTCATATTAATCTTCTGCGACTCACTCGCAATGTTGTTATTGGTTGCCTTCGCGAATTGTTGTTGTCGCGATATTCTGATCCTACACTGTCTAGAATGCAATGAGAAATTTGAGGAAACAAGGCACCATAAGCATTGTCAGGAGTATTTTGGATATAGTAACTTAGACCCGATGTAATACTTATTTTTTTTTTTTTTTAGTTTTTCCACAATCTATTTATTTAAGAAAAATGAACATTGCAAATACATAACATCAACAAAAATTAGACAGATTGCGTTTGACAATAATGGCTGCTGATGGTCTGGAACGACAAAAGAAAGGAATTGTTGTAGAAGAATTGTTGGGATATACAACGGATTACTTGATACGAATGAAAGAGGTATAACTATTTCGATTCTGAAATCACATAAAGTTCACAGTAGAAGATGACATTAAGTTTAAAGTTAGTAACAAACATAATATGGATAACTAAAATGTTAAAAACAAACAAGATATATAAACTTAGAAAGCCGTGGGACTTGAAGAGGCCAATTTTGAAAACTACGGTCTTAGAAAGCAACGATCCACAATACCATAATTTTTTTTTATAAATATTCAATGTAAAATATGTCAACTTTTGGTAAAGGATCTATTGACAATCTATTAATTTGAAATAGGATCATGGAGTACAATATGTGTTCAAGGTTCTTTATGAGGTAATGTGTCGCCAGATTGTATTCCAAGTGAAGGTAGGAACATACGGAAGTGACAAAATGTCCAAGACTTTTGAAGTTACCAAAGCCTTCGTTAAGACGAATTGTTGGGCACAATACTTTGTTGAAGATTTAATGGCAGGGGTTCGCATATATACAATCCCTTCGAAAAGGTAATGGGTACACATTTTAAACATTGTCATCTAATGGGTGTTGAAAAATTACGGAAAATCATGTCACATTGGATAGTTTGTATCATTCGTTCGATGCAAAAAAATACTATTCTCTGCCTATTTGGAGGATCGACAACATGACCATGATAGATGAGTCACTGGAGCGAAATAGGAGCATGTGGAGACTTTTATGGACGATATTGATTAGTTGATTTCACCGAGATGAGCGTTCTTGATGACATATTTCCAAAAATATTTAAACTTCCATGTTCATGTAGAGCATTATCTCATTATAAGCAATGAACCTAAATAAAAAAGTGTCCGGGAAGTTAAGATTATATTTCTTTCGTTTGAGCAAATCTCCTATAAAGTAAAATATTAAAGGAAAAAACAAAGTAAAAAAGAGAGGAAAATCCCAACTATTTTTATGACAAACACATATTAAATCATAAGGAGTTGATAAGTATTCGGGACACAAATTATACGATATATTAAAAATGAACCAACATCATGGCCCATGCCGTTACGACACGGGTTAAGGGCTAGTATATTGTATAAAACAAAGCATGGGCAACTTAGCCTAGATAAAGAGCGGTCATGATGCATTCTGGGGAAAGCTAAATCCATGGTTGTGGTTTGTTCTAATTAAAATTAATCATTATGAGTGTTTTATTACTTAGTGTCTCATTAATCTCATAATGAATAATTTATTTAATTTTCATCATTAAATGTCCTCCTAATTAATCTAATAAATATGTACTTTTGCATTGATAAACATTTTAATAAAAATTATATCAATAGAAATTAGTGGTTAGTAGTGGAAGAAGTGGTGGCTGGTAGAAACAGTGGTGGTGGAGGCAATAATATCAGTGGTGGTGGAAAAAATAATGTTGATGGATGGTTTTATGGTGGTGATGTTGGTGAATATTCGTGGACATTATTAGTTTTATATATTTACAACACAGGAAACATTGTATCGTGAAAGATGTAGTTGGTCATCACGATAAAAAAAATTAGTGGTTATGAGTAAAAAATATAATGGAATAAATGGTTTGACATCTTATAAAACCTACGCATAAATGACATCTTATAAAACCTACGCATCATAGCTTGGAAAACCTAGGCAAGATAAGGGACGCACAGGATTCATCCTTCGGAAAGATAAATCTACGACTGTAAAACTTTCAATAATAGATGTTCTATTAATATTTCATAATATTTTTTTTATTAATAAAATAAATTTATTTTATATTAAATCAGTAGGCATTAATGGTGGTTGTGATGGTGGATCGGCGGTGGGGATAATGGTGGTAGGTGTTGGTGAGAATGGTGAAGTGATGACGTTAATGGTGGTGGTGATGGAAGAAGTAGTGGTAGTAGGATGAGAAAGGTGTCCTAAGGTAGATAAATTATTTAGTTACCCTTAGTTTTTTTTATTTGATATTAGTTTTTAAATTTATTTTTCTTTTCTTAAGGCCAGATTTTTCAAGGAAGAAAACAAATCAATAGTTGTGGTTTTAAGATTTGTCAGGTCCGAGCAGGAAATTAGAACCTATAAAAAAATTGACCATACACGCGAATCAATTGTAATTGATTTACAGAATGTTTGTTTTTTCCTCTATATAGGTAGAGGGTTCTACATAGAGGTTTACCTCTATCTCTATGTAAAAATCATTATATAATGTTTCTTAAATTTATGTTTGTTTTACCTCCATCCAATAACCCTATATTCAATAATTTTTATTTCCCATTTCACCTTTATAAAATACACAAATTCCATCCATTCCCAGATTCCATGAATAATCTCTTGGGCATTTTGTCAAACATTTTCCATTCCGAAATTTTGGATACTGAAATTTAAACATCGTAGTATTGTACCGTTATTCACGACTAGATAGCAAAAGGAAAAACATCAAAACAAGACCTAAATCCAAAGTTGAAAGACATAAACAAACACAAATTATTGAACCCAAATTCTTAACAAATTCATAAAATTAAAATTATGAAGATAAATTACCGGAACGAAGTGAAGAATAGAAAATAAACAAATATCTTACATATATAAGAGAGATCAATGAAACCTTTATGCTACTCTTAACGCACACCGAAAGAAATTTCTAGGGAAGACGGCAAAGAGAAAACGAAAGAAATGGGAGGAAACAAAATTTAAAAAACTTATATTAGTTCGAGGATAAACTTGACATTTCAATACAAGATAGAGGTTAGGTACCAAAGATAGCACTAACCGGGTGCTATTTAAAATCCTCTATTTTGGTAGTGATTTGGCTCTATTTAAAATCCTCTATTTTTGGTAGTGGAAAAAACAAACACCAATAAAAGTGGAGACCGTCACCAGATAGAGGAAAATAGTGTTTTGCCTCTAGATAGAGGAAAAAACAAACATGTTGTTAGTTTCTCAAATCTCTCTCTATTCCCACTTTTTTGTCATGATTTATGTTTCTTCCATTTCTCCTCAGCTTCATGTGATTATGCATGCTTGAGAAATAGTTCATGGTAATAGGTAAAGAGAAAAGATAAGCAGATAAGAAACGAAATGGATCAAGAATTACAGATTATTAAACTTTAGGAAAATGAATAAACACAAATTTATGTAGATTTGGAATAGTTTATATCACCAAAGGGAGAAAAGTAATTCATGAAGCTATAACAAATTTTGTAAGATTAGCCTGATTAATTTTGAAGTAATTTTGTGTTTTCAGTTTTGTTACAAATTTGGTGAACGACCTTTGATGATTTATTTGTTTTCGAAGTAGGGACACTACTTTGTTTTGAAGAAGTGAATGAAGTAGTGTTCTACTACACGTAGGCCCATAAGATTTTGAGGAGTTGGTTAACGATTAACTATGTTTTTACTAAGGATTATATGACTTACATACCTAATATTAAAAGATTTGAGGTTAAGGATATGTTATTAGCCAAAACCTCAAAAACAATTAGATTTAAATCGACTGGATCGATTTTTCGCAAACAGGTATGATATATATGAACCGATGGATATATTTGAAATACATATCCTTTCTCGTGCCGTTACGGCACGGGTTATTCCCTAGTCAACCTATATAGTCTAATACCAAGTGTGATCGTCTATGTACAAAGTCGATACAATACGACAACTATGGTATTCACTTTGTGTAATTGTCTATAGATACGAAATCGAGACAATACGACAACAAAGTGGTCACTTGATAAAGGGTACGGTATTAAACCGAAACACTATAGGATCAATATCAAGTGACTAAGATTAACATACCTGTGTAATTTACTTAATTATAATAACAATTATAAAATGGAAAAAAAAAAGTAAATGACACATCAAGATTTTGTTAACGAGGAAACCGCAAATGCGGAAAAAATCAGGGGACCTAGTCCAGTTTTTAATACTCTCAGAATTAAGCCGCTATACAAAATCTAATACCAACTTCGTATAGTTGAGACCAAGTAGACTACCCCTAGCTACTTAGTTTCCTCAGTATCCCCGCGCCTTCGACTTCTAGAGTAACCCATTGAATCACCAATCTTTTTGATCGTATTTGAAACAATTTTGGTAACCACTCTATTCAATCTTGGTAATAAGATATTTGAGTCGTTGACAAACGTTGTTCTGTTTAAACAAATAAACTCATCTGTATGGTTAGATCAACCTAAACTTTAATTAACAAAATAACCAAACTCCAGATTTGCAATCAATCAATATAGAACTCAAAGAGTAACTATAAGGTGATGTAGATCTCACGCAACTAGCCAATCAAGTCTATCAAAGATAAACACGATTCTAGTTGGATCCCAGCCGATCAAGGTTTGTACACACAATTCACAAGATATGAAAACTAATAAGAAAAACTTCGTCGTCTTTAAATCTTAGTTTGTCATCAATAATAACCTGCACAACACAAATTCAATCCTCTTGTGATCAATCACACACATAACGGAGTCTGTTAACAATGGATTATCACAATATGTCTTTAGATCTGAAGATGGTTCTAAAGATCCTGTCAATACTTTGATCTAGTTTGAGTGAGCCTTATATCAGAAGAGAAGGTTCTAAGGAAAAAACAAATTAGGTGCAATCAAAGTTTCAACAACCGTTAGTCAATCAAATCAATAACCGAATAATAATATAACAATGGATTATCTAGTTTCCCACCAACGGTACTCGTAGAGTTTCTTGATCCCACGGAAGTCTTTAAACGAGAGGTCGTAAGAGATTTGGCCTAATTAGGATACTTTCCTCTTTAAATCCTAGTTAGCAATTCGGCGAATGATACGCGTATCATTCGCGAATTATTACGTACCAGTCGCCAGCGAATCATAGGGCCGTCCATTTGAGAGACCAGACCCAATACGTGTACTTTATGGATTATTCGAATTATACACAGTGAGGGTCGAACCCGTGACTTAAAGCTTTTCGATGAACACTAGACCACTGTTCCACGCCGTTGTTGATGACTGTAATGCAAATATTACATACTAAAGTGTAAAATCATGTCCCTCATCCTCAGACTTGTACTAGAAAGTCTTTTCTTGTCGTTTAATATAAGCTGAATTTTGTGTGACGAATTCATATCTTAAAAACGAATTATACACGTAAGTATTCCTGTAGCGCCCCCAAAGCTAGCAGCTGACTAATCTAAGAGATTAACTAAACACGGAGGCACTAAGAATCTAAATCATATACTTAAGCATTCAATTAAGAAATCTGCTACAAAATTTAGCACAAAAACTAGCCCCGCTCTGAAAAATATATATACAAGAAATCCTCTCAAATGATAGATATACAATAGTCATTTGATTTACAAATCGATATACAACATAATAAACATAGCCGAAGTTAACCAACTAACGAACTCAACCTTTGAAGATTTCGCTGCGCATCTCTGATCTGTCTCTGAAACTGAAAGTGGGAATGCGTGAAAACATCATCCCTAAAAGGGGTGCCCAGTAGAAATAACATTTAACTTTCAAGTAATTACTGAAATGATCTAGAAAACAATACATGTTTTTCCTAAACATTAAAAGGCAACCAATTCACATATTTAAACAATCAAGTATATGCAACTAACTCCTTCATCAAACAATGTATAATATTTGTGCTAACTACACTCAATAATAATATTGCGGTTTTGTGGATGGGGAAAAACGATTTGCTAGTTTTTAAGGAAAGTGGAGAGTCGAGCGTGTTGTCGAGACTACTCGACCGAGCAAACTGCTGAACCTCACACAGATGCACTGCAAAGGGAGTGCTTAGATTCGAGAGATCAATATGTAGGACTCCAGCCTAAACCAAGACAATGGTCGTTCCAGAGTCAATTCGGTCACAAAGAGGGAGATGGGTTGATCTGTCGGAGGTAAGCTGAGAATTATGTGGGATCAATGATGATTAAGGATTGTGGATGTGTTGAAGGTTTCTGCAAATTGATGAACTGCTAAAGTTGAGTTCTGTGAATAAGTTTTAATTGAGTTGTTAACGAATGATGATGATCTGTTGTCCTCGATTTGGACTTATTTATATTGCAAGAATAATGAACCACTAATCCCTGTAAGTGTGACGGTTTCTTGAGTGAAAGAGTGGGAAACTGAAAGAACGTGGTAAAACCAGTTCCAGGTTGTGCGGAGACTTGGTTAACCGTCCACCCACTACTTTGATAACTTCTTCAACCGTTGCACGACTTAGTCACATTCTCATCGTGGATGAATCCACGTGCCGTAGGCCGCCAGACCAAAACCCTAATTGATATCCCCCCATGTGACGTGATTGAAGTCTCATGAATCGTGGAGTCTGCATGACAGATGTGTATCTTATTAGTCAGTTGTTGACTGTTTAGATAGTGAATTTAAGTTCTGTTGAATTGAGCATGATTGGCGAATGCTCAGTGATTCATGGATTTGAACGTGTTAATTCTTATGTTGATATTGCACGTGTGCAATTATTGTAAATTCGAGCGTCTGAGCAAGTATTGCTCTAGTCAACGAGTTACTGAAGATTGATAGTTGGGTGATTGAGCAAGTATTGCTCAATTCGACGAATTACTGAATATTGAATATTGATAGTTGGATCAATATTCGAGCAATTGAGCAAGTATTGCTCGATTCAACGCATTACTGATAAATTATTGAATATTGATGATGAATCAATATTCGAGCAACTGAGCAAGTATTGCTCAATTCGACGAATTATTTATTTATTGGTGACGTGACCCATTAAAATATTGGTAGATTACTGAATATTATTAATCTGCGTGTTTCTTGATGGATCAACATAAATTTATTTAGTGTTTGAACTTGCTTAGAATAGTGATTTGTTGAGCGTTTGTTCGAAGACCCTAATTTTTGATCAATTGCTCATTAGTCGACGAATTGCTGAAAATAAGTCATGAGCGAAGGAGGGACCGACCACATGGACTATGGACGTTCATGTGATGCCCAACTTCTCGAGTGAGCGTACACCAGGGTCCTGAGTTGGCCAGTTGGTGAAGGAATGACAATTAAATGTCGGTTTCATCATTTATTGAAATAGTGCTGGATTAAGCATTAGGTGATAAAACCTAATTATAGAAAAGTAAGGGACCGACCAAGGTGGCATGAGACCGGCCCTTGGTGGTCGTGGGACCGATGATGGGCGTTTGCACAAACTCTGAGTTGGTTGTGAAGAGTTTGGACCCAATATGAGCGATTGTGCAAATTAGGTCAAAAGTGTAAAAACGTGTGGGACCGGCTTTGTGCAAGCCTTAGGGATGACCTTGGTCGGTCAAGAAGGCATGCATGTGTTACCATGGTGTCTGTGTTTCCGTACTGAGAGTTTCAGTATTTTCCGATGTGCGTTCGAGCAATATTTTGGATTTTCAGAAGAGTTCGATCTTTGACTGAAATCCTCGATTTTGCTCGAATGAGCAAGTATGCTCATTTGATCAATATTTTGTGAATATTAAAATAATAATATTTTAATATATTTTCGTGAGTAGCCTAGTCGGTCGTGTGACCATGTTGACTTTTGGCTTTTTTCATGGTTTGCGCAATATTTGAGAAAATATGGAGAAACCATGATTTTTGCTGTAACAGGGAAGTTTCACAAGATGAAAAAAATAACAATTTATGAAAGATTAGGGATTGTAAGGTGTGGGACCGGCCACGTCTAGGGTATGGCCGGCCGGCTAAGTTGTGCGGTCCCGCAACACCTTTTCCTATTTTATATTATTATTTTTCATGAAACCATGAAAATATGGAGAAACCATGAGTTTTGCTCAAACAAGGAAAGTTGTTAGAATGGAGGAGTCTTCATGAGTTCATGAAAGCAACAAAAATAAGGAAAAATAATGGAGGAAGCATGGGACTGGCCACGGCTAAGGCACGGCGGACGGCGTGGGGCCCGCCCATGGGCGCTTCTCCATTATTTTAATGTTATTATTTTATCTCTCCTATTTTATGCAGGATTCCTCATTTTCCATATTTTCGCATGCTCATTCGTGCATTTGGGTGCTCGTTCGTGCATCATTGTCGAGTACACTTACACCATTTTATGGGGCTTACTCAGTGGTAGTCCAGATGCCCGATTATTGAGTATTTATTACTAATGTATGAAATTCAGTGGAGAATGATTCATGAATCTGAGTAATAAAAGTGAAAAGTTTTTATTATCAATCCATAGGATCATCCGTGGATTTGACCATGAATTCGGAATAATAAAATTACCTATTACCATTCCATGAGGTCAGCCGTGGATTCGATCATGAAATCGGATTAACGAGATAATATAATATAGTTGTTTATTGCCATCCCATGAGATCAAGCCGTGGATTCGATCATGAAATCGGAGCAAAAGATAATTGTTTATTGTCATTCCATGGGATCAGGCCGTGGATTCGACCGTTGAATAGGAGCAAAAATAGATCATTCTGGGAATTCAGTGGTGAATGTCACGGCAGAATTAATCTATTGCAGAAAGGATATTAGCGTCATATCCATTCTGAATGGTGCATAGTCAGGGAGTCACGGGTGTTTGCTTCCGACCTGGAGGCATTATTGCTCTCAATCTTACGGAGAACCGCCTGGATCTATACACGGTCTCTCTATATAGTTAGGAAACAGTGAGTGTCACCGACGTCCTGAAGGCGTTATTGCTGTCAATCTTACGGAGAACCGCCCAATCGTTCTTCTATGTAGAGGGGGGTCTCTCTCATGTAGTCATGGAACAGTGAGTATAACCGACGTCCTGAAGGCATTATTGCTCTCAATCTTACGGAGAATCTCCCAATTACGTTATTCTACATAGAGGGAACAATGAAATGCCAGGGATCGAACGCTCAGCTAGTGGAGGCTTTTCGAAAGACATATTCATCATGGCTTCGTAAAATATGAATCATCACATGCCTGAAAGCCGTGTCAGAAACATGCAGTATTATGATTTTATGGTTTTGTCCTTTGTTGAAAATCCACCATCTATAGGTGTATCGCCCTAGCCATTGCATAAAAGCTGAAAGTAAGTAGGTATAATAGAAGGAGCAGTATCCTATATACCAGAGATGTAAAATCTTATTTTCCAAGCATTCAAATGGAAATTCTTATTTCCCAAACAATTCATAGAGACAAAAGCATTATAACTCCTTTCCAAACCATGGAAGGATTAAAGAAATAACAGAACTTTCGGAATTTAAATTAAACAATGCATTGAAAGTACAACCAGATAATGCATGAATTTGATAAACATAAACTCTTGTAAAAGAACAAAACAATAATCACAACAGAGTTAAATGTAAATTCCCACCTCTTTTGATGACATGCCTCGCCTACCTCGAGATCCACGATCCACTGGTTCATCCTTGAATCGATCGTTGTTAATAAAGACTAACTATTTATCATACAAGAATCTAAGAATCTAGCCAAAAAGGATCACACAAGGCTCATAACATAATTCATACAAGTTCCAGTTATAAAATAAGTGAAATATCTAATGATTCTAAGCCCATTATGGTATCTCATTCTTTACCTTTAACATAACTAAGAGTTTACGAATCCAATTAGATTGGTTCAATAGTTCATTAGCTAAGTCTTAAGAATATCTACAACTTGGTAGAAGAAGCCAAAGGCCAATTCGGACCATAAGGGGTCCAAACAATCAAAGTATGAAAATTATGCCTAAGCCCAAGTCCATTAATTCGGCCAATTAATCTAAGGCCTGGTCCATCTGGTAAACTGACAGTCTCTAACGGTCAATCTAATAGTCAACGGGTCTCTAACAAGTCAATGTCTAAGGTCAGGTCAAAAGTCAAACATGAATCGGTCAAAGGGTCATGGTCAAGTCAGGTCCTGGTCTACTTAGTCAAACCAACTCAACTCTGGTTAACAAGGGTAACTCGACTCAGTCAGATAACTAAGTCAGCTAAAAGAAAACAAGTCAGACTGACTAAGTTCAGTCAGACAATCCAAAGGTTCTAACACATTTACAATTCTAACCTCAGTTCAACTTCAATCTATTTCATTACAACATCAATTCATTCATTCTTAAATAAACTTTGAATTCCAATTACAAATGCAAACTAGTTTACCTGCAAATGCAGCTTTAAGCTTTTCCCAGCAGTCACTAACTATAATCCTACAACTATCATCCCAGTTCAACTTAGAGCAGTTCCTATGGGATGAACAAACTCAAAGTTTGTTCATTTTAATCCCACTATGGCATGAACAAACAAGAAAAATGGATGTTCAAATCATCAAATATGTTGCTTTGAACATTGAGTCGGTACATCCAGCGCGCGTCTGTGGTTAGGACGGGCGACATTCATATTGACGCGGAGTCCGACAAAATGACGCCGGAGTTATTATTTCCAGCGCGCGTCTTCAATTATGACACCACAGTCCGTATCAATAACGCCAGCGTAAGTCTCTATGGCGCCAACGGCTCAATCTGAACGGCTACAGAACTCTTTGATCCAACGGCTACATTTTTTTAAAATCTATAAATACTCCTCATTTCAACTCTAAATTCACACATTCTTCCCTCTCAAATCATCTACAAAAATGCCTCCCATAGTTCGTTCTGTTAGATACAGTAATGAAGAGGATTTAGCTATTTGCATAGCCTAGGTTTTTCACACACAAGATGTTGCCGCTGATGTTGCTACCGGTAGGAATGTATCACAATCGACATTCTGGCAGAAAGTTTTTGAAATTTTCGCTGCTGAAACGATGAACATTAATGGGCGTGATTGTCAGGATTGGCGCATCGTTTTAGTGTAATCAGTTGTAATGTATCGGAGTTCGTAGCCCAACTAATGCATAATCACAAAAATAAGCTCAACGGTGAAGCCGAACATGAAGTAGAACCCAGAACACTAGCGATGTGGCCAACATCTCACCGCGGTCGTCAGTTCGAATTCCATGCTCGTTTCAACATTCTTAGGGTGCTAATCAAATACGATCCCTACATCTCCCTAGGAATTCCACCACCCGCCGAGAACTGACGCCGCCTATGTAGTAGTTGTTTTAATCTGATGTATTTCTTTTATTCTCATGTATGGTGTGGTTGTTCACTGCAGTATGTTTTTATTTATGAAATTGATGGTGTTATGTTTAATCCAGGAAAAATTTAAATTACTTGATATTGATGGTTTTAGATAATCGTAATAACACAAAATAAACAAAAAATTAAATAACATAATACCATAGTGCATCGATTTGTCCTACAACTTCAATCAGCCCACTTTACCAAAAAACACCTGGGACATTCCCAGAAATGCCTTCCATATGTGTCTTCTTCAGAAGAAGTCTGCAAATGCATAAAAGTCCTGCAACCGGGCTTTGAGCATGAACTGATTCTCTGTGGACAATGTTTGTATTCGTTATCTCCTTATCCACAATGCTTGCAGTGTAATAACTCCTTCTTTAATTTGGCTTTAAGTTTGAAGTTTTTGCAGAGTATTGCAATCTTTTCTTCTTCTTCTTTTTTAATCTTCATAGCATCATCTAGCATATGTGGTTCCTCTGGACAATTGGGATCTTGACATTGCAAATACCTGAGCTTTTCCGGTTGTGATTCAATCACCATTATGATGCGTGAACAACCTTCCCGCGGACACTTTGAATACATCCAAGGACATTGCATAAGACTGTGGTTATCCATGAAACATAATGGGCAAACCTCTTTTAACTCGACACATAATATTTGCTTCGCTTTGCCTTTAGAAAACATGGTGGATGATGAGAAATAAATCGGTTGATTTGGTTTAGAATAAAAATTAGTGATGTATTTATAATAGAAAACAGGCGTTGGTAATTCAAACGGGCGCTCAAAGGAAAGTCGCGGGCGACTTTACTTTGAACGCCAATGGATAAATTTCCATTTCCAACGACAAACTTTTCTTTCTCAACCTATAAATTTCATTCCTCCCATCTCCAAAATCACATCTTGTTCCTCTTATTTTTTCCTATATCTCTCCTCCTTTGCAGAAATGTTTGTTAGAAATCGTGGTCCCAAGTTTACTCAAGAAGAGGATATAACTCTATGCAAAGCATATTTCTTTCATAGGGTAATCACTGGTGTTCTTATTTCTCATGACAGTTCTTTTTGGGAGAACGTTTTTTCAATGTTCGTCTCATTGACGGGAAACCCAGGACCGAGATGCTCGTCGATTGCGTGCTCATTTTCATTCTATTAGGCTTGCAGTCCAGCCATTTATTGCTCTGGTAATAGAAATTGATCGAGAAAAGTTCAACGTGTAATCAAGATGAAGTGATCCAAACAGCTCTTGATAATTGGGAGGAAGCTCACGGTAAGCCTTTTCGTTACGAAGCGTGTTTCGGAATTCTAAAAGATGGTCCATCTCAAGCACATCATTACTGAACTCGAATGCCGCTGCCGGAATTTACAATGGAAGAAGATGTTGCTCTTGTTCGATGTTGGTAACATCGTATGACGAGACCAATGAACAATGACAATTTCTGGGAAAGAGTATTGGGACATTTTGTAGCATTGCGGAACGAAGCCATAAGAAACAGTAAGAGCCTAGAACTAAGAATTGCATTGATCACTAATGAAGTCAAACATTATACAGAAGTATTGTGGATGGTTCATCGTAGCAATTCTGGATTATGCAACGAAGAACTGGAAACCGTCGCTCAGACCAAGTTTACCGAAGAAAGCGAGAGAGAGTTTAGGCATTTTGAATGCTATAAACTTTACAAAGAGAATGTCGTTGGGTTTGATGTAGTTTGATGTTTTTGTTGTGGTTTATTAAAATGTAGTTTGATGTTATTTGCAAGTTTAAATTGTAATAAATTTCACTTAATGAAGTGGAAATCTATTTTAAAATATAAACATTTTCATTCATTGATATTACTGCCAATTCTTTTACAAGATATAAACTTAGACAATAATAAAAACTTCAATAAAAATCAAGTACAAGTTTTGGCCTCCTGTTTATCTTCATTTGACGTATTTTCCATTCAACGCGCTCTTTGACAGTTTCACCTTTGTTTCTGAATTTTTTGTTGTTAACTTTCATAACTGGAGCTCTTCTTTGCCTTTTAGCGGAACATTTTCTTGGAGCAACTTCTAAAACTTGCACTTCCCTTTTATAATTTTCAATCTTTTTAAAACTCCCATATATCTTAGAAACAGCAGCTTCAAGTTTTGCATCGCAAAAAAGTGTGATCGCCTTTTTAGCCATTTTTAGAAGAGAAAATTCAAGTGAATTTTGGTGTGAGAGTGAATTGTTCGAAGATAGTGGTAATTTATAGAGGGAAAAAGTGAAATTCGAAATTTTAAAAACTAGAGTTAGTTGGCGTCGAACAAAAACGCCGGCGACATAGATTGTGACGCCGAGTTGGTGCTTCAGACGCCAGAGTTATTCATTTGGACGCCAGCGTTCGACCTGTGAGCGCCAGCGTTTTTACCTAGATCGCACGCATGTTGGTCTAACGCTCAGTGCTTTACCATAGTGGAAAACCTAGTTTGGCCATCCACCTGGCTGAACAAATTTTTGGGTTTGGCCATTGCTATAGGAACTGCTCTTACTCTCTTAACTTAACATACAACAACACCACTATAACTGCAGGTTCACTCCAACTACAAACCAACACGACCTGTAACTCTACCAGCACATCTTATTCCAGTACTTTTAACTTCAACTGAGACTCAATACCATTCCATCATCTCAAAAATAACACCAACACCTGTAGAACAAGCTTATATCTCAATATCCTCTCAACACACACAAGATCACTAACTTATAATTATATCATCACAATCATTCAACCCAAACTAAGCTCAATCTGAGACTCATCACCATATCTATTCATTTTCACCACAAGCTACAAAAATATGTTTATCTCAGAATTTCCAATCTCACCCACAATCTGTATCATCTATTCATATACTTATTTCCTGTAATTCAACACAATCCCAGACTACCATTACAGCTTCACCCACACTACAGCTCCAACTCATTTCACTGAGATTTCATTCTACATATAAATCATTTACATTGTTCACCAGAATCATCTTTTCTAACTTCTATCTCAATCACCAGTTCCAAAATCACATTCACAAGCTAAAATCCCCAACTGTAACTTACACTCCCTGTCATACTCATCTATTTCTTGACCTCTAGTTTCTCAGAAATATCTTCATCCATTCATAACGAACCCTAAATTGATACATCTGTAATTTTTATCAAAACCCTAAGTTGCAGGAATTAAATCACCGAATTCAAATTCATAATAAAAGAATCTCACTGATTTACCTTCTCTCGACTTCATGAGTTCAATAAACCCCAGCACCACCATCAATCTCTTCTTATAAATTTTCTCTGAATTTTCTCATGAAACCGTAACTCTTCAATTCAACTTATTCTTCAACTTCAAACTCTAATTCAGGTTAAACCCATCTCTAATCATCCTTCTATAACATCAATCTCATCTTTGAATTCTTCCAGAAACCCTAGCTTTTCAGATCATCACCCAAACAACTTCAGAACTTCAATTGAACTTAAACCCATGATTCTTCAACTCGCCAACCACTCGATTTGTATCTTAATTCAGAACAACTCAAAGTCTAGACTTAAATCCCTAATTTCTGTTTTTATGAATCAACACCACTCTCATCTCTTCATCAACGACAGCATCATCTTCTAGTTCATCTTTTCTAACTTGCCGATGGACTCTCTTTCTCAAACCAACTCTCAAAATCATCACTCAACGTCTACAGGGAAAGAACAGAGGAGCAGGGGAAGAAAAGAGAAACGGGAAGAAGAAGAAGAAATAAGAAATAAGAAGATAAGAAGATAAGAAACTCTTCTCCGTTTGGTTTAGATAATACCAAGTCAAAATTATTGATACATCCAACGAGTTGGATATGGGCAGCCCAGGTCGGCTTGGATGCAAAAATACTATTTTGCCCTTCATATGTATCTTCTTCATCTGATATCCGATTGACACGTTCGAGTAGTCCATTCCGCTTAACTTTTCGAGATCTATCTAATGACACTAGTTTCGTATCTAGATCGTTGTTAGATTAATTTCTATTAATTAATGTTCGTGTTAAACTAATTGAGTTATTATCAGCTAAGACGTCTCTTGACTATCACTAGACCAGTCAAATAGCGTTGACAAGCTTGAGGGTCCTTACAATTCCGTTCCGAACTACTGTCGATTCACGAACCGTTGACCGAACTCTTGACCGAATATCATTTTTAGAAATCCGAATAATACCCGTACGTTTGTCGATCCGTACGTTTACCGGATTCCGAATTGCTAACTAAGCTCCAAATAGACGGCCCCACCAGAAACAACAAGTACGAAGCGTGCCTGACTCTTAGGATAGTTTGCAAGAAATGCAAACTCATGTATTTATAGACTAAGGTTGTTTGGACAACAAGGAAATTCCAAAACCAAAAATATTATCAAGATATTAACAGTAAAGTACCTAATTTCGGTTTTCCTATTTCCAATTAATTACCAAACCATATTTCCGAAAACTCTTTTGGAAAATTTCTATTATTAGTCTATCACATTGACTAATAATAGTTTCCAAAGAATATGCTTTAATTGCTGGTAATTAAAACATATATTATGAAAATCATATAATTAAATGCTTTTCAGTTTTTCGGTATGGGATCACCTTGAGTATCAAGTAATATATTTGAAAAATTCATGATAAAAATTATGTACATGTTCAAATAATTTCGACATTTAGAAGTTTCTCAGCAAACCCTAATTCAAAGCTTCGCACAAAACATAAAGAGATATGTGAATGTTGGAAACTCGGTTTTGCTCCTTGGGGTCGGTTCTACCATGACTCACAATGTAAGTTGTGATCGGTTATACCATGCTTCTCAAACTAGGTTATGATCGGTTACACCTTGCTTCCCAGAGGTAGCTTGTGATCGGTTACACCTTACTTCCCGAGTTAGCTTGTGATCAGTTACACCTTGGTTCCCAAAGTAACTTGTGACTGATTACAACTAACTTCCCAACGTAGCTTGTGTCCGGTAACACCATGATTCACAAAGTAGCTTGTGACTGATTACAACATGCTACACATTATAGCCTATGACCGTTTATACCTCAAATCTCAACAAGTTAAGATAAGTTCTACCTTGTCATCTAGTATTGGTCATTCAAAAGATATTCAATAACCAAACCTGACCAATCGTGATTTCCTTTCGATTATGAAACAAGTTCATATATGTACTTCCTTTAAACAAATGTTATAAAACATTATTTCCTAAGGTGAAATCATACCTATATCTTACACATAATCAATTAACTAAATACAAATATTATGTTGATGTGGTATTTACGAAGTTCCAAAAGATAAGTGTTTATACTTCGTAATTCAATAATTTCCTTGACACTTTGATCATAATGATATGACCAAGTCTAACCACTAGAGTATTATATATATATATATATATATATATTCGCATGTTATGTTTTCAATATAATCCGACTTGAAAGATACGTTAGGAATGGAAGCAAGATCAAGTCAATATTACTAACCTCAAGTGAAAGGATGGTTTCTTCGTTGTAGTCGTTAATTCTTTACATTATTCAGGTCTTCGGAGTAATACTTGTACGTATCAACATTCCTAGACTTTATAGTCTAACCTAAACGAAGTTGAGTCTAGTATTTAATCAATCGACTCTAGATGAGTTTACTAAAATATGACAACCAAACTTAACATACCAATGATTTGTGGGTTCAACCGAGCTATGCTCTAACAGATCTGCAGACTGAATTCCAGGCCTTTATATATATATATATATATCCCTTTATTTCCTTTAGCATTTTGGCCTTAATCATTCTTTCCCCACCAATAATCTCTTTGAAGATTGGTTAATTTGGTGCAACTTTTCTTTGGGATTTTAAAACAATTCATTTGGTACACCGCTAAAGAAGACGTAACATTTTTATCATCACGGTTTTTCCTGCACAATTTAATAGGTTCTAACTCTGCAATCTACTACTCATTTTCTGTAATGAAGGTTCAAAGATTTTTATTTTTGACTTATTTGTGAATAATGGGGAGCTAGATATCTATCATTTAGAGGGATAGACTGAACTCCTAGAATTCGTTTTACTTCATTCATCAATAAAGGATCTGTTTTAGGACTAAAAAACACCCCTGATTTATTTAGATTGATTAATTGACAAGATGTATTCCAAAATCTCTAAAGAGTCACTAGGTTATGATAAGATTTAGCATTTTCTTTATAAAAATTAAACAGTCATCCGCAATAGTAGGTAACTAACGGAAGGAGCGTATCCAAATATTTTTATACCTTCAATCACGCCAGTATTTTCAGCATTCAAGATTACTCTCGACATTGACTCCATGCATTTAAGAAAAGATATGGAGACAAAGTATCCATGTCTTAGTCCTCTTGTTGGTTTAAATTTTTTTGTAGGGGAACCATTAAGAAAGATATACAACGATGTAGTTGAAATGCATTGAAACACCAAATCACACCAACTTTCTGAAAAACCCATTTTTTGCAAGGTTTCTATTAGAAAATTCCATTTGATTCTGTCAAAGGATTTTGACATGTCGATTTTTAGACCCATCGGACCATTTTACTTCTAGTATTTCTTATTTTATGTATGTATTATCTCATAAGCTATTGTTATGTTGTCGAATATTTGCTTTCCTGGTAAGAATGCAGATTGAAAAGGACTTATGACTTTATCAAGAAGTCCTTTCATCCTATTAATTAGGTCCTAAACATTAGCTCCCATTTATGACTCAATTGAAAAGGACTTATGATTCAATTTTCTTACCGATTTGTTACATCTACAACAAGTAACATTAGCTCCTATTTATGCTACTTACTTAACCATGTAACAAGGAAAATCTAGAGACTCTAAAGAATGTAAACTGACTAAGCTATAAAAAGACTATAAATAAAAAGATACTCTAGGTAATGACCGACTGACCCATATATGTGCAGATGAATTATCATTCTTCTCCCTAAAGGACTTATCCAAATTTCTCTAGAATATATAAATCACAAATAAACTAATATTTTTAAAGTTTTTTTTTTAATTTGCGATGTTGAGTTTTTCTTTAAAATGATTGAGTTATTTTTTTCATTTTTTTTTTCTTTTAAAAAAAGAAGACTTCGTTATAACTTGGTAGTATTTAGATAGTTGTGTTTACAAATTCTATTTACAACACTAGTTTTTCCAGAATCTATTACAATATCTTTAAACTTGTTTATATACTTCGTTATATTATCTGATATAGTATTACAAACTGTTTTGATTGTCGACTGTTGTACTAGGATAATCAATAACTCAAAGTAATAAGCCATCACTGAAGCTACACTGAGCTCAGTCTCTACTCTGTTTTCTTCTTAAGTTCAATACAGAGGTAATAGCGACATTAAATACTGTCAAAACCCTAAACTGAAATAGACAACTCAATCTACTACCTACACATGGGCTTGTCAACACCACTTATTAACTAATTAACTTAAAGCTTAAGTAACTTAATCATTATAATTTTGACTAATAACGTCTCTAATTTCCTACTACAAGCATCCCAAAGCTGCTAAGAGGATCCATTCAGAACAGGTACATGACATTACCTCATCTTCCAACCATACTTGTCCCCAAGGATGAAATTTTGGGAAGTGAGCTTTAACATTTTCAACATCCTCCCATGTAGCATCAGTCGCGTGGTCAACATTTGAGAACAGTAGTGCGTCCACGAGCAATTTCTCTAGTCCCCAGCATGGCAATAGGCTTGAGGATGATTTTTCTGTCAGCATTAGTCTGTGGAATGGTTGGGGCAGTGATTGCAGCAGTTCCAATGCGTTTCTTCAGATGAGATACATGCAACACATGGTGTATTTGTGAAGAAGAAGGAAGTTGAATTTTGTATGCTGCCTGACCTATCTCGGCAATAATAGAAAAAGGACCATACTATCTTGCTGAGAGTTTGAAGTTTCTGCGCAAAGCAATAGAAGATTTCCTGTAAGGTTGGAGTTTCATACAAACTAAGTCACCCACCTCAAAAGTTCTATCAAATCTCTTTTTGTCAGGAAACATCTTCATTCTTTCTTGTGCTTTGTGGAGAGAATCTCTAACAATTCCAACATGACATCTTTTTGTTCAAGGTAATACTAAACAACATCTACTGAAGTGAGAACTTCATTAGGAAAAGCAAGATGGGGTGGAGAATATCCATATAAGGCCTTGAAGGGAGTCATGTTCAAACTGGTATGACAGTTGGAGTTGTACCAAAGCTCTGTCAAAGAAAGACACTTGAACCAGTTTTTGGGTTGATGGCCAGTCATTCCTTAAGACAGTTCTCCAAGCAAGCATTCACCCTTTTTTTCTGACCATCAGATTGAGGATGATAAGCAGAACTCATTTATAAGCTGGTACCTAATGCCTTGAAAAGTTCTTGTCAGAAGTCGCTTGTTAAGATCTTATCTCTATTAGAAACTATGCAAGAAGGGAGACAATGCAACTTGAAGACATAAGTGAAGAACTCATGAGCCACAATAGAAGTTGTAAATGGATGAGTTAGCCCAATGAAGTGGCTATACTTTGTAAGTCTATCAACCACAACAAGAATAACATATTTTTTATTGTATAGAGGTAAGCCTTCAATGAAATCTGTAGTTATGTGCTGCCAAGCTTGAGTAGTTGCTGGAAGTGGTTGTAAGAGACCAACATATAGGATATGTTTTCCTTTATTTCTCTGATAGATATCACAATGGATGACAAATAGAAGCATCATTTTTTAAGGTTTTTCCAATAAAAGTGTCTTTTAGCTCTAATATAGCTACCATGCATGCCAGAATGCCCACCAACTGTAGATGAATGCACAGACTTCAAAATAGAATATCTTAGATTGTTGTTAGTACATACATAGATTCTGCCCTCGTACCTCAAGATGCCTTCAGTGTAAGTATAGTTAGGATGGAATTAGGAGATAACAATAGTTGTGGAATAAGGTGAGTGGCCCAATCATCTTTTTCATAAATTAGAATTACTTCTTGAGCCCAAGTAGGTGTTGAAATAGATATACTTTGGCAATGAGAAGAAGAAGTAAATATTGATAGAGAATCTGCAACTTTGTTTTCCATGTCCTTCTTGTAATTGATAATGTAGTGATCAAAACCAAGCAACATCATAAGCCATCTTCGTTATAGTACAGTGGTGATTTTCTGCACCATAAAGTATTTAAAGCTCTGAATATCAGTATTGATGATAAAATCATGCCCAAAAAGGTAATATATCCACTTAGTGACTTCCATCACCACAACTAGAAGATCTTTTTCGTAATTAGATAATCCCATAGATTTAGGACCAACTAGTTTGCTGTAAAAACTAATGACTCTTCCTTCTTGCATTAAAACAGCTCTAACACCAACAGAACAAGCATCGGTTTCCACTACAAATGGTTTGTTGAAGTCAGGTAGTACCAACATAGGTGTAGTGCACATTGCTTTATTAAGAGCCTGAAAAGCTTCATATGCAATAGGAGACCATTGAAAAAAAATCTTTTTCAAGAGGTCAGTAAGTGGCTTAATTATAATGCCATAGTTTTTGACAAATTTTATATAGTATCCAGTTAATCCTAGAAATCTTCTTAATTGTTTAAGGAAAGTTGGTATGGGCCATTGCTGCATATAAGCTATTTTATCTGGATCAGCTGCTACCCCACAAGTTGTGATGATATTCCCCAAATACCCCAATGAAGATTGAGCAAAACAACACTTGGAATATTTAGCATAGAATTAGTGCTCTCTAAGAAGATCAAGAACATTAGATAAATGTTGAACATGCTCTTTTAATGGTTGACTATAAATGAGAATGTCATCAAAGAATACTTGGACAAATTTTCTTAAGTAAGCACCAAATACTATATTTAAGAGATATTGAAATGTTGTAGGGGCATTAGTGAGTCCAAATGGCATCATTCTAAACTTAAAGTGCCCATGATGAGTTCTGAATGCAGTCTTATGGATGTCAGCTTCAAATAATCTAATCTGGTGATAACCAGATCTTAAATCCAGTTTGGTAAAGAATCTAAAGCCATGCATATAGTTCATCTAAAAGCTCATCAATAACATGGATCAAATACTTATCTTTGATGGTAAGTTAATTAATTTTTTTGTAATCAACACAGAATCTCCATGTGTTGTCGTTTTTCTTAACCAAAAGTATTGGGAAGCAAAAGGATTATGGCTGTCATGAATGACTCCAGTATTGAGCATCTCCCGCATCAAAGATTCAACCACAAACTTGTGAATGTGAGGATATTTTTAAGGTATTAAATTCACAGGTTGAGCACCACGTTTGAGTGGAATTTGGTGATTTAAAGCTCTTAAAGGTGGTAGTTGTGTGGGCTCTTCAAACACATAAACAAAGTTTTGCAAAACCTCCTAATTTTTTTGTGGAATAGGAGTAGGAGTTGGCTCAGAAAAATAACAAAGAATTGTCCCACTAACCCAGAAGTGTGTTTTTGATGAAGTTCTGAATAGCTTTGCCACTCATCATCATGAATGAAGGTTTAGAAGAAATGCCTATAAGTGTGATGTTGGTGCCAAGTGATTGAATGATATAGATAACTTGGAGAGATTGAACATGACTGTTTATAGGTGAAAACTACTCCTGCAGAATTTGGTAATTTGGGGTGTGGATGAGGAATGAATTTAAACCTTAAACAAATGCACTGCGCGGTGAGTGCTTGTAGATTCGAGAGATCAATCTGTGCAAGTCCGGCCTAAACCAAGAAATGGCCGTTCCAGACTTGTTTCGGTCACAAAGTGAAGGAAATGGGGTTGATCTTAGGGAGGGAAGCGAAGAAGGTGTTGAGATTGTGAAGGTGTAGACTTGCTTATGACTTGCAACAGGAAAATGAACAAGCTTACGGTTGGTGTAAGTAGGCTCTGGGTGTTTTCTTGTTATTTTTCTCCGTTGTTTGGAAATAGGGCGGAGAACATATTTATACAAGTCATTGAGTCTTATTCACGTCTCTCGTGGGAAGTGGAGGAAGTGGAGTGATGGAGTAGTGGAGTTGTGCATTGGTGATACACGACCAGCCTTGCCCACTTCTCCTGTTCATCTCTAACCTTCCATGACTTCCTAACACGTTCTTGTGATGGCGCGTTGCACGCTGCACGTCGTAAACCGCCGCAGACCAATACCCCAAGTATGTATCCCCAGGTTTGTGACATGATTGATGTCCTGGAATGTGTGGATCGTGGATCCACGATAGGTAGCATGTAATCTTCGAATTGAATAATCGTGTTATTCAGAAGTCGATACTTGTGAAGTATCGTGTGTATTTTATGTGCATCGCATCATGGTGTGGTAAAGTGATGAGTAATGACACCTTACTCACCGATTAACTCCGACAGTGGCTGTATAACCAAGTCGGTGAAGTTGGACGGACGAGATGATCTTTGAGACACCCATCGCGACCGTTGATGAAGTTAGGGTTTTGAAGAGGTGCGCGGGCATCACTCTCTCAGACTTGGTCGAAACCAAGCATGGGATACAACTTTGGCCTAACCGACCATACATGCGTGTAGATGGCATGATGGTGTAGGCGCCTATACCCCATTACCTCTTGAAAGTATGATCCGGGTCACTCAATTCATCCGGTGAAATCGAGTGGTCGAGATCGATTTGCGACAAAAAACTAGTGCCGCAAGGGACGCACGTCACGCCCTCTTCAGGCGCACGTTCCAAGACGACCAATCTTGGTCGGTCTTGGCCGATTGGCCTGGTGTGAAGGTGGTAGGCTGATGTCCACGCCTATACCGAATATCCCATGAAAACGTGATCTCGAGCCATCCAAATCGTCCGTGAAGTTGAGTGGTCGAGATCGGTTTGCGGTTTGGGAGGTGTGACCACGCTAGTTTGAGCGTGCGTTTTGGATTAGCCATGCATGATATGCCTTGGCCGATTGGGTTAGGGAATAGATGGGTCCACGGTGGTCATGCTGGTATGACCGGACCTGCTTAATCTAATCTTGGACCTCCATTCATGCCGGAGAAGATGGACGCTCGTGATGCTCAAAACCCTAATTTTGGGTTTCAAAGCCGTGCGTCTTCTCTTGTTTGGGCGACGATTTTGTCACGACCAAACATGGTTGGTCTTGACCGATTGGTCAAGTGTATAGGCGGGCCCACGGTGATCGTGTTGACATGCTCGGCCCTTTGAATCTACATCTACACCCTCCATCTATACCGCGAAGATGGAGGGTTGAGGCTGTTTTGCGACACATGTAATATGCCGCAAACCCTAATTTAGGGTTTTCCATCCATAATGCTTGGTATGAACGTTTTTTGGCAAGCTAGGCCAATGGCCGACCGTGCGGGTTCCGCATTGGTTCGGCAGATGGATATTCCATACCGCTTGGGGGTGATGGAATTGATCTGGGTCATCCAATCATGCTTATGGAGTTGGATGACTGCGATCATATCCGGACTGATACGGTCAATCCGGATGCTCAATCGGGCTAGTATAACACACCGAGAGGGGCTCAATCGGGCTAGTATAACACACCGAGAGTCAGCATGTACGGGTATTTCGTACATGGTTTCATTATAGTGCTTGGAGGTTCGTGTTACTCTGTAAGAGTAACACTCAGTCGTCATGCCACACTGATAATGAGTACTGGAAATACAAGGATGATTAGAAATTCACGGGATGGGATTGTTGCCACATGCTCCAACCCGGGAGGAGTTTCATGTATTCTGAGAATGGGATTGTTGCCACATGCTCCATTCTTGGTGAATTAAGTGAGGGATTATCCAACACTTATTAATGGCTTTATCTTTTACAAGATGTCAGCGCATAATTTTTTTTCCGGTTTTTACAATTTTAACCTCAAATGAAAACCCACCATCAACAATGACATCTCCTAAAGTTCTGAGCCAATCTTATTTAAGAACTATGTCATAACCTCCCAACGGAAGAACATGTAAATCAGTTGCAAATGTATGACCCTGCATCTGCCATTGTAGTTGTTAAAAAACCTCTGAACTTGTTTTTCTCTCACCATTAGCTATTGTGACTAACATATTGGATGTTGGTTGAACATTGAAGAATAATATTTTAGCCAAAGACATATTAATGAAGCTATGAGTGCTTTCAGTATCCACTAGAATGATAACAACTTGTTTTTTTTAAGTAATTTAGGAATATGGATTGTATCACCACTATGATGGCCAGTGAGAGCATGGAGAGAAATTTCCATATCATACTCAACAATAATATTGGGTTGTTGTGTATTCTCTGAAGATGTGCTAGCCTCTAGTGTAGTGTCTTATTCAGCTAAGACCATAAATAATTTTTGAGTTTTATATTTATGGCCAAAAACATATCTTTCATCACAATTATAACAGGGGATTTTGTCTCTTCTTTGTTTTAGTTGTTCTTGAGTTAAACGTCTAATAGGAGGAATACGAGGTGTTTTAGGTGGTATTAGAGGTATTGGGTAGAACCCACTGGTAGAGAGATAAATTTATGAATTAGTGAGGCTTTAGTGGAGTAATATAAAGTGGTGGGTTGTTTAGTGATAAGGGGTTTAAGAGGTGTTGTGAGCTTATTTTCTTATAATCTTGCTAAGAAAAAAGCTCGATCAAGAGTGGTGGGGTTTTGCATTCTAACTAAATTAGTTATCTCAGGTTTCAATCCACTGATGAAGCTCAAGAAAAAATATTATTCATCTAAAGTTGAATTTTTTGCAAGTATGAGAGATTTGAGTTGCTCAAAGGTTTGTAAATATTCTTCCACAGTTGTTACTTGTGTTAACTTAATAAAACATCCCATAGAATATCATTAGATAAGTCGTCAAAACGGCGGAAAAGATGATTAGAAAACTCAAACCAAGGTACTGAAGATTTATCATAACCGTAGTCAAAGAACCAAGAATCTGCTCTACTATCCATGTACATGGAAACGAACTCAATTTTTTGTAACTCCTCAATTTGGTGCATTGTTGTGTTCTAGAAAGTGGTAATAATAAGTTTGATTCTTAGACTTGTAGAGATTGTGATTCTAATTTAAATTTATACAACTAAATAAAGAAAACTCAATTGAATAATGTTATCAAGATTGTAAAAACACTTAGACTCATAATTCCACTAATTTTCATTTTTTATGTGATTCAATCAATCATAATCATGCAACTCATGCATTTAAGTGATCCTAATATATTCCAATAATTAGATTTTTAGAATAACAATTGTATACCGAAAGTATAGAATATCAACACCCTAGGCTAAGCATGCTCTATCAAAACAAATCACAATTGCTTAACAAAAATCAATAAATCTATATTTAATCAAGGTAAATAATCATTAAAAAAAATTGCAATAATTAATTAAATAAAAATTAAGACACAAATCTTGGAAAAATAGCTTCCTCCGTCGCCTCAACAAAGGGGTTTTTCTCCTCGTATTAATCACTTTCTCAAAGTATTGATTCATATCTCAAAAGTTGATTAAAAAGAAGAAAAGAATAAAGCAGTGAAATCGCAAAACGTTGTAGATCAACTGTTACAATGATAATCCTAATAAGTGTTGCATATTTGAATTAAGTGTTACCAATGTGAAACTAAAGCGTTACAACCAACTGTCGTTATCATTGTTGAAGAACGACAGTTTTTGCGAGTCTGTTCTTCGTATTCTTCGTGTTCTTCAGCAGCAAAAATTTTTTTCCTGCAACTCAATTCTTCTTTTATTATATCCCTCTCTAAGCTCTGCAAACACTGGATAATCCTTCTCTGACTTCCACCCCCTATTTATACACCACATGTCCTCAAAATCCCGAGAATATCTTCTCTTTTCTTCCAAGCAAAGTTACGGGAATATTTTGTTTATCTCTCTCATGCATTTGCGACTATAAAACTCTCCATACTTATCTATTACACGTTCATATTTGCAACAAACACGTCTCTTCATGGCTCAAACACATGTCACTTTTCCATATTTAACCCAAAAATTACCCGATATTCTTCATTTCCCTGTTTTATCAAAACTCCACGAAACTCTTTCTTTCTCGAATCCAAAGCCATTACCATCTTTATTTGATCTTGACAGGTCATTCTCCAACAAAAACAACGAGAAAATCTCGAGCAAATCTCTTGTAATTACTTCCAGAAGCCCGTATCTTTTTCCACACTCTGTTTTGCTTCACACGAATATCCACCCCAATTCTTTAAAACAAATCAACCATATCAACTTTGTTTAGCCTTAACAAGCCCATGACAACTAAATCCAGCATTTGAATCTCATTAATTCTTGGCCAAATCTCGAACCCTAAGTTGAACTGTGCTGCAACTTGTTTTCCAGCCAAATTGAAAATTCAAATGAAGAAGATGAAGGCCCCTTATCCAGTTCCGGTGTCCCTTTAGCAATTTGGGGAACAAATAGCAATTCATGGGGTGCGAATAGCAATTTGTGGGCTAAAAGTAGCAATTTTGGGTTGTAAATAGTAAAACTCCTGGGGATGCCTTTATAAACTCCTTTGGGGTTCCTTTAACACATTTTTACGGTGCGTTTAATAATTTTCTTTAGAGGTTCAAATGCCACTTTTCGAGCAACTTTTTCCACAAAAGCTTATTTCTCCGAAAACACCCACAAAAAACAGAAATTACCAGCATTTGAATCTCATTAATTCTTGGCCAAATCTCGAACCCTAAGTTGAACTGTGCTGCAACTAGTTTTCCAGGCAAACTGAAAATTCAAATGAAGAAGATGAAGGCCCCTTATCCAGTTCATGTGTCCCTTTAGCAATTTGGGGAACAAATAACAATTCATGGGGTGCTAATAACAATTTGTGGGCTAAAAGTAACAATTTTGGGTTGTAAATAGTAAAACTCCTGGGGATGCCTTTATCAACTCCTTCGGATGCCTTTAACACATTTCTGGGGTGCGTTTAATAATTTTCTTTGGAGGTTCAAATGCCACTTTTCGAGCAACTTTTTCCACAAAAGCTTATTTCTCCGAAAACACCCACAAAGACATAAAATACCAGCATTTGAATCTCATTAATTCTTGGCCAAATCCCGAACCCTAAGTTGAACTGTGCTGCAACTGGTTTTCCAGGCAAATTGAAAATTCAAATGAAGAAGATGAAGGCCCCTTATCCAGCTCCGGTGTCCCTTTAGCAATTTTGGGAACAAATAGCAATTCATGGGGTGCGAATAGCAATTTGTGGGCTAAAAGTAGCAATTTTGGGTTGTAAATAGTAAAACTCCTGGGGATGCTTTTATCAACTCCTTTGGGTGCCTTGAACACATTTCTGGGGTGCGTTTAATAATTTTCTTTGGAGGTTCAAATGCCACTTTTCGAGCAACTTTTTCCACAAAAGCTTATTTCTCCGAAAACACCCACAAAGACATAAAATACTATAAAAAGAACAAAAATGAGCACTAACAAAATAGATAATTGAGATCAAATCAGACACAAAAATGTGCCTATCATGCATCTGGAAGAATCTATCACACTTACGCAACCAACTTCTAGGATTTTCTCCATCAAATATAGGGAAATCAAGTTTAGCATGTTTGAGTGTATTGAGAGAAGATCCTAGAGTCTGATGAGTGTTCTTAGCTTGATGAGAGTGACCAGATAAAGGAGTTTGAGTTTGGTGGTTTAGATCTAGAGATCTAGATTAGATTTGATGTTGTTTTAAAGTGTCTTCTTAGAGTTGTACTAGATGATTCATTAAGATTTGCTGAGCTTTAGCATCAGCTTCATCTTTCTGTAAGTATTGTCATCAATCGAGGAAGTTCTTTGGTTGATGGACCTCCATTCATTTTAGATCACACATAAGATCCACTGGGTAATACCAATTGTTACGATTGTAGACTGTTGTACTAGGATAATCAATAACTCAAAGTAATAAGTAATCATTGAGGCTATACTAAGCTCAATCTCTTCTCTATTTTCTTCTTAAGTTCAATATAGAGGTGGTAGCGACATTAAATACTGGCAAAACCCTAAACTAAAAGAGACAACTCAATCTACTACCTACACGTGGGCACCACTGATTAACTAATTAACTTAATCATATTAGAATTTTGACTGATAACGTATCTAATTTCCTACTACAAGCATCCCAAAACTGCTAGGAGCATCCACTCATAACATGTTGTTGATGGGTGAAAACTACTCCTGCAGAATTTGGTAATTTGGGGTGTGGATGAGGAATGAATCTAAACCTTCAACAAATACACCGCGCGGTGAGTGCTTGTAGATTCGAGAGATCAATCTGTGCAAGTCCGGCCTAAACCAAGAAATGGCCGTTCCAGACTTGTTTCTGGTCACAAAGTGAAGGAGATGGGGTTGATCTTAGGGAGGGAAGCGAAGAAGGTGTTGAGATTGTGAAGGTGTTGGCTTGCTTATGACTTGTATGTAAAGATGAGCAAGCTTACGGTTGATGCAAGCAGGCTCTGAGTGTTTGAATACGGTTTTTGTATTAACACTTGGTTTTTCTGTCTCGTCTGAACTTGTGTTGTTCTGTCCCTTTTTGAAATAGGGCGGAGAACCTATTTATACAAGTCATTGAGCCTCATTCACGTTTCTCGTGGGAAGTAGAGGTAGTGGAATGATGGAGTAGTGGAGTTGTGTGTCGGTGATACACGACCCGCCTTGCCCACTTCTCCCGTTCATCTCTAACCGCCCATGACTTCCTAACACGTTCTTGTGATGGCGCGTTGCACGCCGCACGCTGTAAACCGCTGCACCAATACCCCGATATGTATCCCCAGTTTGTGACATGATTGATAAACTGAATGTGGATCGTGGATCCACGAAAGATAGCATGTAATGCTGAATTGAATAATGCGTTATTCGTAAAGTCGATACTTGTGAAGTATCGTGTGTATTTCATGCAGTACCGCATTGTGGTGTGGTAAGGTGATGGGTAATGATGCCTTATCGACCAATTGACTCCCGACTGTGGTTGTATAACCAAGCCGGGTGAAGTTGGACGGATGAGATGACCTTGAGACACTCATCAACCGACCGTTAATGAATATTAGGGTTTTTGAAGAGGTGCGCAAGCATCACTCTCCAGCCTTGGTCGAAACCAAGCATGGGAAGGATTTTGAGAGGACCGACCATACATGCGTGTTGACGGCATGATGGTGTAGGTGCCCGTATTCCGTTCCCCTCATGAAAGCGCGATCCGGGCCACTCAATTTGACCGTCAAAGAGGAGTGGTCGAGATTGATTTTGCGATAGAAGTTTGACACCACAAGAAGCCGCGCGCCACACTCTTTTCCGACGCGTTTTCCAAGACGACCTAACTTGGTCGGTCTTGGCCTATTGGGTTTGACGTGAAGATGGTTGGCCGATGTTCACGCCTATACCCGACTATCCCATGAAAACGTGATCTAAGCCACTCAATTCGTCCGGTGAAGTTGAGCGGTTGAGATCAATTTGCAATTTGGGAAGTGTAACCACGCATGTTTGGGCGGGCGTCTTGGATTAGCCGGCATGATATGCCTTGGCCGACCGCATGAGGAGGTAGATGGGCCCACGGTGGTCATGCCGGTATGACCGGACCTGCTCGATCCGATCCGTGACCCTCCATTCGTGCCGGAGAAGATGGACGCGTGATGGCTTGAACCCTAGTTTTGGCTTTCAAAGCCGTGCGACCATGCTCTTTCAAAGCGGACGAATTTGTTGTAACCAATCATGGTTGGTTTTGACCGATTGGTCAAGTGTGTAGGCGGTCACATGGTGATTGTGTCGACATGCTCCGAGCCCTTTGAGTCTACATCTACACCCTCCATCTATACCTGCGAAGATGGATGGTTGAGACCGTTTTGCGGCACATGTAATATGCCGCAAACCCTAATTTAGGGTTTTCCGTCCATAATGCTTGGTATGGACGGTTTCTTGGCAAGCAAAGGCCAATAGTCGACCATGCGGGGTCGGACGTGTGTATTCCATACCCGCTTGGGGGTGATGGAATTGATCCGGGGTCGTCCAATCATGCTTGTGGAGTTGGATGACTGCGATCGATCATATCCGGACTGATATGGTCGTGTTTGGATTCTCAATCGGGCTAGTATAACACACCGAGAGGGGCTCGGGCTAGTATAACACACCGAGAATCAACTCCGTACGGGTATTTCGTACATGGTTTCATTATAGTGCTTGGAGGTTCGTGTTACTCAGTAAGAGTAACACTCGTCGTCATGCCACATCGATAATGATTCATTATAGTGCTTGGAGGTTCGTGTTACTCCGTAAGAGTAACACTACCGTCATGCCACACCGATAATGAGTACCGGAAATACAAGGCCGATATGAAATTCACAGAAGGGATTGTTGCTACATGCTCCAACCGGGAGGAATTTCATGTATTCACAGAATGGGATTGTTGCTACATGCTCCATTCTTGGTGAATTAAGTGAGGGAGTATCCAACACTTTATAAATGGCTTTATCTTTTACAAGATGTCAGCGCATGAGTTTTCCGGTTATTTACAAATTTAACCTTAAACGAAAATCCACCATCAACATTAAGTCCCCTGCCTAGCACATAATGGTTACACTATTGTGTGGTAGGCATGAGATGGTGACATACATAAATGACCAAGCTAGAGTGAATACATATTTACCTGGATAGTTTCACATTGTCGCGTTTCCCGGAACTGGTCGGTCTTGATTAAGGATGCGAAGGAAGTATGGACTTGATCCGGTGAGTCGCTTTGGTTCCTCTTGTACATGTATGAGCTCAAAAGAGTGTACTTCCTTAGTTATACACGGCTTTCCTTGTATATTTGATAAGCCTCGTTGATTGTTATCCCGAATTAGTAGCCTTCATAGGTGGTAAGTAGAGACTTCTCTTTTCGGGATTTTCTCGACTTGTGAGATTATAAAGAATCATCTCAACGTGGTCGTTTATTCTATATCCTGTATCTCGTGACTCCTGATTTTCTCGATTAACCGATCAATTGACTTGATTTTTTTTTTTTTTTTTTTTGTTGTCAAAGCGCTCCCGTCCGTGACTTTGCCGCGCCGAACGTCGCCCTCGCCGGAGTTTATTGCCGAGCTGCCGTCGCCGTTGCTGCCGCGCGCCGTCCGTCCAAGGTAAGTTCCGCTCCTTTTTTTTTTTTTTTTTTCAACGGTCAAACCCTAGTTTGTTAGGTAAATACCTTTTGTAAGACATTGCATGCTTAGCTTTTTCCACCATTTGGCTTGAATCCCGTAGACACGATTCTCATGAATAAAGAAAATCGCGTTATGATGCATGCGGATGAATGTGGGCCCGCCGTGTATGCCGGAACGTGGGTCTTATTCACACATGCTTGACTGAAATTTGCATCGAACTTGAAATTTGTACCGACTTGAAACCAATACCTGACTGAAATTTGTACCCGGACTTGACATTTATCCCAAACTTGAAAACTTGAGTTATACCGAAGCTTGATCAATACCAGACTTGAATGATGCTTGGACCGACCATTGTATGCTCCGATGCGAGTTGTGTCTTTGCTGTGTGTGACTACATTTCTCATGCGCTTTCATATGAGTTCTAACTCCGTGTTTTATTTCATTGCGGTAGAAAGAAAAGAACTCCCGTCGATATGTCTTAGGAGATAATGCTGGTGCCAAGTCGGGAAGTGTTGACAACTTCAAAGATATGCCGAACATCGATGATGAGTTGTTCACCTCGCCTTTTCCAAACATTAGAGACATCCTTCTCATAAGATAGTCTTGCTTTCCGATTCGTGAGAAAACATGGATGCCGATCCATTCTCTTCTTCAAAGACTTGTGATGAGGTTTTGTCTCCAGAGAAATGAATATCCGCCTTCTCCTATTGACTTCAAGATTTGCCATACTCCATTGGGTTCTTATGAAGGATGGATGAGACGTATGTTGAGTAATAAGGGCATTAAGGAGAATTTGACCAAAGCGCAAATTCTCAATGCGGTCATGGCATCCGCCACTCTTGAAATTAAGAAAGACATGGCGGGTTTGATTACCTTCATTTCTCGGTGGCGCATTTCTACTCACACTGACCATAGCTAGATGGGGAGAAATGACTATTACTCCGGAGAGTGTAGTCGCATTAATGAACCCGCCTCGTTGCCGGAAGTCTTTCTTACGAGCTCTCGATGCGGAGCAAAGTAACTATGATGCTATACTTCAAAAGGCGGAGGGATTCGAGAGTCTCGGACAAGGAGGAGAAAAAGATGCGAGATGCTTTTATACTTGGTGGGTGTCTGAGTGGTCTCCTGCAGCACCGGAGAGCTCAATCAAGAGTTGGAAAATGAGCTCGGCGTGATTGCGTTCTCTGTCTTTATGGCTATCCTGGGATATATTTGATGATGGTTCGGTGGAAGAAGACCATAAGAGGTGAGCTTGTTAAGATTGCTATAAGGTGGCGAAGGGTGAAGTTCTTCCTCCGGGCTCATTGTTCCTTGGATCGCTGTATTCTCATCTGGACGCTTTAGCAATGGATATGCATGTTTCTAACGGGTACAAGAAGGTGGAGTCGCACATTCACTTCGCTTTTCTTCAAGCGCTCTTATGGGAACACTTCGTGGTTATTCTCCTACTCCTGCACCTTCACTCGTTAACTTGTACGGCGGCTCGAGAATACTCCGATGGAATAAGAAGCGTCCTAAAGCCGGTGCGAAACTTGTGGAGGTATTTGACAACATTTCTTCCGTAGATTTCCGTCCATGGGGGCCGGTCCACCATTCCATTGTTCATCCAAAGACTTTTGCTATCACTTCTGACGGTCCTGATGCTGTGTTGCGTACCGATGTCAAAACTATGAAATCTGGAGAACTTATTTACCCGCAGCTGCATTCCAGATATGTCCCGTCTCTATTTAACGAAGAACTTGGCTCGTGACTCCGTACAATATTGACAGTGGTCTGCTCGTCAAATGGGATTTGATCAGTGGTGTTCCATTCATCCGTCCACCGGTAGTTTCAAAGGAATTTCTCCTGAATAGTCTTAATGCCGACGTGTTCTTAGAGCGGGTGAGCCTTCCTTCCGGCCTATTGGGAGAAACCAGTGGTGACCGATAAGTACAAGGAATTTTGGAGGAGGCAACTGTTGGTTTTTCAGTGGATTCTCGGAGAGTGTTGTGACAGATCCCCGTGGTGAACCATCTTCTGACGTCTTGACGAAGCATTTCCGGTTGAAGCCACTTCCAGCCAAACGGACCAGAGCTGAGGATTGCAGTCCCCAAGTGGGAGAGAGACCTAAGAGGCAAGCATGTAGTCCGGTAATCCTCAATTCTTCGAATATGCAGTGTATTTAAATTTCTTCCCGTCGGTTCTTTCATTTCTCCAGTGTAAATTCTTAAAACGATCCTTGCTTGAAATCGGGAATTTCGAAAGATAATGCCTTCACAAGGTTGGCGCGTATTCAAAACGAGAAGGTTGGCGGTACTGGTCTTCATGCTGAGAAGTCTGACGGTACTGATCTTCATGCTGAGAAGTCTGGCGGTACGGACCTTCAGGAGCCTGGTAACACTGATCTTCATGCTGAGAAGTCTGGCGAAACCGCTCCCTTTTCCGACCATGACATGGATGACGTGAGTTCGGTTGAACAAGGTACTTTCCTTAGTGATCTTGTTGACGGGGTCGTGATGGAAATCAGCACCCAGAGCGAAATAGATGCCGGAAGAAATGTAAGAGAGGCGATTACTGCTGTGGTTGAGACGACTCCCCTTGAAATCCATCCTGAACAGGTTCTGGACAATATGGCTATTGTGGTGACTCCTTCTGAAAGGCCTCTTGCAACTGACGAGGCTCCCGCGGTTGGTGAATTTCCGGTGATGCAGCCTGGGGCTTTATTCGATCCTCCTTTTACTGTCCCTTATCCAGGCCATGTGTTGGTTGGTGGATTCAGCGTGCCGGTTCAATTTGAAGAGTTGTACACGGCAATATGGGAGAAACACGGACATATTGCTACCACCACGAAGCTCAAGAGTCGTCTTGCATTGGTCAACCGCGTCCAAGAAGCTTTAGTTTCTATCCATGGGATGAGCGCCGCGACCTGGTGGAACAGTTTCTGAAGAGGTGATTGAAGATTGGAGGTGCCATCTGGACGTGTTTGCGCAGTACAGCTTCAATGCTCCTTGGTTCTTCAAAGGGTTCTCCGAGATTCAGGAGCTCCAGAAACTACATGATGAAGTCCCTTCCGCGGACTGTGTTGCTCGCCAGGAAGAAGAGGTTGAGAGGTTGTCTAAAGAACGGAGCAAGCAGCCGTGCTTTCAAAGGATGAAAGTCTCTCTTGCCCAGAAGGATGAGTTGTTGCTTAAAGACTTTCCTTGAAGTATTCGTGCTATATACTGGCGTTTTCTCTTATATGCTTTTCTTTTTTGAGTGATAGTGAGGATTTTCTTTGACTTCCGGTTTTGGATTAATAGGTAATTGAATTGGCTTATTTTGAGATAGTTTTGTGAACAACCCTTTTGAAGGAGATTATGTTAAATGAGATTTGCATCTTGGTCATGAATGATTGCACATATTACATGAAATTGCAAATGTTATGTAAAAGGGAGGTACAAATGGAAACAAACATGGCGTTTGATCACTGAGCCTCTTTCTCCACGTGCGGGATGCTAAGTCCCCAGTGAATTCTAAACTATCTTTCTTGTAAAGTTGTTGAGTAAAACTTACTTGCCTTTTGGAAGCCTCACTTATATCAAACCGGAGTAGTCTCTAAGAAAATCCTCCGCAAGCTATCTCTCCGAACCAAGATTCTCCCGAACAATGCGCTTCAAAGCGTTGCATTCATGGTGGGGTGATGAAGGAACCGGTGGTAATGACAAGTACCTCGGGTCCATTACTTCTTGATCAGCAGGCGGACGCCATACGGGGGTAGATCCACCTCTCCATTTCGCACCCACGTCTCCAGCAGCCCCAGAATCTTCTTCATTGGGAAGGGGAAATGTAAGTACCTTGAGTCTAGCTTTTCCTGCGTTAGCAATGGGCGTTGCAATGTCTCTCGCGTGGCTTTGATGTGGAATAGGAGATGAAGGTGGAAGACTTGTGAGTGTCATCATATCCATGGATCGCTTGCCTAGGTAAAGGGATGTGGAAGGTGTCGTAATGTCACCGGCTTAGTGACCGGATTGAACGCTCCCATCCTCTCGTATTCGTGCATTTCTTGATTGATTTCTCCTTCCTCAAGCGTTTCTCCAGTTGGTTGGGAGGCCGACGCGGATTGGACAGTCTTCCGGGCTTCGACAAGAGTTTTGAGGTATAAATCCTCTAGCAAGGCTCCATAGGCTGTAGGTTCCCCTTCTTTATCTGGCAGACATTGTAGTATTCCGGATAAGTCTCTTTTCCTGTGGAGTTGCGTCGGGTCTCCGTTGTTGACCGGACAATGTTGTTCATCTTCCCTGAGTCTCCCGCGGTTACGCCTTTTTGCTTCTCCACCGAAAGGTGTGACTCGGTTAAAGATTCATCATTTCTTGCGCCGCTTGAGTGGATGCTGTCGACGCTTCTTGTAATTGTGCCGCTATGTCACTCAAAAGGCGAAATGTCTCGCTCTCGCCTTCTAGTGATACCGCTTGATTCGCCAAGACATCCTCCAACATTCCATCTATGCTTCCCATGATACCTGAGCCACCCGTGGTTTCCGGATACATTGTGAGATGGAAACCGAAAAATTGAGAATTCAATTTTTTATGCAACCGATAGATCAATCTCCCACTGTGGTCGCCAATTGTTGATGGGTGAAAACTACTCCTGCAGAATTTGGTAATTTGGGGTGTGGATGAGGAATGAATCTAAACCTTCAACAAATGCACCGCGCGGTGAGTTCTTGTAGATTCGAGAGATCAATCAGTGCAAGTCCGGCCTAAACCAAGAAATGGCCGTTCCAGACTTGTTTTGGTCACAAAGTGAAGGAGATGGGGTTGATCTTAGGGAGGGAAGCGAAGAAGGTGTTGAGATTGTGAAGGTGTTGGCTTGCTTATGACTTGTAATGTAAAAGACGAGCAAGCTTACGGTTGATGCAAGGTGCTCGAGTGTTTGAATACGGTTTTTGTATTAACACTTGGTTTTTTCTGTCTCGTCCGAACTTGTGTTGTTCTCGTCCCTTTTTGAAATAGGGCGGAGAACCTATTTATACAAGTCATTGAGCCTCATTCACGTTTCTCGTGGGAAGTGGAGGTAGTGGAATGATGGAGTAGTGGAGTTGTGTGTGTCGGTGATACACGACCGCCTTGCCCACTTCTCCCGTTCATCTCTAACCGCCCATGACTTCCTAACACGTTCTGTGATGGCGCGTTGCACGCCGCACGCCGTAAACCGCCAGACCAATACCCCAGCATGTATCCCCGTTTGTGACATGATTGATGTCCGGAATGTGGATCGTGGATCCACGAAAGATAGCATGTAATCTTGAATTGAATAACTGCGTTATTCAGAAAGTCGATACTTGTGAAGTATCGTGTGTATTTCATGCAGGTACCGCATTGTGGTGTGGTAAGGTGATGGGTAATGACGCCTTATCGACCAATTGACTCGACTGTGGTTGTATAACCAAGCTGGGTGAAGTTGGACGGATGAGATGAGCCTTGAGACACTCATCTGCGACCGTTAATGAATATTAGGGTTTTTGAAGAGGTGCGCAAGCATCACTCTCCATATTGGTCGAAACCAAGCATGAGAAGGATTTTGGAGAGGACCGACCATACATGCGTGTTGACGGCATGATGGTGTAGGTGCCTGTATTCCGTTCCCTCATGAAAGCGCGATCTGGGCCACTCAATTTGACCGTCAAAGAGGAGTGGTCGAGATTGATTTTGCGATAGAAGTTTGACGCCACAAGAAGCCGCGCGCCACACTCTTTTCCGGCGCGTTTTCCAAGACGACCTAACTTGGTCGGTCTTGGCCGGCTGGTTTGACGTGAAGATGGTTGGCTGATGTTCACGCCTATACCTGACTATCCCATGAAAACGTGATCTAAGCCACTCAATTCGTCCGGTGAAGTTGAGCGGTCGAGATCAATTTGCAATTTGGGAAGTGTAACCACGCATGTTTGGGCGGGCGTCTTGGATTAGCCGGGCATGATATGCCTTGGCCGACCGCATGAGGAGGTAGATGGGCCCACGGTGGTCATGCTGGTATGACCGGACCTGCTCGATTTGATCTGTGACCCTCCATTCGTGCCGGAGAAGATGGACGCGCGTGATGGCTTGAACCCTAGTTTTGGCTTTCAAAGTCGTGCGACCATGCTCTTTTCAAAGCGGACGAATTTGTTGTAACCAATCATGGTTGGTTTTGACCGATTGGTCAAGTGTGTAGGCGGTCACATGGTGATTGTGTCGACATGCTCCGGCCCTTTGAGTCTACATCTACACCCTCCATCTATACCGCGAAGATGGATGGTTGAGACCGTTTTTGCGGCACATGTAATATGCCGCAAACCCTAATTTAGGGTTTTCCGTCCATAATGCTTGGTATGGACGGTTTCTTGGCAAGCAAAGGCCAATAGTCGACCATGCTGGGGTCGGACGTGTGTATTCCATACCGCTTGGGGGTGATGGAATTGATCTCGGGGTCATCCAATCATGCTTGTGGAGTTGGAAGATCTGCGATCAGATCATATCCGGACTGATATGGTCAGTGCCGGATTCTCAATCGGGCTAGTATAACACACCGAGAGGGGCTCAATCGGGCTAGTATAACACACCGAGAGGGCTCGGGCTAGTATAACACACCGAGAATCGCCCGTACGGGTATTTCGTACATGGTTTCATTATAGTGCTTGAGGTTCGTGTTACTCCGTAAGAGTAACACTCAGTCATCATGCCACATCGATAATGATTCATTATAGTGCTTGGAGGTTCGTGTTACTCGTAAGAGTAACACTCACCGTCATGCCACACCGATAATGAGTATGAAATACAAGGCCGATATGAAATTCACAGGAAGGGATTGTTGCTACATGCTCCAACCTGGAGGAATTTCATGTATTCGCAGAATGGGATTGTTGCTACATGCTCCATTCTTGGTGAATTAAGTGAGGAGTATCCAACACTTTATAAATGGCTTTATCTTTTACAAGATGTCAGCGCATGAGTTTTCCGGTTATTTACAAATTTAACCTTAAACGAAAATCCACCATCAACACATGTACATGACATAAACCTTCTAATATAAAAGAAAGAAGAACTAGCAAAAGAATGTTAGAATCCAAAGCTTTAAGAGAAATAGCTTTACTTATCCAATTTATAACAAAATGATCATTCTTCATTCCTCTTACGATATTGAGATTGTCATTTAGGATGTGTTTGAGCATTGCTCGGTCTAACTCACAAAGCGTTGGTATGTCAAGTTGGTTGTCATATTTTAGTATCAAAACTCATCTGGAGTCGCTTGATTAAATACTAGAGTCAACTTTGTTTAGGTTAGATTCGAAGACCTGAAGAGTGTGAAGAATTAACGAACTACAACGATGACATCATCCTTCCAATTGAGGTTAGTAATATTGAGTTGAACTGTTTCATTCCTAACGTATTTTTCAAGTCGTGCTATATTGAAAACATAACTGCGAAGCTGTGTATATACTATATGTATTGTATATAATACTCTAGTGATGTGACATGATCATAATAGTATGATCATAGTATTAAGGAATTAGACTACGAAGTATAACGCTTATCTTTTGAACTTCGTAGATATGACATCGACATAATCTTGTATATAGTGTTATGATTATGTGTATGGGTTATGGTGAAGATTCCATCCTAGGAAATAATGTTTTACCTTTGTTTAAAGGAAGTACATTCATGAAATTATTTCGCTAATCGAAAGGGAAATCAATAGGCTTATTGGTCTGGCTATTAATTACATATATTTGGATGACCAATATGTGTGAGATGGTATAACCGATCTTAAATCAGGTTATGTATCTTGGTATAACTAATCAAAATACCTAGACTTATGATTTGGTATGGCTGATGTTGATAATTTGTGTAATGGATCCTAAGTAATCACCATGTGATGGTATGACCGATCCTTGTAATTGGTGTGACCGATCATAGTAATTGGTGTGATCGATCATAAGTATTGTGTGATCGATCCTTGTAACTGGTGTAACTGGTCCAGCTAACTGGTGTGACCGATCACAAGTACATTGGTAGGCCTGAGAATGGGGTTATTTTAGCCTACTAATTATACCGCAAGTGCACGGTGTCTTGGTTGTAGGACAGTGCAAGTGCGGGTCGAACCACAGAGACTTGTGGTGCTTAAGTGATCTAAGGTTTGCTTAACTGAACTCAAGGAGATTGTGACAGAAGTATTGGTGTTTTGTCGAAGCGACTAAATTGTAGTGATAGTGAACTAAGGAATGATAAGTGGTGACAAATTGGGAGTTCCCAGGATAATGAATCCACCTCGTGACTCTATGCTAAGGTCACTCAATTTGAAGTTGTGTTCATGTAACTACCTAAGGAAGATTCTAATGAATAATGTGTCGACTAATCATATCAATTCCCCCCTAGTATCAGCTGTCTTTTCTAAGACACAGTTGATCACAGGATCATTGGCTAACTAGCTAAGCATCATCCCTGTCTTATTAAGCATATATCCCCTTCCATGGCAATCTCTAATGGGTAATTACTTAACTTCTTTCTCTAGTTCCCCCCTAGTATTGGCTGTCTTCTTACAGTACAGCCAATCACAGGAGAAGTTGATCAATCAGCTAATAACATTTCTATTTCAATAAAGCACAGCAATCACACAACATAAAAATGACTAACTTCACATATTATCAGGGGTTTCATCAACACCCTGGGAAATCAAACTAAAACATAATTGAAGTATGTAAAACACAAATTAACACTAAGCTTGTGCTCTGGCTAGCCCAGGCATGACTAAAATCATCTCCTCCCTCTTTTATTTATACATGCACACAAACCCTAACCCTCAAACCCTAATTCTCTAAAATCGAAATCAACATTAAAATAAAACTCTCACCCACGTCGCTCTGAATCGTCCTCTCCACTGTCAATTCATCTCTGATCGATGTTCCCTTCCTCTGCTCGAGAAAGCCTAACCCTAACCTAACCCTTTCTATCTCTCACTTAGCTTCTAGGGAAGAAGCTATGTAAGAGCTAGAGAGAGATTAGGAGGTGGTACTTCGGTTGCGCTGCTGTGGTTGTCGGGAGGTGATGGAGGTGGTGACGGTGAGGGATCTGGTCGGGGAAGAAGGGGTGGTACGGTGGAGGAGATGGTTTTGCAGTGGTCGGGTGAGGAAAGAGAAGGTGAAATGGGAAAATGGGGATGTGTTCGATGGTGTAGGGGTATGGGGAACTTTGCTGTGAGGCAGGTGCATCGAAGATTGAAGGAAAGGGTGGAGCGGCGTCGGATGTAGCGAGGGAAGATCTGAACGGCTTGGAGTGGACGGGCTCGGATCCGGGTCACGGGTCGGGTCTAGCTCAAGCCCATGTCTTGTAAATGAGTTGCTACTTGTTGGGTTGCAAGCATTGCGCGCGCGGAGCTTCGACTTCTGCTCCTTGGGCACTTGACTCCAATTCTTCGCTCTTTTGGCTCCTCGAGATTCTCCAAGCTTTATTTATTACCTAAAAACACAAAATTAATTAATACAAATATTTATTCTTGAAAACAAAGAAAACACGGAACTGGGATAATATTTGATTTCTATGCGCAAAAGATGAGTAAAATGCCAATAAAAAGGTGTATAAATATGCACTATTTGGCACTCATCAAATACCCCAAACCCGAATTTTACTTGTCCTCAAGTGAAACAGAAAATAAGAAATCCTAACTATACCCCCGTCGCGGGTCTCTCGAATGCATTTAGCGTATGCACTAAGCCTTTAAACCGCTAGGTGTCCCTAGTGGACGAGTTGTAGTCTCGTGAGGGTTTACAAGAGGTGTACCCACAAAACCTTCTCCAACTTCGTAGCGTAAAAAGAGTCTCAAGCATCCAAGGAGCTATGAGGACATAGAGTTTCTGCATGCTAGTAACGAGAAGTTAGAACTATCGAAGAACGCATTCTCATCCTTAAGTCCGAGCGAGAAGTAACCATACCATATGAAAGAATTCGGATTCGATTGTGATCATAAGCCTCGACTTCTGCCTCACCATTAGGTTTTATGATAATTGCACTCAAAAAGATCGCTTTTTTAGTCTCTCATGTGTGCAGCGGGGAATAAAGAGAGAAATCCCGCACACGTTGTAGGTAAGAAGGATAACCTTCCGAAATAAAATACGGAGACTCCACGTAAATGTGGACAAAAAGAATCTTTTTACGATGATCTCTAAGAAAGGAAATCAACCATTAGTAAGGGGTGGGAGTACTCACTCACTTCTCACCCGATCGGCAATTAATATCACTCTCTCATAAGAACCATAGAAACGTCTTCAATCTTCGGTCTTGGGTCTTCAAATGTTGATGACGAACTTCTAAACTTCACAAAACTTGACAATTTTTAACTTTTCTACTCAAATTCCTTGTTGTTTGGATTTTTCTTTTTGAACTCTTCTTTACCATGGTGGTAGCAAAAATAAGAAAATAAACTACAATATTTTTTTTATTTTTTTTTTTATAATAAGTGAAAATAAAAATAAAAATAAAAATAATGAAACAACTAACTCCATGGACAAAGGACTTTATCACTCAATTTATCCACAACTTGTATTGTCTTGATTTTATAAATTTTATTAATTCTCATCCTATTTTCTTTTCTTTGTTGCACATAAACCTTGGACTATATCAATTTTTCTTTCAATATTCGATTCTCGCTCAGGTTGCCGACGATGATGTGTTTCTATGGGTCTTGCCGATTGAGAGAGAGAATGATGCTAACTACAAATCGGTATTTAGAAGGAGTTTTCATCTTTAGACGTCACCCTCATGAATGACAAAAACTAGCACTCAAGAGATCAAAAGTAGTCTTGAAAGTGGTGCGAAGTTGGGTAGCTCACCATTCCTACCCGGAATTTACGTAAGGTGACACACACTCTAACAGCTTTTCTAGAAAGTTAAAAAAAATTGAAGGTTGGTGCCTCACTTGATGTAAAATGGGTAGTCTCCACTATGGGTGATCACAATTCTACTACCGAATATCTAAACAAAGACCTAATTCGCCCTCCCGGTATGGTTAAATCCAACTTTAACGCTCTAATCAACTAAGAAACCCGATTGTGTTCTCCTAGAAGACTTCTAAGTTCGTTATTTCGGTCGATTCTCTATGTAAACATAGCTAAAAGCATGCTAGTGACTCTAAAATCTCTAAAAGTTGGAGGTTTTTATTTGCAAAAAGTTTTTGAATTTTTTTTTTTTTTTTTTTTTTTTTTTTTTGAAAATAAAAGGTAAAATAAAAGACTAAAAACTCTAAATGCACCCCCAAACCTAAATCAAACATTGTCCTCAATGTGTCACAGATAGGAAAAATTTAAACAGTCACGTACCACGAGAACTATGCTGATAAGATAAAAGGGAAGAGATTACCGGTATGTCGGCGGGAGCAAGGTTGAGCTTCATTCGTCAAGGCTAGAATCCAATATTCTCAACGGAGATCATATCGGATTAGCATAATATATGTGCAAGAAGACTCAACCGAATCAAGAAAAGAAAAATTTTAACAAGTCCTACTGGATATATACAATGAAAATTCACCATAAACTAACAGTCTAAAGAGTTGAGGATCAACCCAAAAGACGATATGTACACACATTAATGACTACAAATATAATATGAGAGTGCACGTAAAGGCTTGTGTGTATGTGAATGAGTTTCCCCCAAACCTAAACTTGTGAACGGGTGTGTTTGAAAGCACAAAGTCTTGCAATTTTAAAGGTACATCATGCAAAAAGGTCTAACTCAAAATGAGTTTTACTAATAACAGCATATATACGCATTCCAACTTTGTGGCTCTTTAAAAGTGTTATACTTTGATGCAAAATAGTCCAAGAGGACTTGGGAAGCACAAAGCTCTAAGCCTAAGTTAGGCATTTTTAGAAAAGTTGGTTTTGCAATTTTGTGACAAACTACACCTAGGTGGGTGAAGGAGTTTCAATTTGTGACTCAGGAGAGAGGTTAGGTACATCTAGGTTGTTTTCATTTATAAAATCATTTGTACCATCACACACTTTCCCAAAGTCAGAAGAGGGTAAATCATGTTCACCAGCATAGAACAATTCATCAATCACCATGTCATAATCATCAGAGCAGGCAACATATTGTGATATGGGCAGGGAATCAGACACAACAATAATATCATGATCTAAAAGAACATTAGTGTCAATAGAAGATTCATCTTGTCCTAAGTCACAAACAAGTTGTGAAGCATGCTCACATTCACTGAAGAATTTCACAAAGCCAAGCTCAGAATCCATATCACATATATGAATGTTAGAAGAAGTGTCATTCATAGGGTTCACGAAGAGACGCCTAACGTCTCTCGAACTCAAAGATTCTATCATATTATCTGCATACACATGCTCTTCTAACATATCATATTCATCATCATCATCATCATAACAAAAATGCATTTCCCTATTAGCATTTCTAGTGTACTCATTTTCCTCTAGATTAGGTTCATATTCAGTGTTAGTTGCATGAGTAGGAAGAGAAACACTATTTTCAAGGTTTTCTTTATTAGGGACAATAATCATTCTATCATGAACTTCCTTCCATTCTTCTTTTTCCAAATGAATCAGGTTCATCTTTAAGAACATGTGACATTGTTCAATGGAGGGAGAGTCTTCAATAGTGGGTATGCATGTGTCATATGAATCATTAAATGGTTGTGCACATGGTTCACTAGAGAAGGGATGATCATGCATGTTGCTATATGGATGGTCATGTATTGCATTCAGTTCAAGCCTAGCATTTTGCTCCATGAGAGTTTCCATTAGTGATTGTAGACAAGGAGTCGGGGGAGTATAAAATTGTTCAACTCCCCACTGTGGTGACTGATACATGTGCTCATGATGGTTAGGGTATGAGTACTCAAGGTCAGGGCCCTGAGAAGGCTCATAATATGCCCTAAAATCATTATGGTCTGTGGGGGTTTCATATGGTGAAGCATGCCCGTAAGCAAGCTCTCTAAGGGAATTGTTTGTTCCATCCCCAGATGCAGACCAAAATCCTGACATGGTCTAGCTCTCAAATTGAACTCAAAGCCGAGTGAAGTTTATGTGGGCTTAGTTTGGTTTATTGGGTTTCATTTGGTTTTGTTGGGAAAGTTTGGTTTTGGTGGGAAAGTTTGGTTTTGTTGGGTTTTGGTTTATTTGGGAATGTTCAGCCCAGTTGCTATTTGAAATTGTTAAGCCCAGAGGTGGATTGATTGTGAGCAGCCCAGATTAGGTTGAGTTGGGCTTGGTTTGGTGTAATCCCAAGTGGTTGTGTAGAACTGTACAGCCCAGTTGTGTGCAGTTAGCCCAGCTGATGTTCAGCCCAACAGATGTGGGTTTAGCTAGCCCGGAGTAGTGTTTGAACAGCCCAGCAGTGTGGGTTATGTGGGCTCACCTATCTGACCCCGTGCTCAATTTGAAACAAGACCCGGTGTTAGTGGTTCTCAGCCCAGTTTAGTGTGGTCAGTCAGCCTAGCAATTTGTGTTAGCCCAGGTGAACTGGGTTTCAGTCAGCAGCTCTAGTGCTCAGGTTTGTACACTGGCTAGGCCAGTCTCTGGTTCTGTGGCACAAGATAACTGAGTCTTTGCAACTCGGTTAGCCTATGCCGGGCAGTGTGCACAAGTACATGAGCTAGTCACAAAGTTGACAGCCTAGGTTGGCTTGTCTCACGAACCGAGCACACACAGATTACACAAATTGGCTCATTGGAAATTTACACAAAGATACTTATCGGGTCACAAAGACAAGAAAACATTCACGGCTCAAAGAAGGTCACGGGGTCACACTGAAATTAGGCAAAAATCCCAGAGATTGAGCTATACCTAGCTAGGCGGCTAGTTTATCATGCAAAGATGGCTTAGCATTCACAGGTGATGCACATGGTACATGGCACGAGCACAACAGTACGAGAATGGCAGTTCTAGCAGCAAAGATGACTCACAGGGTTTCCACTCAGGGTTTTCGCAATACCACACAACACTCAGGGTTTGCATACAAGCACAAGGAATTACACTATGCACTTACTAACCTCAAGTTTGCACTTTTTCTTTTGTTCTTTGGTTGCTCAGTAGCTCAGCCGCTTAAGAGCTCAACCCCGCAGCAAGCACAGCAACACAACTACACAGCCTGGGGTTTTCCCTTGGTTTCCTGGGATGGTTCAGCTGCTCCACAAACACCTCAAGTTCTGTGCTTCCTTGCCTTCCTTGGGCTGGTTCTGTGTTTACACAAAGAAGACAAAGGTACTCGCTAGCTCGAGAATGAGATTTTAGTTCTCAAGATTACACTACGAGATGAAGCAAAGGAGTTATAGTGCTACAATGACAGAGCTAAGCTCTGAGCAAAGCACTCAGAGCACAGGGCTAGGCAACAGAGCTATGCACAGCTCAATTTCAACTCAGTTCTCAGATTTGCACAGTTATATTAGCAGCAGTCTGGCATTTGCAACTGAGATTAACTTGGACTGAAAGGGAAGGGTGTGCACAGTATGCAGCTAAGGTAGTGAATGCAACTACAGGTGAGAATGCAGCTAACTGAGATGCAATGAGGAAACTGCAGGTGAGAATGCAGCTAACTGAGATGAAATGCAAGAGATAAAAGTTACGCTAACGGTGACTCACGAAGCTAAATATTACAATGTAAATAACAACAATGCAAATAACAGATGAGAAAAAAAAAAAAAAAAAAAAATTGCAATGCAGAATATAAAATGATTAACTAAGTTACAGATGCAAAGCTACAAAAAAAAAATGAAACTAAGTTATACTAAGACAGGATTAACAGCAAAGAATGCAAGTGAAACTAAGTTATAGACAGATGCTAAAATTTCAAAGCTAAAAGCAAAAAATCAAGGTGAATATGTACAGGAGGATATGAAATCAGTAAAAACAAGCACAAAAATCAGCAAGGCACGCGCCAAGTCCCCGGCAGCGGCGCCAAAAACTTGGTAGGCCTGAGAATAGGGTTATTTTAGCCTACTAATTATACCGCAAGTGCACGGTGTCTTGGTTGTAGGACAGAGCAAGTGCGGGTCGAACCACAGAGACTTGTGGTGCTTAAGTGATCTAAGGTTTGCTTAACTGAACTCAAGGAGATTGTGACAGAAGTATTGGTGTTTTGTCGAAGCGACTAAATTGTAGTGATAGTGAACTAAGGAATGATAAGTGGTGACAAATTGGGAGTTCCCAGGATAATGAATCCACCTCGTGACTCTATGCTAAGGTCACTCAATTTGAAGTTGTGTTCATGTAACTACCTAAGGAAGATTCTAATGAATAATGTGTCGACTAATCATATCAATTCCCCCTAGTATCAGCTGTCTTTCTACAGCACAGTTGATCACAGGATCATTGGCTAACTAGCTAAGCATCATCCCTGTCTTATTAAGCATATATCCCCTTCCATGGCAATCTCTAATGGGTAATTACTTAACTTCTTTCTCTAATTCCCCCCTAGTATTGGCTGTCTTCTTACAGTACAGCCAATCACAGGAGAAGTTGATCAATCAGCTAATAACATTTCTATTTCAATAAAGCACAGCAATCACACAACATAAAAAATGACTAACTTCACATATTATCAGGGGTTTCATCAACACCCTGGGAAATCAAACTAAAACATAATTGAAGTATGTAAAACACAAATTAACACTAAGCTTGTGCTCAAAGCTAGCTGAGCATGACTAAAATCATCTCCTCCCTCTTTTATTTATACATGCACACAAACCCTAACCTCAAACCCTAATTCTCTAAAATCGAAATCAACATTAAAATAAAACTCTCACCCACGTCGCTCTGAATCGTCCTCTCCACTCGCCAATTCATCTCGATCGATGTTCCCTTCCTCTCCGCTCGAGAAAGCCTAACCCTAACCTAACCCTTTCTATCTCTCACTTAGCTTCTAGGGAAGAAGCTATGTAAGAGCTAGAGAGAGATTAGGAGGTGGTACTTCGATTTGCGCTTGTTGTGGTTGTCGGGAGGTGATGGAGGTGGTGACGGTGAGGATCCGTCTGGGAAGAAGGGGTGGTACGGTGGAGGAGATGGTTTTGCAGTGGTCGGGTGAGGAAAGAGAAGGTGAAATGGGAAAATGGGGATGTGTTCGATGGTGTAGGGGTATGGGGAACTTTGCTGTGAGGCAGGTGCATCGAAGATTGAAGGAAAGGGTGGAGCGAGCGTCGGATGTAGCGAGGGAAGATCTGAACGGCTTGGAGTGGACGGGCTCGGATCCGGGTCACGGGTCGGGTCTAGCTCAAGCCCATGTCTTGTAAATGAGTTGCTACTTGTTGGGTTGCAACTGTTGCGCGCGCGGGCTTCGGCTTTTTGCTCCTTGGGCACTTGACTCCAATTCTTCGCTCTTTTGGCTCCTCAGATTCTCCAAGCTTTATTTATTACCTAAAAACACAAAATTAATTAATACAAATATTTATTCTTGAAAACAAAGAAAACACAGAATCTGGGATAATATTTGATTTCTATGCGCAAAAGATGAGTAAAATGCCAATAAAAAGGTGTATAAATATGCACTATTTGGCACTCATCATACATACCATGTATAAATGGAACCGATCCTTGTAACTGGTGTAACCGATTCTAGTGACTGGTGTGACCGATCATAAGTAATTCCATATTTAGGTATAACCGATCCTAGTGATTAATATAACCGATTTAACCCATGTATGTGATTTGATATGATCAATCACATAATAGTCTTGGAATACAAGCAAACCAATTCTAAACTTATTTTAAAGTGTGGTATAACCGATTCCAAGAATGCAAATCCATGTAAATATGAAATAAGGATTTACAGTGAAAAGATGTCAACATACTTTGAACACGAGCAGTAACTCTTATCATTTATTTTTCAAATATATTCCTTGGTACTGAAGGTGATCATGTGCCGAAATAAATTAAGAATCTTTTAATTAAGGTTTTTGGTTTTATATGCTTCAATTACCAGCAATTAGTAATATGAATTTAATGCATAGCTCTAGAGAATAAAAATTAGTAATGTGCATTTACTAATTGGAGATTTTCTATTGAGAGGTTTCGAAAATAATGTACAAGCATTTATTATTGTTAGGAAAATCGAATTTGAAATTCATTGTATATCTTGAGAATACTTTCGGTTTTGGAAATTCCTTGGTGTCCAAACATCCTTGGTCTATAAATACCTAAGTTTGCATTTCTAGCAAACTATCCTAAGAGCCAGGAAAACTTCAATTCTTGTTGTTTGTGGTGGAGCCGTCTAATCGGAGAGGAAAGTATCCTAATAAGGGACCGCTCGTTTAAAGACTTATGTGGGATCAAGAAGCTCTACGAGTACCGTTGGTGGGAAACTAGATAATTACAGTGTTATTAGTTTTCGCTTTGATTTGATTGACTAACTGTTGTTGAAACTTTGATTGCAACAAGTTTGTTTATGCTTGAGAATCTTCTCTTCTGATATAAGATTCACTCAAACTAGATTAGAGTATCGACTGGATCTTTAGAACTGTTGTTAGATCTAAAGACATCTTGTGATAATCCATTGTTAACAGACTCCGTTCTGTGCGTGATTGATCACAAGAGATTCGAGTTGTGTTGTGCAGGTTTTGAGGATAAAAGAAAATTTGAAGATAAAGAAGATTTCTTATCAGTTTTCGTATCTTGTGAATTGTGTGCACAAACCTTGATCGGATGGGACCCAACTATAATCAGATTATCTTTGATATATCCGATTGATTAGTTGCGTGAGATTGGCATTCTCTATATTTCTCTTTGAGATTTATATTGATTGAGTGCGAATTTATACTTGACTATTTCGGTAGTTAAAGTTAGATTGATATAACCAGACAAAGGAGTTTATTAGATTAAACGGAAGAGACTTTACCAACGACTCATCTAAATCTTGTAGAAAGATTGATTAGAGTGGTTACCAAACAGATTCTTCCTTTGCTATTTGGAATACGATCCAAAGGACTTGCTATTCACGTGTGTGACTCTAGAAGTTGAAGGCGTAGGGATACTAAGGGAACTAAGTAGCTAGGGGTAGTCTGCTTGGTCTCAACTATATGAAGTTGGTATTAGATTTTTTATAGCGGCTTAATTCTGAGAGTATTCAAAACTGGACTAGGTCCCGGGGTTTTTCTAAATTTGCGGTTTCCTCGTTAACAAAATCTTGTTGTGTCTTTTACTTTGATTTCCGCATTATAATTTTTTATATTATAATAAAGTAAAATACACAAATACGTTAACTCCGTAATACTTGATAGTGATCGTATAGAGTTTGGTTATTACTGAACCTATTATCAAGTAACACACTTTGTTGTAATATTGTATCCATAGTCAATCACACAAGTTTTATTGTTGTTGTATTATCTCGATCTGGTATCCATAGACAATCACACGAAGTGAACCGAATTGTCGCATTGTCTCCACTCTGTCCATAGACGATCACATTCGGTAAAGGACTTATAGGTTGAAAAAAAAAGATTGTGGTGTATTTGGGTACCCTCGTGTCTTCAGGATGAAAACATTGTTTGTTCTACCATCTCTGACCCATCTTGTTGGTTATGTGCAAGTTATAGACTCTGTTTCGTTAGAGCTTGAGCATCTACCTGTACCCCATGCGAAATCACAAACAGTTTCTTCATTATTCAATATAACAAGTGCACAGGCAAATAGTTTAGTGTTCTTTTTAAAAGAAACATCAGACAATATAGTTGAAATTATCCTGAGCATTATCAGTAACAAATTTGCATCCTGGATAAGTGTATTCACATTATGTATGATTTTTTTGATTTTCTTTAGTGTTTCCATGTTTTCTTAGAGCAAGTCTTATGGTGGAAGAATTTTATCTTCCAAGTTTCATGACACATCGACACTTGGAATAAATCATAAAAGTGTAAGTATGATGTGGAAGAATCCCAACTTCCAAGTTTGGTGTAAAATGCAAATCGGATTAGCACAAAATGCTAATATAATTGCCACTCACTCTAGGTTTTTGGATATGTGTTGATTTTTTTTAAATCAATAGTTCATATTGAGTGATAATCTTAATAGCATTTTATGAAAATCTGAATAACGTAATCCGATAGATTTAACGTGGTTTCTAATCGCATTTAACACGAATGGGATTACCTCTATCATTTGGATTCCAAGTGATTTTCCATGAAACCTTGGAAGATGACTTGGAAAAAATGCAGAAGACCCCTATTTGGAAGCCATAAGACTTGACATTCCACATTTTTTCCAAGCTTATAATAGCTTGGATTCCACCATAAAACTTGCTCTCATATATAGTGGCAACTCTTTTTGCAAAATGTTTTACAGAAATTTTGGATTGGGTGTCAAAGACAACTTTGCATATGTATTTCCAGATGTATACCAAAGAATATAAGCGTAAGTTTCTCTTATATCTTTGTCTTTTAACCATAGCAAACACTAGTTTTTCGAACTCAAATAAGCAGCATTATAGAATATAGTAGTTAAAGATATGCCCCTCCAAATGGCTTCAGAAAAAGGGCATTATATGAAAATATGATCAATGTTTTCACTAACCATATTTTTGCTAAGAGAACATTATATTTCAATGAGAATAAATCTACCTAGTATTTCCCTCAGGGTTCAGGAATAACATACCATTATTTGTTTTCCAAATGATTTTTATTACATAAGTACTTATAGGAAGATTTATCTGAAGCATTTTCATCTTGAGTACCTAACCATGATATGCGATCTTTACTATCAATGCTACTGTGTGGTTCAATTTTTTTGATTTCTTGAATTGTGTGGTCATTAAACAGATTATGTCGTAAGTTGTAATTCCACTCACCTTATAGATTTCCACTCACCTTGTGAATTTATATTTTCAGACACTTTTTGGCAAACAACAAAAGTAATTTCATTACTAGATTTTGGACATTCCCCATTTGGAAACCACATATCAATCTAGGGGTTAATTTTTCTCCATTTCCTATTTCCCAACCATGGTTTTCTTTAATAACATCAATGGCTTTACAAATACTAGTATAAGCCCAAGATCTACAAATTTTTTTTCTTATATTTAGGAAACTATCTACATTTGACATTACTCCAAAGTTTATCTGTTTTCAATTATCCTCCAAGCAAGTATGGTGGGAAGGGCCACATTGAATTTATGAGGGTTTTGATACCCATGCTTCCACTAGCTTTACTTGTACAAACTGAGTCCCAAGCCTTGAGGTAAATTCCCTTGTTAGTTTTATTTTTTTTGCAACCGAAAATCTTTGTAAAGCGTTAAGTCTATGTAAGGTTTTCTTAAGAAGGGAGAAGCACATCGTTCGATACATTTGCATAGCACTAGTGACATAACTAATAAGAGTGGTTATACCATCCTCAGTTAATAATTTTTCTTTCCAACCTTGGACTTACTGTAAACATTATCAAGCATGTTTTGGTAATTAAAGTTTTTAGTCCTATTTAAAAAGAAAGGTGTACCTAGATAAGTGTAAGTCTTGGTGATTCTGTTGGCTTTGAGAATTCTATCTAATAGCTTAAAATATTTATTTTGAAACCGATTTCATATAAATTATAATTTGTCCCGAAGAATCACTAAAATGTTTTAAAAAAATTAAGCAAATAGCCTGAACATACTAGCAGAGGTAAAAAGAAAGAAGTCATCGGCGAAAAAAAGTGAAAGCTAGATGGGAAATCTTTAGTGATTTTCACTCTTGTAATGCTTTCTAAACTTTCGGCATATAACAAAGTCTAGAGAGCAATTCTGAAATGACGAGGGTACCAAGTACACCATATTCTTTTCATATCAACCTACTACATACAGACTTTGTATAATCTTATATAGACAAAAACTGTCAAAATATTATTTCAACACGATGTAATTTGGTAATAGCTTAACTTCGAACCGACCCAATTTACAATATTTACTTTCATTATAAAAACAAGCTATATAATGTGGAAGTAAAGTAAACCACAGGACACACAAGATTTTGTTAACAAGGAAAATGCAAGGCAGGAAAGCAGCGAGACCTAGCCCAGTTTTGAAATACTCTCAAAATTAAGCCGCTATAGCAATTAACTACCGCAACTTCGTATAATTGAAACCAAGTAATCTACTCCTAAGGGCAATTCCTATGGGAATGAACAAACCCATATCTTTGTTGAGCCAGGTGGATGGCCAAATTGGTTTTTCCACTATGGAAAAGCACTTGGCGTTAGATAACTAAACGCGCGAGCGAAAAACAAACGCTGGAGTTTCAAGGTAAAGCGCCCGCGCTGGAAGGACAAGCGCTGGAGCTCAAAGATTCAACGCGGCGGTTGAACCTAGGCCGCTGGCATTTGTAGCAAAAACGCCAACGGGTAGTTTTTTAAAATTCAAAATTCACTTTTTACCTCTATAAATTACCATCAATTTCAAACAATTCACTCACACCAAAATTCACTTCTCTTGAATTTTCTCTTCTAAAAGCTATTTCTCAATGGCTGAAAAGGCGGTCACACTTTTTTGCGATGCAAAACTGGAAGCTGTTGTTTCTAAGATATGTAGAAGTTTTAAAAAGATTGAAAATTGTAAGATGGAAGTGCAAGTTTTTGAATTTGCTCCAAGAAAATGTTCCGCTAAAAGGCAAAGAAGAGCTCCAGTTTTGAAAGTTAACAACAAAAAATTCAAAAGCAAAGGCGAAACTTTCAAAGAGCGCGTTGAATGGAAGATAATTCAAATGAAGATAATCAGGAGGCCAAAACTTTTATTGAAGTTGTTAGTACGTTTTATGATTGCCTAAGTTTATATCTTGTAAAAGAATTGGCATCAGTGAACGAAAATATTTAGATTTTAAAATAAAGATTTCCACTTCAGATTAAGCGAAATTTATTACAATTTGAACTTGCAAATAATATCAAATCCACAACAAAAATATCAAACTACATCAAATCCAGCGACATTCTCTCTGTAGAGTTCATAGCATTCAAAATGCTTAAACTCTCTTCCGTTTTTTTCAGTAAACTTGGTTTGAGCGATGGTTTTTTGTAAAACAGATAAACAACAAGTTCGGATATTTATGATGCAGTTGATCAATGAGGAAAAAGGTAAGATACTCACCAGTTCTTCGTTGGATAATCAGAATAGCTACGGTGAACCATCCACAAAACTTCTGTATAATGTTTGACTTCCTTAGTGATGAATACAATTCTTAGTTATAGGCTTTACTGTTTCTTATGGCTTCGTTCCGCGATGCTACAAAATGTCCCAATACTCTTTCCCAGAAATTGTCATTGTTCATTGGTCTCATCATACGATGTAACAAACATCGAACAAGAGCAACATATTCTTCCATTGTAAAGACCGGGAGCGGCATTCGAGTGCAGTAACGATGTGCTTGAGATGGACCATCTTTTAGAATTCTGAAACACGCTTCGTAACGAAAAGGTTTACCGTGAGCTTCCTCCCAATTATCAAGAGTTATTTGGATCACTTCATCTTCAGTTACACCGCTGAACTTTTCTCGATCAATTTCCATTATTAGAACAAGAAATGGCTTGACTGCAAGCCTAATAGATTGAAAACGAGCACGCAATCGACGAGCATCTAGGTTTCCCGTCAGTGAGACGAACATTGAAAAAACGTTCTCCCAAAAAGAACCGTCATGAAAAATAGCAACACCAGTGATTACCCTATGAAAAAATATGCTTTGCATATAGTTATATCCTCTTCTTCAGTAAACTTGGGACCACGATTTCTAACAGACATTTCTGAAGAGTTTTAGAAAAAAAGAAGAAGAAGAAGATGTGATTTTGGAGATGGGAGGAATGGAATTTATAGGTCGAGAAAGAAGATCGAGTCGTTGGGAATTTAGCCGTTGGCGTTGGTAATACAACCGTGCACGACTTTCCTTTTAGCATCCATTTGAATTACCATAGTGTTTGAGGGTGAAAACGGTTTCTGCTGATTTCGGTAATTTCGCGTGAGTGGGTGAGAAACTAAGTCTAAACCCTAAACAATGTACTGCAAGGGAGTACTTTAGATTCGAGAGATCAATCTGAACAAATCCGGCCTAAACCAAGAAATGGCCGTTCCAGACTTGCTTCGGTCACAAAGTGAAGGAGAAGGGTTGGTTTTAGGGAGGGAAGCGAAGAAAGTGTTGAGAACAGAATAGTTGATTCTGAAAGAGTAGTTGTTTGACTTGTATCAGAAGTGAAAGCTAACAGATGGGAAAGCTAGCAAGTGGTTTATGAGTGTTGTATGCTCCTGACCCAAAACTTGTTGTTTGGTGGAAATAGGTAAGACCTATTTATACAAGTCGTAACATAACGTACTCTGGTCTCGTAGAAAATGGAAACGGCTGAGTAAAGTGGAAAGAGGTGATAAATGGGTAACGCCTGGAATTGATGTTCCATAATGAAAGGAGCGTTTCACCATTATTCCTTGTATTTACTAACCGACTCATTCTTATGACACTTTCATGTAACAGGCGTAGTGTACGCCGCACACTGTAAACCGCCAAACCAATACCCTTTATGAGCATCCCCCAGTTTGTGACATGTGTTAGATGTCTCGAGTGTATTCATGGGAAAACGTGTAGCAAGGTGTTACGTGTGGAATGGTGGCATGCTAGTGGCCATGGTAGAGTCGACATGGCTTTGCCAAAGAATAGGCGCGGCCAAATTTGGGGTTTAGATGCAAACCGTGATGTTTTGGATTTGGGCCGTAAGTGATGTAGTTTTACAAGTGGTAAGTACAGGGATTCAATTCTCGGACTTGGGAAGTTGTTGATTTTAGGACTTACTTAAATAAAATACTAGAAACAAAGAAAAGATTTTAACAAAATTGAGAGATACTGGGACTTAGGATTCCACCAAACTTCACAATCAATTAGTTCATACAATGATTCATAATAATTTTAGCTCTTTTCTAGACTCTATTTCTTTGCCGAAAGTAGATTTTATAAAGCATTAGATGTAAATCGTAAGCATAGTGCATCAAAAGTTCTTAGACTAAGCATACATTATCAAACAAAATCACAAATAATCAATGAAAATCATAAATCGATTAAAAATCAATGCAAGAAGTCTTAAGAATCAATTATAATTACCAAACATTGTGAAACATGGCTTACTCCATCATCACAGTGTTGGGGTTTAGCTCCTCATATTGTTCACGTGCTCAAAATAATTGTTCATAGCTCAAATAGGTGAAAAACAAGAGAAAACTAATAAAGGACGGTTTAGCTTGCAACGCCGAAAAGGTGTTACAAAGAGATCGTTACAAAAGAAATAAGGCGCCCTTTAAACGATACTTTAGTTCCGATGTTGAATAGAGATAGTTTTCTGCGACAGTTCCTTGCGCGTCTTATGTTCTTCGTGTTCTAGGGTTCTTGAGAACGACACTTCTCTAGTGTCAGTTCTTCGTCTTCTTCACCTGCTGCTGCAACTTTCTCTGCAGCGTGATTTCTTCGCACCAGAGCTTCCCCTAAACTACGTATATCCCCCAAACTCCTCCACTCTCGCTATTTATGCATTACAGTCTCAAAATCCCGAGAATCTCTTCTCTTTCCTTCCAAACAATGTTACGGAAATATTTTTTTTTCTTTCTTTTTTCTCCTCCACACGTATCCCTATTTGATGCAAACTCTCCTAAAGATAGCAGTAAATCTAGCAGAGTGTATATCCTTCCAATCTCACCACATTCTTTCCAAAAAATACAACAAAAATATCCCGTGATAATAAACCTCCTCTGTTTCATGCGAATCCATGGATATCCTCTTCTCTTTTCGACCATAAGCCCATTACCAATCCTGTTACGATGTAACAGATCCAAACTGCTCCGAGTCCGTGAAAAAGTTCGAGTAAACTCACCCAAAACTTAATCCAGTGAATCGCGCCGGTGAAAGAGAAGCTTCCCTGTTTCATCGTGCAAGACATCAAACCTTCCATTTTTTTACGTTTTCAAACAACTGCCCTTTCCTGTTTTAGTGAAACAGGTCGTTCCAACCCTAAGCAACGAGAAAAACTCTCCAAAACTCGATCAATATGCTGTCAGGAAATCACGCTGGTGCGGTGTATTTTTCTTCCCGCCAATTTTCTATTTTCAAATTATAAAGAAGATGGTTGCCCCTTATCAATTTGTGGGGTGTAAATAGCAGTTGCCATGCGGTTACCCCTTAGTAATTGAGATGTCCCTTATCCAAAATGAGAGTCCGAATAGTAATTTTCTCCACGAGCGCAAATACCACTTTTCGAGCCAATTTTTCCACACATGTTTATTTCTTCAAAAATACCTACAAAGACATAAAATACCAAAATAAGTACAAAAATGGGTACTAAGAATATAGGATATTGAGATCAAAATAGACACATAAATGCGTCTATCAGTAAGTTAGGTGGCAAACTTGAACGGTCGAGATCTGCATCTCAGAGGGAAGGATAGCCGTTGATTATTCCAACCCTCCGTTTTAGTAGCCAGCGTTGAGCATGGATTTGCCATAGAGTAGGCGCGGCCAAATTAGGGTTTAGGTGCAAACCGTGTGTTTTGGCTTTGGGCCGCAAGTTGCCATGCGTCAGGTGGCGAACATGTGTGGTCGAGATCTGCATCTCAAAGAGAAGGTTAGTCGTTGATTATTGCAACCCTTCGTTTTAGCAGCCAGCATTGAGCGTGGCTTTGCCATAGAGTAGGCGCGGCCAAATTAGGGTTTAGGTGCAAACCGTGTGTTTTGGCTTTGGGCCGCAAGTTGCCATGCGTCAGGTGGCGAACTTGTCTGGTCGAGATCTGCATCTCAAAGAGAAGGCTAGCCGTTGATTATTGGAACCCTTCGTTTGTAACAGCCAGCGTTGAGTCATGGCTTTGCCATAGAGTAGGCGCAGCCAAATTAGGGTTTAGGTGCAAACCGTGTGTTTTGGCTTTGGGCCAGAAGTTGCCACGCGTTGGGTGGCGAACTTGGACGGCTGATATTTGCATCTCATGTGAAAGGGCAGCCGTTGATCGTGGCTACCTTCCGTTTGTAGCCTGACAACTTTGTCTAAATTAGGGTTTGGCATGCCGAAACCCTAATTAGCGCCCTTTACTAAAATCGCTGTAGAATTCTCGTTCCGACTTGGATTTTGACGGTCCACCCCTCCATTCGAACGGAAAAGAATTTCCTATCTCCTATTGCGAGGATATTTAGGTTTTGAGCTCGTTCGGGAGGTGAAAACAGCCCGACAGTAAAACTCAGGAAGAATTCAGGAGGGATGTTGCGGGCCCGAGGTGGCATAGTCGTGCCTGTGTCATGGCGGCATGGATGGCATGGCTTTTTGGTATGTGCACGCGGCATGTTGGCGCGGTTTTGGGAAGCTAGCGTGTTTTTGGAAGCTAGCGTGTTTTGGGAAGCTAGCGTGTTTGGGAAGCTAGCCTCTTTTGAGACCGTGGCAGGTTTGGAGCAACCTTATTGGTCAATGAAAGTAGGGGACCAACAAGCTTTGGCATAGTTTAGGCGCAACCAAAATTAGGGTTTGGTACAAACCGTGATGTTTGGCCTTGGGCTAGAAGTTGTCATGCGTTAGGTGGCGAACTTGGACGGCTGAGATCTGCATCTCAGATGGAAGGGTAGTCGTTGATCGTTGCAACCCTCCGTTTGGCAGCCAGCGACATGTGGTAGGGCCAGCATAGATTTGGCATGGAGATGTGGCTGGCATGGTTTGCCGCTGGCATGGTTTGCCATTGGCACGGTGGTGCGGCTGGCATGGTCGGCATGCCTTGGCGCGGAGACGTGGCTGGCATGGTTTGCCATTGGCACGGTGGTGCGGCTGGCATGGTCGGCATGCCTTGGCGCGGAAACGTGGCTGGCATGGTTTGCCATTGGCACGGTGGTGCTACCTGGCATGGTCGGCATGCCTTGCGCGCGAGACGTGGCTGGCATGGTTTGCCATTGGCACGGTGGTGCGGCTGGCATGGTCGGCATGCCTTTGCGCGGAGACGTGGCCGGCATGGTTTGCCATTGGCACGGTGGTGCGGCTGGCATGGTCGGCATGCCTTGGCGCGGAGACGTGGCTGGCATGGTTTGCCATTGGCACGGTGGTGCGGCTGGCATGGTCGGCATGCCTTTGCGCGGAGACGTGGCTGGCATGGTTTGCCATTGGCACGGTGGTGCGGCTGGCATGGTTGGCATGCATTGGCGCGGAGACGTGGCTGGCATGGTTTGCCATTGGCACGGTGGTGCGGCTGGCATGGTTGGCATGCCTTGGCGCGAAGACTTGTCTGGCATGGTTTTCCATTGGCACGGTGGTGCGGCTGGCATGGTTGGCATGCCTTGGCGAGGAGACGTGTCTGGCATGGTTTGCCATTGGCACGGTGGTGCGGCTGGCATGGTTGGCATGCCTTGGCGCGAGACGTGGCTGGCATGGTTTTCCATTGGCACGATAGTGCTGCTGGCATGGTTGGCATGCCTTGGCGCGGAGACGTGGCTGGCATGGTTTGCCATTGGCACGGTGGTGCGGCTGGCATGGTCGGCATGCCTTGGCACGGAGACGTGGCTGGCATGGTTTGCCATTGGCACGGTGGTGCGGCTGGCATGGTCGGCATGCCTTGGCACGGAGACGTGGCTGGCATGGTTTGCCATTGGCACGGTGGTGAGAGAATTAGGTTTTGGTATATAAGAAGATGTTGTCGGTCAATACTAAGGGTTCTGTCGTGGAACATGACACATGTATATAAAAAAAGGTATCCTGGTAATTCTTACGTAGGCATGCTGATTGATTCAATAAATGCGCTAGTGGTCATAGTGACGTCATGTCAGATGTACGTTTTACGATTTTAACCCTAAGCTAAAAACCACCATCAACATTAAGTCCCCTGCTTAGCTCGGAACAAGAGCATTGTTGCGGGGTAAGCATAAGATGGTGACAGGCAAGGACAAAATCGAAACGGCAAGTCATGAAAGATGGCTAGGAAGATTCGTCTAACCTTTTTCGAGAGTGTTTTGAGAATCCGTGATCCTTGTGTTGGCGGCCTTGCATGAATTCTACTCGCATCGTTACTGGCTAGACCGTGAAATAGTAGATGCGGTTGTTGGTTGAGATGCATGATGTCAGCTTGGTTTGGTCATGTGTTACCTTGGAATGTGAGCCGCAGGCATTGCGCGGCTTGGAATGGAGCCGCTAGCGATCGGCTTGGAAGGGAGCCGTCAGCATTGGTCGGCTTGGAAGGGAGCCGTCACCGTTGGTCGGCTTGGAAAGGAAATGTCAGCATTGGTCGGCTTGGAAAGGAGACGCTATCATAAAATTGGCGCGGGCGCTGGCTTGAGTGCTGGCTTCAGTTCCGTGGAATGATGGCAACTTGCTTCCGTTCCGTGGAAGGATGACGATTGGCTTCAGTTCCGTGGGATGATGGCAACTTGCTTCAGTTCCGTGGAAGGATGAAGACTGGATTCAGTTCCTTGGGATGATGGGAACTTTCTTCAGTTCCGTGGAAGGATGACGACTGGCTTCAGTTCCGTGGAATGATGTAAACTTTGTCTAAATTAGGGTTTGGCATGCTGAAACCCTAATTAACGCCCCTTACTAAAATCGTTTTAGAATTCTCATACGAACTCGGATTTTGACGGTCCGCCCCTCCATTCTGATCGGAAAAGAATTTCCTATCTCTTATCACGGGAATATTTAGGTTTTTAGTTCGTTTAGGAGGTGAAAACAGCCCGACAGTAAAACTCAGGAAGAAATCAGGAGGGATGTTGCGTGCCCGAGGTGGCATAGTCGCGCCCAGTCATCTATTCCCGTTCATGGAGCGAGAAGGAACCTTAATTCTGTTCAAACTTTAGAAACTCTGCCCGCATGAAAAGAGGTATCGACCCTCTTATGCTTTCTGTTGCTCGTATGGATCCGTGCTTTCGTTTGCAGTGTCAATCCAGTGGATTCCAAAATTTACCAAACTCCATTGCATTCTTGGGATGGATGGATGAAATATATGCTCGTTAACGATTATGTCAGGGCTAATCTTGGAGATTGTAGTTGCGTTGTCGGTCCATCCTTGACTTTAGGTTGTTCAATGTCTGGACCTTCTGATTGCGATGATGATATGTTGTGGATGATTGTATGGTAGAAATCTTCCAAAGCCACGGGATGAAATAGATGAGTTGGGATATGATAGGTGTCTAAAACACCTAATTTTATATTTAGTATTTATGCTTTCTTTGCTATTATCGTGTAAATTATGTATCTTATATTTGCTTTTGAGTTTATCAGGTACTTTGGAGTCATTTGGATCAAAAGAAGGAAAAACCATCCATTTGGAGCGTATAAGGCAAAAAAAAGGTCAATTCACAGGCGAGTGATATTTAGAGCCGGCTAAGGTTGTGCGGCGAAGGAAGTGAAGAATCAATTGTCGGATTCCCAAGACCGACAATTAAGTTGAACAGAGAATTAGTCTGTCGGTTTTCTGGATCTGACAGGCTATTTATGAATAGGTGGCCCTTATCCCATAACATGGGGTGCCAATATAAATCCTCATCATTACCTAAACCTAAAATTGGGAGAATAGTCTTTCTACCAATCATTTGTCGGCTGCATTTTCATGGTGTCGCAGTTGAGAAACTCAGTGAGAGTTAGAGACGCAGAGAAATTAAAGGATGGAAGTGGAGATCGAGAAGATGATTAAAACAAGAGTTGATTGAGATGTTCAGTCAAATTAGGACCTGGAGCTCAGAAAAGGGTATGAGATTAAAGTTGTTACTGCTTTTGAGTTCGCCGCAATTGTTGAAGAAGATGAATCTGTTCCAGCCGTGGGATGTTGATAAACAAGGAGAAGCCGGGTTCATGGCTGAATTAGGATTCAATGAACAAGGAATCAATGAAGAACATGAAGACATTGAAGCTATTTGCAGAGAAGATTTGAAGATGAAGAAACCACGAATCTGTGATGGAAATCGAAGTTAGTGTTTGAGTGAAATTTGGTTGCATCTGCAGTTTTGTTACTGGATTATAGGATTAAGTGTTACAAGCCAGCAGAGAGATGGGTTGATCTTGGATTGATGTTTGCTGCAGGTTTGTGTGTTGAAATTGAAGCTACAGCAGGGAGAGAAAGGAAGAAGATGGTGATTCTGTGTTGTTGATTCTGCTTTTGTTCTTTGGTAATTGAAAGCGAGGAGATGAAATGGTGGTAGTGCATTGAAGACAAGGTGATGGAACTGTGGGTCTTTGGAGAGTTACAGAGTGATTACTTAAGGGATTAATTGAAGATGGGTTAAACTCAATTGAGTTTGGTTCATATGAAGTCAGAGAAGAGATTTGTGGGTTCTATGAGTTTTTTCCGGTAAATGGTGTTGGTTGTTTCTTAATTTGGGAGTTAGGTTTGAGATTTACAGAGAAAGAATGGGTTTTGACTGAATGTGCAATGGAGATTGCAGGGTGGCCGAGGCAGTGAAGTACTGGTGGTATTGAACTGAAATGGAGTCAGTGGCAAGTGATAGAGATTACTGGGATTGAGGCTGAGATAAATATGAGTTGGAGTTGTAAGAAGGGTTGGAGGAGTCTATAATAGTTTTGAATGGTGGATGTGTACATGAGTCTAGAACTGGTATGTTGCAGTTGTAAGATTGAGCAAGTGGTTGTTGCAGGTGCAGGCAGGGAGAAAAAGATGGAGTAATTAGAAGCTTGTCTCTGAGTTCACATGGATAATGTAGTGGTACTGAGATTACGATGGAGAAGAGTTGCAGTTAATGAGCTAATGGGTTATAAAGCTGTTTCCAATGATGCAGTTGGTGATGTGACTGAAGCTGAGACTGCAGGGAATGTATGGACTTGTGCAAGATGCTGCAATGAATGTTAGGACAGGAGATGATGTCGTTTGTGGTGGAACCGATGGCTAGAATTTAGATGGGATTTATGGGTCATTCCAGGCCGAGAATTAAATGGGAAGTTGAGAAAGAATTGGTGCAGTTTTGGTGGCTTGAGTATGCTGTCTTGATGAGCAATTGCAGGCTGTGGTGCAGTGCAAAGAGCTGTTGAATGTGCAGTTCATTTGAGTTAGATGAATGCTAGGAATTGTTGCAGCTGTAGGATGTGCATATTGCAGGATTGTGGAGCTTCTCGTTGTTCAGTTCAGTGGAGAAAAGAGAAGTAGATACCAGATGTTTTGTTGCAGTGGTGCTGTTATTGGTGATGCAGTTGAGAAATGGGTACTGGTGACGCTGCAGCTGCTGCGTTTGATACTTAATGTTGTGTGAAGTTGTAGTTCCCGGTAATGTTGTTTTTACAGCTGAAATTGATGGAGCACCACTGGTCATGAAGGTTCACTGGTTGAGTTCAAGGATGAGTTGCAGTGCAGGTGTATATTTAGCTGAATTAGACCCTGAGAACAAGATGGAAGAAGTGTTGTGCAACAGATGAGGATGATGCTCTGGAAAAGACAAGGCCGCAGAGTGATGGGAGTATGTTGTACAGTGAGCTACAGGTGCTGAGAAGTGTGCAGGACGTTATGGATGGGATTGAAATGAATAATGCATCAAGATGGCGCGACATCTAGTACTGCCTGTGCAAAATGGCTTAAACTATGGCAAGTCAGAAAAGTCGGCCTAGTTAGCTTACCTGAATAGCTGACTCTGACTTGACTCAGCCGATTCGATCGGCCTCGGTGCTTGACCCGAGTTAACTCAGTTGAATGGGGATTTAACAGGTGACCGGGGTGGACTTTGCCGGTCACCTGAGCTACTTACCGACTAATTTTCCGACCAACTTCCGGCGAGTCACCAGTTTTCCGGCGACAGTTTTTGGGGCATATTTTCTACATGGGTTTTTCTCACATATGGGCTTGGTGGATTTGTATCTAATGGACTTTTGAAGACTAGACCTAATTTTGGAACAAGAGAGCTATAAAAGGAAGACTTCTACAATTTTGGGGATCACGTATTAGTCTTGGAGCTAAGGAGAGAGCCGCTTTTGTTTACGCTACTAGGGTTTGCTTTGTTCATCTTCTTCTATTCAATTAATATTTTTATGATGAACTCCATATCTATGAGTGGCTAATTTAATATTATTGGTTAAGGATGTAATCCGATTTCTAAAACTTGTGCTTGAGTTATGTATTAGTTTTCTCTCTTGATTATCGTTCAAATCTCTACTGTTTTTAATAATCACATGATTAGTGGATTGTGATAGGACTAAGATGTTTGGTTAGTTAAGTGGCCAATTAATTGAACTTGCATCCTTGTCCATAGCTATTTAGGGTTTTTCATCGAGCGATAGCCCTGAATATATGTAGCATGATATGATTACGGTTTGTAGTGATACACTCTCGTGATCATATGTAGAGTTTGACCATTGTCCGAATTATTATGCGCAATGTATGACAATTGCATTGATTAGCCTATTTCTGAAACTTAATGCTCCTAGGAATTGAACTTAATTAGTGCAAGGCGTTAGGTTATTCTTTAGGAAGAATTCACATACGCATCTCTAATGTGTGTGTTGATGCACTTAGGAAATTAATAGATTATCTTGCTCTCTTGATACTCTAGGCTTTTGATGATAAAGAGATTAAATTGTAATTCTAATCATGTATGCAAGCACATGTTTAAGATTGAAGATGAATTCCTTGACCAATATATTTCTCTATTGATTACTTTCTCCAATTTACTTTGCTTTTGATTTACTTTATTGCTTACATAAAAATCAGAAATCTCCCCAATTGGTTACTTTTAGGAAATTGAATACGTAATAACTACAATTGCCTCTCTGTGGAAACAAACTCTTTCTTATCATATACTTTAGGAAAGTGAAATTATTTTTGATGCATACGACAGCGATCAGGAGACATTCTGCTGCCGATGTGCTACTATCAAGTCTTCAAGGACTTTGTTCCAAGAGATATCCTTCGAACCAGCTTTTGAATCTTGGACTATCGTGTGGAATAGGATGCGGTGAGCAGTCCCCGGTTATATTTCTGTTAGATCCGATGGCATGGCCGAATATGTGAATGCATCTTTGTGGCGTGCCTTTGGAGTCTTCGATGCACATGTACAGCTTCATGTTGAGAAATTCATGCGGCTCGTAAAACTTCGGTAGTGATGATGTTGAAATCAGAAATAACCAGGCTGAGGGGAGTGAAAGCGTCCCATGCTGATAGTCCCCATGTGTAGTTTACATGTTTATATCCGGTATGGTCGGCGGGTTGACCATGATAAAGATATCACCATCTCGCATCCGTACTGGTGACTCTATTACTTCTTCCATGTGAAACTGAAATATAGAGAAGTACAGATTACCCTTGTAGCGGTTGTTGCTATGGTCAAGCTCTGGCTGGTATCAACAAATGAGCAGCAGTTCTTGGAAGCAGTTGTGATCGTAGAGACTACATTGTCGTAGCAACAAAATAGGCCATCTGGAATTGCACGGGAGTCCATGGAAGCAAAGGGATTGGCTGGATGCGTAAGCGAGTAAACCGCCCACGGCTACGAGGTTTAGCGAGATGGATCAAAAAGTGTCCACAATCTACGATCCTTGGCGGGTCATGGATCACGATCCTTGACAGGAGGAGTGTGGTGGCTACGACATGATCTTTGGCAGGAAGAAGTGGCGTTGAAGCGGATTCGGATCTTGGAGAGGATGTCGAAGCTTATGGAGCAAAACGCTGAAGCTTCGGCTTCGGATCCTGGAGCAACTTATTGAGAGAATGCTAAAGCGGAGCGTCTTCTGGCTCTGGAAGCGGAGCGGCTTCCCGAAAGAATGTTGAAGTGGAGCGGCTTCTGGTGACGGTTGGAGATGTCACGTTTGAAGAAATGTTGGGGCAGCAGCGGCCCTGGCTCTGGTGACTGGAGGTGTAACACCTGGAGGAACATTTTCTGCGTCGCTGGTGTTGACAGGTGGCGTATTAACGTCACTTTGTTAGGAGGCATGAAGAATCTATGATCCTTGCATTCGCGGCTTGGCATAAATTTTGTTTGGACATTGAGTGTTGGCGGCAGCGCTGCAACTTTGGCTACTGATCGGTAGCGGTGTCACCGCAACTTGGTCCGTGAGATGGTGCTTTGGCTGGCTATGGAAAAGGGGGATGGCGATGCCCCGGCCGGCTAAGGAATGGCTCATGGCGCTGTTGGCTAGGACGCGAGCTGTTGGCGTCGGTTTGACATGGAGCCGCTGGTGTTGGTGTTTGAAGTGGAGCCGCTAGCATTTGCTCGGCGTGCGCCATCTTGGCTTGATGAGCCGTCAACGTCGGTCCCTCAGCTTGGGACGCGGAGCTGTCGGTGCAATCGGCTATGGGCGGAGAAGTTATGCTGGAAAGGTGCAAGCTGCTGGTGTTGGAAAGATGTAAGCTGTTAGCGCTGGAAGAGATGCAAGATGCCGGCGCTAGAAGGACGCAAGCTGTTAGCGCTCATATTATTGGCTTTATTTACATTTTTTAGTGCTAGCGGCAGAGTGGTAGCAATAAAGCAGGTGAACATATTCCGTACGTATCTCCGTGTTTCTTCTTTCTCGTTTGCTCTTCGTTGTTGGTGCAAACCCTAGCCATAGGCATGTCCGCCATAGTTTTACGGGCGACGCCGTCCTGACTGCGAGAATTCCCCAGTCACTCCTTGTCGTGTGATAACTGGTAACTGAGCCATTTGGTGACTGAGCCATTGATGAAGATGATCAAAACGCTTCTGAAAGTAACGTTGAGTCTTCCTCCGGCGAGCCCGCAAATGAGTCGGTAAGTTTACGCGTTCTTCTCCTCCTTTTTCTTTTTGTTTTTTGAAACAAAACTAAAACGTAATGTCGCAGGGAGGAATCGTTTGCGAAGATGGCCTTGAGGTGGGGACCCGTCACGATGAAGATCCAACCGTGGAAACTGCGCCTGCTGGTGGTTTGGAAATGGAGGTTGATAACACTACGACCCAGATGGTGGAATGTATTCTGGCGACTGTTGGCGCATGTAGCCTGAATCCTTGATCACGATTCGGTGCATGGGCGCCATTTTTACTCCTCCATATTTGACTCCCCATGAAGACCACATGTTGATTGGAGGCTTCAGTGTACCATCTAAGCGTGCAGATTTGTATACCAAGATATGGGAAAATACGGTCATATTGCCACAACCAAAAAGCTCACTAGACGATTTGCGTTGGTCAAGCGTGTGGAAGAAGCTTTATCTTCAATTCACCATATGTGCAACGCGACTGGTCACACTTTTTCTGGAGATGTGATCTCAAGCTGGAAGTTTCACCGGGATATGTGTGTAGACTTTGAGTTTAATGTCTCGTGGTTCTAGAAGGGCTTTTCTGAGATCCAAAGACTGCAGGCTGAAACGGTTGATGGTCCTTCTGCGGATTCGATTAATCGTCAGGCGGTAGAAGTCGATAAGTTGTCCCAGGAGCTGGAGAAGTTATCTCAGGAGTTGAAACTGAAGCAGGGGGCCCTTCAAAGTATGAAGAACGTTTTCTCCAAGAAGAACGAGCCGTTGTTGGGAGATTTTCCTTGAGCGTGTTACTTTTCTGAAACTCCTTTCCTTATTTTATTTTTTTTGAAAGGCAAAGAAACGGCTAGTTTATGGTTCATTTTTTTTTTCCCTTTTTGGATTGATAGATGATTGCTTTTTATAAGAGTTTTTGGATCATTTTGGGATAATGGTCTTTTGATATGTTAAAGTCTGAGTTGCAAGTGTAGGTAGCAAATCATCTAGGAAAATTGTGAAACCGTGAATGTTGCATGACGGGGGAAAGTATGGGATGAAATTTGGGAATAACATGGTGTTTGGTTTCAACGTGGAAACCTATAGTAATTGGTTATGTATCCTGGCGGACTTACTTGTTTTTATTACCTACTTCAACAAAACGGATCCCAAACCGCAAGTCCGGGCGACGTCGAATTTCCCGTGAGAAGTCCCCAGTTGTTCCCCGTCGCGTGATTACTGATAACTGGACCGTTGATCCTAAGCGAATCGTTTGCTCTTTTTTTTTTTGGAAGTCCCCAGTCGGCTCTTGTTGTATTACGCCTGGTAACTGTTACGACTGGTAACTGGGTCGTTGATCCCC